>CM049852.1:25544333-26046856 GCA_027422415.1 Schizothorax lantsangensis | reverse complement strand
ATTTGAAAGATTCCAGATCTTCTAATCCTGATAACTGACCTCTAGCTAATTTGGTTCTTCAAACGAATTTGCGTATTAGATTAAAATATCTGGATTAAATTGTCTAAGATTACAGCGCGTTCTCGTGTTCCCCGAAAAGGGCAGATGTATTGATACTCGAAACCACGATCAGCAATGCAGCGATTGGCTGGCGGCAAGACAGCAACGTAATGACATCATATCATTAAAAAAGACACCTGACGGAAAAGTTGACAAATTTCTGGACTTTTATAAGGAAACAGCCAAGCGAATAAAACTACATAAATGTTATAATAGATAAAATAGATGTATAAAATAGATGTTAAAATAGATATAATAGATGAAACCAATGGAGCTACGATCAACTTAAGCTTACGATGCTTTTGGGAAATGCAGCCCAGAGCCGTAGAGAGAATGACCTGAATACAGTTGGATGTCTTTCTACGGCTCTGGGAGAAACCGAGATTGAGGTTTCTGCAGGGAAAAAGTGGGCGTTTCTGACTTTATGGGTGTTTTCAAACTGCTGGGTGTTTCTAAATCATGCAATGAAAATGATCCCCACCCCTAAACCTACCGTCACTATGAAGTCATGACGTCAGCCAATCAAGGTAACTTGATTGTGGTCTAAAAAATGCCCCGATCTGGTAACTCACAATAGGCTTGTTTGAGATGAGCAAAATCTGCGCAGAACCGATCACCGGTATAAACGGAGGTCGGAGTCAGCTCCAAATGGGTTGGGCCTTGTTAATATGCCCTACACAAAACCCAACCCTAAACCTACCCTCCCTCTTGGAGCTGTCCCAACCTACTTGCGGCATAAGTCCCTCCCACTTGGAGGTCTCCGGGCTGCAGCAATAAAAGGTGTGTTCGACTTGAAGCGGCGCTGCACAGAATGATCAGTGTATGACATCAAAGCGCCGCTTCAAGACGAACACACCTATAAGCTTGCACTGCAGAACACAAGATCCAGGGGGCGAGGTTGGATCCAGAGCCAACTCCTTCTACCTTACATAGCCTATACCTAAACCTACCCATCTCCACCCCCTGATCCCTAAACCCACCCATCTCCACCCCTAAACCTACCACCAATCTCCACCCCCTAGATGTGGATCCGAGGCGAGGTGCAAGAGGCTTACGCTATTGGAGAAACCATTAATGAGGGGGCGGTGCCTAAAACAAACAAAAAGGCTCTGTGGACTATCATCTCAAAGTTCATCAGTGGGATTGGGACAGGATTGTTGCTGTAGCTATCTGCTCGGATAGCCTCCCAACATATGATAGCGGTTTCAAAGTTCATCTATCTGTTACCAACGGACTTGGACCGTCATGTGAACCTGAAAGTGTTCTGTCTCTCTCTCCTTCTATTTGAAGGCCCTTGTTTCAGTGAGTATTTCAAATTATTAAAATTACAATGAATATAACTTTTATAAAGCCTCTCAGAAAGTCTAGATTGCCCAGTCACATTGACTTTTAAACGTTTGTTACCCATAGCTAAGTAATTTTAGCCTGAATTTGGCTATGTTTCACCTTTATGTTTAGCTACAGTAAGCTTATCTGGTGTGATCATAACAGGATCACTTGTGTTGATCTGCGCAGACATCTCCAGCACCTCATGGAGGGTGTTTACCTGTTTGCAGCCGCCGTTAATGTGATATGAACCCACTTAAACTTTGAGTGACAGTATTCTGCCAGTTTCTCCTCCTTTTTGAAGTGCCCTGTTATAGTGAGTAATTTTGAGAAAATATTGAAATCATTGTGGAATTCCAAATGTTCTTTATAAGGCCTTTCAGAAAGTGTAGACGTCTATTCTGTGTTGCAGCAATGAGTAAGATCACTAACGCACTAATACGGCTCAGTTTATTTAACATTAATCCATTTCTCTCCTTCACTGTCCAGCTGAGTTTGAGATTACTGTTCGACACTGTCACTGGGTTTTACGGTGAGGCTCTGATCCTCCCCTGCAGCTTCCCTGTGGACAGCTCATGGGATCTGAGAAGCACCGTTATCACCTGGCAGCGTGGACTGGATGTTGTTCACAGCTTCTACTACAGTCAGGACCAGCTCGACCGTCAGAATCAGCATTGATGGCAGGAGGAAACGCATCACTCAAACTGGACAAAGTCACTCTTCAGGACACCGGCCTGTACACCTGCTCCGTCAGCACAAACACTGGCAGCCAGAAGAAGAGCTTTGGAATGAAAACAGCAGGTAACAAATAGTTATACACCGTAATTTCAGCAACTGAAAAATGTTCAGTGGAAACAGCAATTTTTGGTCAAATAGATTTGGAGGACAAAAAATGATATCTCGATATTTTCTGGGATTTTATCGATAAAAATAATTAGACTAATAATTTAGCTGAGTGTGTTATTTTGCTGGTATCTTAAGGACTGGCTCTTGATATTCTTCATAATCTTTGTGGTGGTCAGTTTACAGCAGTGATAGAAATTAATATTTTCCAATAAGTTTAAAGAGATAGTTCACCCAAAAATGAAAATTCTGTCATCATTTACTCACCCTCAAGTAGTTCCAAACCTGTATTAATTTCTTTGTTCTGCCGAACACAAAGGAAGATATTTTGAAGAAAGTTTGTAACCAGGCTGTTTTGGGGCACCATTCATTGACTTCCATAGTAGGAAAAAAAATACTATGGAAGTCAATGGTGCCCCAGAACTGCTCCGTTTCCCACATTCTTCAGAATATCTTCCTTTGTGTTCAGCAGAACAAAGACATTCATACAGGTTTGGAACTACTTGAGGGTGAGTAAATGATGACAGAATTTTCATTTTTGGGTGAACTATCCCTTTAAATGGATTTTTCCCTTTTATGGGCATTTTTCCCTTTTGATTTATTCAGGAATGAAATGCCATCATGTTGCCCAGAGACGCAAAACAGTCCTGTGGCTGTGTTTGGAATTATTTTTGTTGAAGAAAAAAATCAATTCAATATGGTGTCTAATGCAAGTCTCTTAACTTTGTTTTTTGAACTGTTGCATAAAATCAGTAGCTACATTTGTGAATTGTGATCATGCTGATTTTTGGAGAAAAAAGGGCACTCTTCGTGTGATATTGATTAACTATATGAAGTAATATAAATATATACATTTTCTGCCCCATATCTTGAATTTTGTGATCATTCTAAACGCATTTTTATAGACTGAAGCATGCAGTGAAAGATTATGTATAATTATCTGCCTTTATGTCAAACCAAGTCTGAAACCCAAATTCTGAATGGAAAACAACCCAATTTTGACAGAGATGCAGAATGTAATGTAAGATCACTGAATGATATTTAAACAGTTTAATGTAAAGCATAGCTGTTGCAAAGAGAGCATGATCATGTAGGTTTGCACTGCAAAACATCAAGAATATCAGGCCCTGCCTAATGGAGCATGCTGCACATTTTCTCATCCAAGCCCTTGTCATTTCTAGGCTGGACTATTGTAATGCTCTTCCGGCTAGACTTCTATCATGTGCAGTCAAACTTCTCCAAACAATTCAGAATGCAGCAGCACAGCTAGTCCAACAAGCCCAAAGAGAGCCCACATCAGACCTCTCTTATCTCCCTGCACTTGCTACCGTTTGCATCTGGCATCAAGTTCTAGACAAGGAGTCTTGCAAATAGATCAGCCACAGGCTCAGCACTCTCCACTTGCTCTTACGAGTCTACAGAAGCCTGAAAATGAGAGACGCCTTGTGGTACCATCTCAGAGAGGCACAAAATCACTTTCCAGAATTCTTTTCTTTCACTGTTCCTTGCTGGTGGAATGATCTTCCCACCCCCTTCCAGAATGCAGAATCCCAGACAATATTTAAGAAACCATCAAAAACTCAACGTATCTGCATCCTGAAAAAAACGTCCTTTTTGATTTCACTTTACTTTAATTCCTCCCTGTTCTCTCTTATACTTTTCTGAAAGATGTCAGAAACATTGTATTACTTGAGTTCTCTTGTTTATTGCCTCTTTATGATGAATCACTTTTTGTATTCCTCATGTGTATGTCAATTTGGATAGAAGCTTTTGCTAAATAAATAAATGTAATGTTATTATTTTCATCAAACACAAGCTTACCGTCTGTAATACAGGACATGCCTGCTGCCTGGTTCAGGTTACATTTGCTCTACTGTAGAAACGCTCCTTCATTTAAACATTTCATTTGACTATTTTTAATTTTTTTTGTGTGTAATTCCTGTACATTGTGAATGTGATAAGGAGGCTCCTTTTAGTCATTTAGAAGAGAGTTGGAGAGTGTGTTCGAAGTAGTTGTTTGTCATAATTTTGGGCCACGGTATTGATATAACCAAATCACAACAACTTGCATTCGTGTACTGTAAAATTAGCCTATTATTATTATTTTGTAATTTTTTGCAAAAACAAATTCTGCAATATATTGTTCATAATTTTTCACTTGGTTTCATGTTTGCACTTTGTAAATAAACGTGGATTTTATCTCATTTCTTGTTGCCTGTGTACCAGGGTCAAAAGTAACAGGGGCTCAAGAGGAAAACTGCCCCTGCACAATTAAACTACATCTATTATGATTGTTGCAATTAAAGCCAAATGCCAAATTGAATGAAAAGTGTTGATTGTGACATTAAATTTTAATTTGCTCATATTACAGTATTTTTAATGGGAAGTTTTTGCCTGTGTAGCCTTTTTGTCATACATTAATAATCATTATTACTGTATTAAGTGTCATAATACTGCAGCTCTACCCTGTAATGAGTTCCTGTTTTATGTTACAATTCATATTGCCATTATTGACATGAATTATATTAATCTCATCTCATAACGTTATGCAATTGCTATTTGCCATCTCTGAGCAGCATTAACACAGATTGTGGTTTAAGAATGCAGTGTAATAATAACTTGTTGAAACTGATCATTTTTAGTTAACAGCCTATAGTTTTCTGATTGGTTGAATTAATAGAATAAAAACAAGTATTTGTCATAAAAAAACAACACACATACATTTAATAATGTAATTCTAAAAAAAAAAAACCTGGACTTAAATCACAAGGGGGCAAAAGTTGCCCCTTAATGAAAACGATGTCTGAACATGTTGTGCACCCTATAGCAGGCAGCATGGCATTTAACATTCAACAGGTTCCCCAGAATTCGCTGGGCTGAGTGGCTAAGTTATATTATCATTAAAATAAAATAAACAGTTCAATACGTCTCTCAGAATTATAGTTCATTTGTAAATTGTAGCCTGGACTGCTGCTTAAGTATGGATAGCTCTGTCATATATACTACTGGTCATTTTATTCCAGACAAATCACCAGTTCTGGGTAGTAACTGATTATATGTAATCTGGATTACGTAATCAGATTCCAAAAATGTAGTATTTATAATTAAATTATATTCCCCCGGTTTCACAGACAAGGCTTAAGACTAGTCCCAGACTAAAATGTAATTCTGAGCTGTTTCAACTGAAATAAACTTGCACTGACTGATCTTAAAACATATCAGTGTCTTTGTTTTGTCTCAAGATGCACACCAGTAATGTTTTTTCTAAGGCATGTTAATAAAAATTACTTAAATGTCCTAATTGAACTATGGCCTAATCCTGGCTTAGTCTAAGCCCTGTCTGTGAAACCGGGCCATCATGTTATAAAATGCTCAGATTAGTTACTTTTTTATGGTTTACATGATTACTAATTATTCATAAAATGTTAAAATTCATAGAATTTAAATCTGAACAGGTCATAAGTAATCTAAAAGTAATCCAAAAGTAATCAGAATACATTACCTAAAATAAGTAATCAAGATTACATTACTGACTACACCTTTCATGATGTAATTAATAACAGACTAATTTGTAAGTAATCTACCCAGTTCCAATCACAGTCTGGATAAGGATACTTTTTAAATTGAGATTAAATTTAAATTCTATTAGAATGTCAGATACCAAGCTTTGAAAATAGCAGGTCTTTTTTTTTCTTTTACTTTTTTAGTTTACAAAAATTGCCTATATATTTAGTTTTAAAGCACATAATACAATTTTTGGAAAAAAATAGAAAAGTATTTGCTCTTGCAAATATCTCCTACATATTGTTTACTTATTTTGATCATTTAATAATATTTCAGCAATATATTTTGTCTTTGTGATTATTGTCAAGGTTTTATTTCTTCTACCCACTAGGGGCAGACAGGTTCTCATGTGACTGATCTTCCTCCGTTGCTCAGTCCCTGTGAGTACTAGAGCCCTCCACGGGTCTAAAATCTAGGCCCTAGCCCAGCCCTGGCCCGAGACGCTCAGGCCCTAGCCCGGCACGTGTCCGACAGCTTATCAGAATTACCGGCCCGAGTCCGACCCGAGCTCAGCTTTTTTCCCCATCTCCCAAAACAGCTTATACTACTGTTTCAGCTATTAAAATAGTTCAGTTTTGTATGAAATGGCAAAGTGATTGTATTTCGTTTCTTTATTTTATTAAGTAAATTTAGAAAAACGTTTGGAGCATTTTTTATTCATTAAATGTAAGGTTTTTTTTTTTACATTTACGACCAAGTGGCCAGCGGCAGACAGTGAGTTGATCATAGCCTGTTTGATCAATTTAGCCTTCTCAAATCATCAAGACTTGAATAAAATTAAATCTATAGTTATAAAACAGCTCCACAATCTTAGTTTAAATGCTTAACCTAGATAGCCTAAATGTGCACTGACGCATATCCAGTCGTTTGTGATGGCCCGAGCCCATCCCAACGGGCCAAACCCCACGGGCTTGCAGACCTCTACTGAGTACCCATCTTTTTTGCAGCTTCAGTTTTGCTTGTTTAAGTTTTTGCTTTTTTACACCTTAATTGTTGTCTAAGTATAGGCTAATAATTTCGTAATGTCTCATTGTCTGATCAGGTGCACTTAACCCTTATATGGTGTTCGGGTCTGTGGGACCTGTTTTCACTTTTTATCAAGAGAAAAATTATACTATTAATTATTTTTTCAAACTCAGACTCCTTGGCTCATTTTCTGTGAAGAACATTGATCAGAACAAATTTTCAATGACCACTCACTGTACACCCCCCAGGGGCGCTGTAAGGGGGGGGGAAGTTAGGATTCTAAGGGCCCGACGATGGGAGGGGACCCCCGAAGGGGAAACGTGATTTCTACCGAGGGGAACGCTAGAGCCCTGCATTTCAGCCTGGTCGGGGCCCCGACTTTTTTACACCTCTAGGGCCGGGCTTCGATCGGGCCAATTTGTCATAGTTCAGACGCGGGCCGGGCCTCTGGCCTGTTTTAGGCTTCTCCTTATTTTTATATTTTAGACAGCCATCAATTAGTGATGAAAAAAATTGCCGCGCTGGTGGAAACAACACGAGACCGTGTCACGACTGACAAGAGCGGCTGGACAGTGTTTAGTGTCCAGCAGCTGAAGAGTTCTGCTTCAAATACACGCAATAAAGCTTGCCATAAAGCCCCAGCAAAAGTAATTACCATGAATGTGTCAGGGGGAAATAGTAAAGAGATATTTGAATTATTTACTAATAAACTAGTGTTTTTCAGTTAGTCTGACTTCTTTTGAACCAAATCAACTGACAATACGTCAGACTAACTGAAGTAAACCTGGCTTATTTGGTAAACTTGTTTTCTGAAACAGGCCCCAGTACCACAGAAGTGTTTCTATGGTATGTAAACAGTCGTGCCCTGTGACGTAAGACGTAATGTTTCCGAGACGTCAGATAGGCGCACCCAGAGCTTCTTGCCAATTCTCGTTGTTCAGGTTGCTATGGATCTGTAATTTTGTCTTTAAGCGATTTCATTGTTTTAATAACCAGCTAACGACAACACAAAAACAAAGTTCTGTTCTTTTTGAAGCGTTGTTTGTTTACATGATAATGTTAATCGCATTTATAATATTTTACATGCAGTTCTGTCCTTCGTGTATGATATCAAGAGGTTTGTGTTGGGTTAGATTTAGGGTGGAGAGGTTTGTAGTTTAATTAGCTACTTCTGTTTAAAACACTGCGTCTATGATTTGACCCAATTAATACAAAAATCAATGTGTGTGTGTGTGTGTGTAAGAGAGAGAGAGAGAGAGAGAGAGAGAGAGAGATTGAATGAAGGGAATTATTTTCATCCGATGATGTATACTAGGAGATAATTAGACAGATAGTTAGCATAGTAACAGCATAAAACAGCTATAAAAAGCGTTATGATACTTTCGCTTACGCCTTTGTCATGTGCTTTTTATATGATAGCAACAGCAGCCAACTCGGTTTAAGAAAAACAGGCTAGATCATTAATGCAAAATCTTTGGGACGTTGCTGTTATATTCAAGAATGTGTGCTCTTAAACATTAATTAATAGTAATACTATTAATTATCATCAATAATAAACATCCACATTTACTACTTAGGTATTTGACAATGTATTGTTAGCGAAATATTCTCAGTTATTCTCTTATTATATAATTGTATAATTTTTATTTGATTTGTTTTTAATTTATTAAACACTTGAAAACATACGCCAAGGAAAAGAGCCAGTGGTTCAGGATGGCCAAACAATACAATTAACATTCAAGAGAGAGAGAGAGATACGTTAAATATAAATAAATGAGAAAAATAAATATATAGCCTAAATAAATAAATAATCAGATCACATAACAATAAGCATAACAATCTTTCCTACAAAACATAAATTCAAATTATTAAATAAAAATTACACAAAAATGACCAAAGATGAGCACACATTAAACGTTTTAGTTGCCTTTCTCTTACAGGAGGTAGACATATGTGACCCTGGACCACAAAACCAGTCATAAGGGTCCATTTTTCTAAATTGAGATTTATACGTCATTAGGAGATAGGACAATATCTGGCCGAGATACAATTATTTGAAAATCTGTAATCTGAGTGTGCAAAAAAAATTAAATATTGAGAAAATCACCTTTAAAGTTGTCTAAATAAAGTCCTTAGCAATGCACATTACTAATCAAAAATTAAGTTGTCATGGTAGGATTTTTGGCATAAAAGAAAAATCGATCATTTTGACCCAAACAATGTATTGTTGGCTATTGCTACAAATATACCTGTGCTACTTATGACTGGTTTTGTTGTCCAGGGTCACATATAATTCTCTGTTATTTATTGATCAGTGTAACCATAGAGTGTGACGAGTGAAACCATGACGTCATTGTAGGCGGAGCTTGCGGAGTGGACTGACGTCTCAAAGTTCGGCATGTGTGATCAGGACAGGATCTCTGCTGTTGATCTCCGAGCGCTTCCCCGACATACAACAGAGGACATCATCTCGAAGTTCATCTGCTGTGATTCAGGGGTTTACAGAGGAGTTATCTGTTAACGGCCGTGGACCGTGATATGAACCTTAAACTGTTGTGCCTGTCTCTCCTTCTATTTGAAGCCTCCTGTTTCAGTGAGTATTTCTGATAAATTATTCAAACTATAATAAAATCTTTAAATAATCTTTAAGGAGTCTCTTAAAAAAAGTCAAAATTATTTAGCCAATATTTACAGAGTTGTTATATGCAGTACACATGCGGACCGCTAGAATGAGTGTCCACGGGCATGTTGCTGGTGTAACCCGCAGTACCAGGGATAACTTTAACTTTTTTTTTTTTTCAAAAGATATCGTCTCCGGTTACTGTTACTTGCATAACCTCGGTTCCCTGAAATGAGGGAACGAGACCTCATGTCAGAAGCTGATGCTTTGGGGAAAACGCCTTTCTCCTGAAATACTGAAGCCTTATTGAATAATACAATAGCCAATGGTGTTCAAGTGCTCGCATTTGGGAGTGACACCGCCCCCTATAAAACACGTTGCTTGGTGCCATTTCCTCAGAATCTTTTGGCTGAAGAGCAAGCCAAAAGACACTGAGTGGGAGTAACGCGGCATGATTGCGACATCTCGTTCCCTCATTTCAGGGAACCGAGGTTATGCAAGTAACCAGAGACGTTCCCTATCAATTTTGGTCTCTCGACATCGCGTCAGAAGCTTCGTTACCGCGAAGGGTTGCTCAGCACAAGGGGAGCAGATAGTTCTGGTAAGGTCACATAAGCATATGCAATCAAGTGACTCTCCGGTGGGCGCTAGGGATGGGCGATATCTTATCGTTTGCGATATACCGGTAAAAATTCTCCACACGATAAGAATTAGTCTTCCCGCGATAATAACGATAAAGTCTAGTTGTTGACATTTCTGTGTGCAACAGTGAGGAGCGACATCGGTGAGTTACAGTTCAAGCATTCACAAGCACGGGGTACGCCGCCTCCCCTCCCTTCCCCTGTATTGTTCATGAGTGCGCTAGAGTGGCTGAAGGAGAGCGGGAGGCATGTGGGGGGGGTGCCGACATGTGCTCACCAGCAGGGCTGCCGGTTTCCACCTCAGGGCGACGCGACTTCGTCTTCCGCGGCTCAGCATAGCTGGCGGAGGGAGACTGCTGCGAACTGAGAATGGGCTGCTCGTTGAGCAAGATGGCTATCCGCGTCTGGAGAGCCTTGCCGCTCATCTCCCCACAATGAGGGCAGTTGGACTCGATGACTGCGTTCTCCGCGTGGGTGCGGCCCAGGCAGATCGATGGGTCCCTCGCAGACTCCACAAGTTTATTGTTTTTGTTATCAACATTTTTTATTTATTTTCACACACAACATCACAACACAATATCCATTCAAAACAAATAAAACACAACAAAACAACAAATGTATACTCCCTATTCCAAAAGTCCAAACAAAATGGAGAGAGAGGGAGATAAACAAAAAACAAACAAAAAAAAAACAAGTCATTCCTTTATATAATCATGTATATTAGAGGAAAAGCACTGCCAAGCATCAACCGTGGAAGGCTTGGCCCCATTAATTCGTGCTGTTGTACATTCACAAGTCACTATTTGCAGAAGGCTATGTATCAATATGTTTTTCCACACGTGTGGTGTAAACCAGTTCTGTATTATTGTCTTCTTCGCAGCTGTAAAACCAGTAAACAACATTCTCTTTTGTATTGAACTTATACAGAGACCAGAATCATCATTAAGAAGACACAAACTTGGGTTAGCAAGCCAATCAATTTGTAGTAAGGATGATAAAACCAGGTTTACATGTGTCCATAGATTAATGACGATGGGACACTCCCAAAACATATGAAGAAAAGTACCTGATGATGCAGTGTTACATGTATGGCAGTTAGAATTTGGTTGTAGTTTCATTTTGAATCTTTTGTAAGGAGTTATGTATGCTCTATGAATGACTTTGAAGTGAATAAGACGATGAGCCAAGTTTTTAGATAGACTCCACAAGTTTTGATGGACATCGTCGTTCTCACCGGAATGCTTGAAGGGGAAAAATAATAGCTTCTAACGTGTCGTATGAAGGAGAAAGATTCTGAGGAAATGGCGCCAAGCGACGCGTTATATAGGGGGCGGTGTCACTGTCAAATGCACGCGCTTGAACACCATTGGCTATCGCAACACAATAGCGTTATTCAATAAGGCTTCAGTATTTCAGGAGAAAATTGTTTCCCCCAAAGCGTCAGCTTCTCACGCGACGTTGAGAGACAGAAATTGATAGGGAATCATACTTACAAACAGAAGCAAACCCTTCTGTAATAGCACAGATACTGTGTTCTGCCTTTATAGGGCAGCATAATGATTTATATTCATAGCTGTCTAAAAGGGAGTACCCTAAGGTACATGGGCTACAAGGGACATATTTGTACCTTATTTATCCCAAATGGCACATTAATACCCTGAAAAGTACTTATTAGTACTTTAAAAATATTTGAAGTTTTAGTACATTTTAAAAGGTTACCGCCCCAGTGACAGTTTTGTTTTTTCTTTCCCAAGAGTAAACAGAAAAGGGTTTTAGAAAATGGAATTAAAATGAAGAAAAAACGGCTGTAATATGATCACAAACTTATGTTGAGTTTCAGTAGAACTTAACTTACTAAAATTCTTCAAGACTTATTAGAACTAACAGATCTTTTACTGGACTGATCAGTCAAGCAAAACTGAGACTATATTCATCATTCCTATCATCTTACTAATAATGATTTTCCATTCCTTGTTGTTCTGCCTGATTTGTGGTGTAGGTGGCATGGGGTTTTTCATAACTCATGTATAAGGACATAAGAAAACAGTTTTATCTAGAGTTTCAGTGTGGTTTCATTCATCCTGGCCAAGAAATAGCATTACATCCTCAACAGCTAGATCATTACACTGTTCCTCATAAAGGATTATCTATAAAAAATAAAACATTAAATTATATAAACATACTGAAATAATCATCTCATCAACCAAGTAATGAGTGATTATGATAATCAAATGTTCGTTTTTTTCTCTCCTTCACTTTCCAGCTGAGTTTGAGATTACTGTTCCTAGAGACACTGTCACTGGGTTTTACGGTGAGGTTCTGATCCTCCCCTGCAGCTTCCCTGTGGACAGCTCATGGGATCTGAGAAGCACCGTTATCACCTGGCAGCGTGGACTGGATGTTGTTCACAGCTTCTACTACAGTCAGGACCAGCTCGACCGTCAGAATCAGCATTATGTCAACCGCACCAATCTGTTCAGTCAGGAGATGGCAAGAGGAAACGCATCACTCAAACTGGACAAAGTCACTCTTCAGGACACCGGCCTGTACACCTGCTCCGTCAGCACAAACACTGGCAGCCAGAAGAAGAGCTTTGGAGTGAAAATTGCAGGTAAAAAAGCAACATCATGGACCGATGTTATTAGAAAATCATGTGAATCAATATCCAAATCTCACAATATGACTGAATCTGTCCTGTGTTTTAATGTCTATGTTGTTGTTTTTCAGCGTTCTACTCTGAACCTCGTCTGCAGTTCTCATTGTTAACTGATGGAGTGGATCTTCTGGTGACCTCAGATGGAGGTTACCCTTCTCCCACACTACAGTGGCTGATGGAGAACTCAGACATCACTAACCAGACACAAACACACATCATGCAGGACACACAGACAGGACTTTATGTTGTGTCAAGTTGGATAAGTTTCACCGAAGTGTCAAATTCCTCTTTGACGTTCATACTGCACAACAAACACCTGGGACAAGACATCAGGAGAGACATCCAGCTCTACTCAGGTAAGGACTTTCAAAACAGAAGACATTTTAAAATGCTCTTGAATCATCAATAAAATGTAAGTGTTTAAAACTGATTTTTAATTCATTTTGATTCAATTTCTTTGAACAGATAAGAGTGAGAGACAAGGAGAGTCAGCATACAGATGTCATGGATGCTTCATATATATCCCAGTTATTCTGCTGCTGCTGCTGATCACGATGAGTGTATTGATTGTGTTCATTAAAAGAAGAAGAAGAGAACAGACCAAACAAAATGGCTTTAAGGAAATGGGACACCCTTTTGAAAATCAAAGTCTGAATGGAAAAAGTTCAATATGTCCATAATGGTTATGTTACAAAACCACTTCAAAGACAGTTATCCTATTTATGAAACTTATGAAAAATGTTCTGTGATTTACATGATGGACAACAGCATATATTTTTATATTGTTTACAGTGAAATACACTATATATAGTAGTCAACATTGGATCAAAAAAGTTCATCAAAGTTGTCCTAAGACAAGAATGCATTTTGGTTTTAGGACAACTATGATGAAAGGTTTTGATCTACTTCAAATGTTGACTAGTTTATATATATATATATATATATATATATATATATATATATATATATATATATATATTTCTTTGTTATTTCCTAACCTTGGCAGCTTTTAACAAATAGTATATAGTTTATTAGTTACATGCCCTGATCCTTTACATTACTATATGCAACATTTCAAACAATCATTCTAGTGCTCTATAAGACATATCTGTAGTGTCTCTCCCATCTGAACTAACCAGGGGCCAGTTGCATGAATATAGCCATGTTAATACTGTCTTAAAAACTAGTTCGACCAACTACCAGTTAGCCAAAGGGTAACCTGTCTTACGCTTCAATTCAAATTAGAGCAGTATACTTTTTTTGTAACTGATTTTAAAATGTTATGACATTCATAATGTTATGATTTTTTTTTTTACTTTTAAAGACTAGTCTAAGCAGTTAATGCAACTGTCCCCTGGATTATTTTGGTGCTAAACAGTCTTAACAGACCCAGAATTTTGTCACTCATAACATGTTATGTGCAGCATTGTTCATTTCGTATTGTGCAAAATTCAGTATTGAGTTCATTTATTTTACTTTTACCTGCTGGCAGAGTGACATTGCAGTAAATTAACAATGTGTGCTAAACATTGGAAGTTGTGGCCTAATGGTTAGAGAGTCGGACTCGTAACCTAAAGGTTGCGAGTTCAAATCTCAGGTCCGGCAGGAATTGTAGGTGGGGGGAGTGAATATACAGCGCTCTCTCCACCTTCAATACCAGGACTGAGGTGCCCTTGAGCAAGGCACCGAACCCCCAACTGCTCCCCGGGCGCCGCAGCATAAATGGCTGCCCACTGCTCCGGGTGTGTGTTCACGGTGTGTGTGTGTGTTCACTGCTGTGTGTGTGCAATTTGGATGGGTTAATTGCAGAGAACAAATTCCGAGTATGGGTCACCATACTTGGCCGTATGTCACGTTCATCTTTTTAAACTATTTATTGTCAAAAATTTATTTTTTTAGACTGTTTTTTAAATTCACAACTCTTTTTAAAACCAAACTGTATTGAAATTTCAATTATAGTATGGACTGTGTAAATAGTGTAAATAGGACTAATGATATTAGTGATTGTAATATTCCAAATGTTCTATTAAGAATGGTCATACTTGCATCTGTAATAGGTGTATCTTCTTACATTAAGAAAACACTGCAGAAAAAAATAAAATACATACTTGCAAAGTATTGTTCCAGAAATAACAATACAGGCAGTACACAGTCAGTTCATTCACATTAACAAACATTACAGTCCTGTGGAGATTATCGCACACATGAAAAGGTCAGTGTGGGTGAGGTACACAATGTCTTTTTATATCCACAATTGACGTGATATGAATAGGCGCTGCATTGAATGACAATAGTTAGTCTGATTTTACCCACAAGTCTTGAAATTTCATTGTACAGACAGCAAGACCAAACATGTGCCCATGAAGACCCATAATGACATTAGATATGAACAGCTTCTCCTAAAGATTACAGTTAACAGGGTGTTCTGATTCAAAGGTTGAGAAGGCTTTGTTTAAACAAAGAATAAAAAGGCATTACCATGGAAACCATGTAACAAAGGTAATTTAATATCTCTCAATACATGGATTATCAATCAAGAAAACGAATTTCCTGCAATACTAGTTTTAATTATTAAGCATTGCATGGCTCTTTGGTTTATTTGTAAAATAAATTATAATAACCAAAAAAAAAGACATTTTCTCACAAGTTCTTAATTTTGAATTAAATTCCATCTGAAAAATAATAATCATCTGAGTCTTGTGCAAGGTCTAGTTTTCTTACAACACCCTGCTCTATCAGCTCATCAGATCCAAGTGGAATCTCTGGTTTCTCCTCAAATGGTGAAAATAACGGAAAGCCCAACCCTTCTTTTTTATTTTCAGAAGAATTATTTTCCTCTGAGATGAAGGATGGCAGAAACACCTCATCCAGTTGCCTGTCTCCCATTGTTGATTCATCTATATAAGGATGTTCCTCCATAGTTTCATTGAGCATAACTAACGTCTTTGTGGAACCTTTGTCCTCCTGAAGAAATGTTTCCACTCTCTGAACCTTCTTTGGTGAGTAACTTGAACCTTTAGTCGTGTTCTGCATTTTCCAGTCACCAGACCAATCCAAGGATGCAACGTCAAGCTGCTCCATGGGGTCTAAATCTGGCTTTTCAGATCCTAAAATACTCTTACTGATTGCCATAAAAATCTCCACATCCCCATGTTTCTCTTCTTCCATCTCTTTCCTCCTCTATGAACTCCACTGTGCTGGTGTGAGATGTGTGCTGTCTCTTATCATGGTCCTCAGAAGATATCAGGGTAACAGAGGCAACAAAGTCCTTGTGGATGTATGACCTCTGGGGCTCTTTGGCTTCAAAGATAACATCATTTCTATGAGCCATGTGAATGGACTCCAGAGTTGAGGAAGGCAAAGTTGATAAAGGAGAAGTTACAGGGTCAGAGAAGAGCACTTGATCACTGCTTACAAACACTGATGCACAGAAAAAAGAGAGCAGAGGTCAAGACCTTTATTTTCTCTGTGAACTTTATTATGCAGCTGAGAGAGCTGTTGTTTCTGTGTACTAATTTCACCATTTTAACCTAAAACCTAAAAACCTAACATTTTACTAAATACTAATCCATGTTTTAAAGCTACAACCTTGCACCCATAAATATATAGGAAATGCTGAATAATTTGAGACCAAAATAATACAGTTAATGAAGGAAAAAGAAAAGATCAACCCATGACATACCCAAAAATAAATTATATTACAAGATATTACGATTTCACTGGTTTGTGCACTAACGACGAAATCTACTTATTGTTAACTTAAACTGCTAAAAATCTTTTTCAGTAATTAATATAAAGCTGAATTAAAACAAATGTTAGTCAGAAAAGAGTAAACTTAGTTAGAATAGAAATATAAAAAAACTAATAAAATGACAAATGCACATAAAATTAATAAAACTAAAATTAAAATAAACTATGTATTATCAGTGTTGCTGATCTAATATGCTATTTTATAAACAGTGAAACTGTTGTGCTGCTTAATATTTTTTGGAACCTGTTACTTTTTTCTTTGATTCTTTGATTAATAAAAAGTTAAAAAGAACAGCATTTATTCAAATCTTTTCTAACAATATAAGTCTTTACTATCAATTTTAGCCATAACACATCCTTGCTGAATAAAGTTTCTTTAACTTTCTTTAAACCTTTTTAAATATATCTTAAATATATCTCTAAAAATATCTGACCCCAAACTTTTGAATAGTGCATATTGTAAAATAAAATCTAAACACTTGTTCTTTTTAACTTTTTTTTTTTTTTTTTTTTAAATATCTCAGGTCCCAAAAAATATTAAGCAGCATAACTGTTTCCAACATTGATTATAAATCAGCATACTGAATGATTTCTGAAGATCATATGACACTGAAGACTGGAGTAATGATGATGAAAATTCAGCTTTGCTTCACAGGAATTAATTATATTTTAAATATTAAAATAGAAAACATTTATTTTAAATTGCAATAATATTTCACAATATTATTTTGTGAAATAATATTCTTTTTTTTTTTATCAAATAGATACAGCCTTGATGAGCATAAGACACTTCTTTAAAAAAAACTTTACTGATCCCAAACTTTTGAACTGCAGTGTATTATACTGTAAAAAATGTTTTCTCAGGTAACCTAAAATGTACATCATTTAGTTACATCAAGGGTCAAATCAAATATAAAGAGCACATTAAAGTTAAAAGTAACACTTTTTTTGTGTGTGCGCTGTACAGGTCTGGTATAAAGAATGTTTTTGCTCAGGTGCCCGAAATGTTGCCCAATAGAGAAAAGTTTTGCTCAGCAAATAAATAAAATTAGAGGGACCATTGCCTGTAAATATGGTCTTTTTTTGGCTTGGGCTAGTTAAACTAATTTTCGGGCTACCAAAATCTGAAGAGTACCTGCCCGAAGGACTACCAGGGGTTTAGAAATTGTGCGAGCCCTGCCTCAACCCCGCCTATTTTAAAATCCAACAATTGAATCATTTCTAGATTTATTTTCATAATTTCCACGACTCGCACATGCATGTGATGTCCCCAGTGCAGCAGGCAAGCTTGGAATATGGAAAAGCTTACATTCAGCAGATAGAAATATTGCATTAAATTGATTTTGTCAGGAAAAAAGATGATCTGAACACTGTGTAAGTTGTGGCTGTACTTTACTCTGGCATTAATCAGCATGTGGTACATTATATTACTATAATTAAAAATATTTTTGGAAAATGAAACAGTTTCTTACAAACTTATGTGATTTCATAAAATACATAATGAAATATAATCATATATGGGAAACGGAGAAATTACTTCAAGCTACACATGACAATTAAAGAGATTAATACAACACTTCTACTTGAATGTCACTATCAATCATTGAGTGTTTTTAATAACTTCTGACTGCGATCCAATGTGGATTTTGGTCAAATGATGAGGCAGAAATATGTTGTTAGTAACATTCTCGAAGAATTTGATGTGGAAGATATGAAGAGTTCAGATGCAAAAGCCTCTAAGTGCCATCTGACATTTTCATCTAAAATGAGCATTTTCATCATGCTCCTGTGTTTATGTTCAATAATATTACTCTAATGGCAATGCATAGGTCATTTTCTATGCAATTAGAGTGAAATACTGTAACTGAACATAAATATAGGACCCTGATAAAAATGCTCATTTTAGAAGAACATTTCAGATGGCACTTAGAGGTTTTTGCATCTGAACTCTGGCGTGAAGAAAAAGTAATGTAACTAGTAGTGTTGCCAGAAAGTAATAAGTAAAGTAACAATATTACTTTTGAAAGGAGTAACTAGTAATGAGTAATATATTACATTCTTTGAGTAACTAGCCCAACACTGATTATAGATCACATCATGACAAGTGAAACTATGACGGCATTGGAGGCGGAGCTTCAGATAAATAGAATGGAGGAGTGGACTGACATCTGTTCGGCATGTGTGATCAGGACAGGATCTCTGCAGTTGATCTCCGAGCGCTTCCCCGACATACAACAGAGGACATCATCTCGAAGTTCATCTGCTGTGATTCAGGGGTTTACAGAGGATTTATCTGTTAACGGCCGTGGACCGTGATATGAACCTTAAACTGTTGTGCCTGTCTCTCCTTCTATTTGAAGCCTCCTGTTTCAGTGAGTATTTCTTTCAAACTATAATAAAATCTTTAAATAATCTTTAAGGAGTCTCTTAAAAAAAGTCCAAATTATTCAGACAATAATTACAGAGTTGTTATATTCAAAGAGGTGAAACTATACGAACGATTACAACATTAATCTGATATTATTACCTGTTATAAGACTCCAAAACAGGGCTAAACAAACATTACTTATTAAAATAACATAATGAAGTGGACAAGTGGCTCAGCATGCCACAGTTTAGGGATAACTTAAAAAAAAAAATCTAAATATATCCATATAATTACACGTGTATGCAGTGCACGTGATATTAATTTTGTTCAGTACTGTAAGTTGTTACGTTAAATAAAATTTAAAATAAAACAAGTCTTAAGAGGAAAGGCTGTAATATGTTAACACTGAAACTGAAAAAAGTGCTTAAATAAGTCTTTTGATTAAATTCTGATTGTAGCTTAGATGCTTTCTCTGAACAATAACAGAAGCAAACCCTTCTGTTACAGCACAGATACTGTGTTCTGCCTTTATAGGGCAGCATAATGACAATGTTTTAGCCTATTCATAGCAGTTTAAAAGGGGGTATAAGGTACGTTGGCTACAAGGTATATATTTGTACCTTATTTGCCCCAAATGGTGCATTAATACCTTAAACGTACTTATTAGTACTTGAAAAATAAATGTGAAATTTTAGTACATTTTAAAAGGTTACCCAAGAGTAAACAGAAAAGGGTTTTAAAAAACGGAATTAATATGAAGAAAAAAACGGCCATAATATGATCACAAACTTAAGTTGAGTTTCAGTAGCACTTACAAATCTTTAACTTATTGGAATGCTTAGAGACGTATTAGAACTAACAGATCTTTTACTGGACTGATCAATCAAGCAAAACTGAGACTATTCAGCATTCCTATCATCTTACTAATAATAACGATTTTGCATTACTTGTTCTGCCTGATTTGTGGTGTAGGTGGCATAGTTTTTTTCATAACTCATGTATAAGGACAAAAGGAGTTTCAGTGTGGTTCACCCCCCCCCCCCATTTCATTCATCCTTACCAAGAAATAGCATTACATCCTCAACAGCTCGATCATTACATTGTTCCTCATAAAGGTTTATCTATAATAAATACAACTAAAGTATTTATTTAAATTATATAAACATACTGAAATAATCATCTCATCAACCAAGTAATGAGTGATTATGATAATCAAATGTTCATGTTTTTTCTCTCCTTCACTTTCCAGCTGAGTTTGAGATTACTGTTCCTAGAGACACTGTCACTGGGTTTTACGGTGAGGCTCTGATCCTCCCCTGCAGCTTCCCTGTGGACAGCTCATGGGATCTGAGAAGCACCGTTATCACCTGGCAGCGTGGACTGGATGTTGTTCACAGCTTCTACTACAGTCAGGACCAGCTCGACCGTCAGAATCAGCATTATGTCAACCGCACCAGTCTGTTCATTCAGGAGATGGCAAGAGGAAACGCATCACTCAAACTGGACAAAGTCACTCTTCAGGACACCGGCCTGTACACCTGCTCCGTCAGCACAAACACTGGCAGCCAGAAGAAGAGTTTTGGAGTGAAAATTGCAGGTAAAAAAGCAACATCATGGACCGATGTTATTAGAAAATCATGTGAATCAATATCCAAATCTCACAATATGACTGAATCTGTCCTGGGTTTTAATGTCTATGTTGTTGTTTTTCAGCGTTCTACTCTGAACCTCGTCTGCAGTTCTCATTGTTAACTGATGGAGTGGATCTTCTGGTGACCTCAGATGGAGGTTACCCTTCTCCCACACTACAGTGGCTGATGGAGAACTCAGACATCACTAACCAGACACAAACACACATAACGCAGGACACACAGACAGGACTTTATGTTGTGTCAAGTTGGATAAGTCTCACCGAAGTGTCAAATTCCTCTTTGACGTTCATACTGCACAACAAACACCTGGGACAAGACATCAGGAGAGACATCCAGCTCTACTCAGGTAAGGACTTTCAAAACAGAAGACATTTTAAAATGCTCTTGAATCATCAATAAAATGTAAGTGTTTAAAACTGATTTTTAATTTATTTTGATTCAATTTCTTTGAACAGATAAGAGTGAGAGACAAGGAGAGTCAGCATACAGATGTCATGGATGCTTCATATATATCCCAGTTATTCTGCTGCTGCTGCTGATCACGATGAGTGTATTGATTGTGTTCATTAAAAGAAGAAGAGAACTGACCAAACAAAATGGCTTTAAGGAAATGGGACACACTTCTGAAAATCAAAGTCTGAATGGAAAAAGTTCAATATGTCCATAATGGTTATGTTACAAAACCACTTCAACAAACAGTTATCCTATTTATGAAACTTATGAATGTATGAAATATGCTGTTGCGTGATGGAAAACAGCATATATTTTTATATTGTTTACAGTGAAATACACAATATATATATATATATATATATATATATATATATATATATATATATATATATATATATATATATTTATAGTATTCAACATTGGAGCAAAACAGTTCATCAAAGTTGTCCTAAGACAAGAACGCATTCTGGTTTTAGGACAACTATGATGAAAGCTTTTGATCTACTTCAAATGTTGACTAGTTTATATATATATATATATATATATATATATATTTCTTTATTGTTATTTCCTAACCTTGGCAGCTTTTAACAAATTGTATATAGTTTATTAGTTACATGCCCTGATCCTTTACATTACTATATGTAACATTTCAAACAATCATTCTAGTGCTCTATAAAACATATCTGTAGTGTCTCTCCCATCTGAACTAACCAGGGGCCAGTTGCATAAATATAGCCATGTTAAGACTGTCTTAAAAACTAGTTTGACCAACTACCAGTTAGCCAAAGGGTAACATGTCTTGTTTCAATTCAAATTAGAGCAGTATACCTTTTTTGTAACTGATTTTAAAATGTTATAACCAGTCTAGAAGAAAAATAAATAAATGAACTTTTAAAGACTAATCTAAGCAGTTTATGCAACTGGACCCTGGACTATTTTGGTGCTAAACAGTTTTAACAGAACCAGAATTTTGTCACTCATAACATGTTATGTGCAGCATTGTTCATTTCCTACAGTGCAAAATTCAGTATTGAGATCATTTATTTTACTTTTACCTGCTGGCAGAGTGACATTGCAGTAAATTAACAATATGTGCTAAACTATTTATTGTCAAAAATGTATTATTTTTTTAAATTCACTAAACTCTTTTTAAAACTAAACTGTATTGAGATTTCAATTATAGTATGGACTGTGTAAAACCACTAAAAACACTTCCAAATGTTCTATTAAGAATGGTCATACTTGCCTCTGTAATAGGTGTATCTTTTTACATTAAGAAAACACTGCAGAAAAATAAAATACATACTTGCAAAATATCTCACCAGTGTTGTTTCACAGAGCATGACTGTACATGTAGCTTTTTTCTTTTAAAAAATCCTGTCGGTTAGTGCAAACAGAAACCACATAATCAGAAGGAATTGTTCCAGAAATAATGGCAGTACACAGTCAGTTCATTCAAATTAACAAACATTACAGTCCTGTGGAGATTATCGCACACATGAAAAGGTCAGTGTGGGTGAGGTACACAATGTCTTTTTATATCCACAATTGACGTGATATGAATAGATGCTGCATTGAATGACAATAGTTAGTCTGATTTTACCCACAAGTCTTGAAATTTCATTGTACAGACAGCAAGACCAAACATGTGCCCATGAAGACCCATAATGACATTAGATATGAACAGCTTCTCCTAAAGATTACAGTTAACAGGGTGTTCTGATTCAAGGGTTGAAAAGGCTTTGTTTAAACAAAGAATAAAAAGGCATTACCATGGAAACCATGTAACAAAGGTAATTTAATATCTCTCAATACATGGATTATCAATCAAGAAAACGAATTTCCAGCAATACTTGTTTTAATTATTAAGCATTGCATGGCTCTTTGGTTTATTTGTAAAATAAATTATAATAACCAAAAAAAAGACATTTTCTCACAAATTTTGAATTAAATTCCATCTGAAAAATAATAATCATCTGAGTCTTGTGCAAGGTCTAGTTTTCTTACAACACCCTGCTCTATCAGCTCATCAGATCCAAGTGGAAACTCTGGTTTCTCCTCAAATGGTGAAAATAACGGAAAGCCCAACCCTTCTTTTTTATTTTCAGAAGAATTATTTTCCTCTGAGGTGAAGGATGGCAGAAACACCTCATCCAGTTGCCTGTCTCCCATTGTTGATTCATCTATATGAGGATGTTCCTCCATGGTTTCATTGACCATAACTAACGTCTTTGTGGAACCTTTGTCCTCCTGAAGAAATGTTTCCACTCTCTGAACCTTCTTTGGTGAGTAACTTGAACCCTTAGTCATGTTCTGCATTTTCCAGTCACCAGACCAATCCAAGGATGCAACGTCAAGCTGCTCCATGGGGTCTAAATCTGGCTTTTCAGATCCTAAAATACTCTTACTGATTGCCATAAAAATCTCCACATCCCCATGTTTCTCTTCTTCCATCTCTTTCCTTTCCTCCTCTATGAACTCCACTGTGCTGGTGTGAGATGTGTGCTGTCTCTTATCATGGTCCTCAGAAGAAATCAAGGTAACAGAGGCAACAAAGTCCTTGTGGATGTATGACCTCTGGGGCTCTTTGGCTTCAAAGATAACATCATTTCTATGAGCCATGTGAATGGACTCCAGAGTTGAGGAAGGCAAAGTTGATAAAGGAGAAGTTACAGGGTCAGAGAAGAGCACTTGATCACTGCTTACAAACCCTGATGCACAGAAAAAAGAGAGCAGAGGTCAAGACCTTTATTTTCTCTGTGAACTTTATTATGCAGCTGAGAGAGCTGTTGTTTCTGTGTACTAATTTCACCATTTTAACCTAAAACCTAAAAACCTAACATTTTACTAAATACTAATCCATGTTTTAAAGCTACAACCTTGCACCCATAAATATATAGGAAATGCTGAATAATTTGAGACCAAAATAATACAGTTAATGAAGGAAAAAGAAAAGATCAACCCATGACATACCCAAAAATAAATTATATTACAAGATATTACGATTTCACTGGTTTGTGCACTAACGACGAAATCTACTTATTGTTAACTTAAACTGCTAAAAATCTTTTTCAGTAATTAATATAAAGCTGAATTAAAACAAATGTTAGTCAGAAAAGAGTAAACTTAGTTAGAATAGAAATATAAAAAAACTAATAAAATGACAAATGCACATAAAATTAATAAAACTAAAATTAAAATAAACTATGTATTATCAGTGTTGCTGATCTAATATGCTATTTTATAAACTGTGAAACTGTTGTGCTGCTTAATATTTTTTGGAACCTGTTACTTTTTTCTTTGATTCTTTGATTAATAAAAAGTTAAAAAGAACAGCATTTATTCAAATCTTTTCTAACAATATAAGTCTTTACTATCAATTTTAGCCATAACACATCCTTGCTGAATAAAGTTTCTTTAACTTTCTTTAAACCTTTTTAAATATATCTTAAATATATCTCTAAAAATATCTGACCCCAAACTTTTGAATAGTATATATTGTAAAATAAAATCTCTATTTTGAATAAACACTTGTTCTTTTTAACTTTTTTTTTTTTTTTTTTTTAAATATCTCAGGTCCCAAAAAATATTAAGCAGCACAACTGTTTCCAACATTGATTATAAATCAGCATATTAGAATGATTTCTGAAGATCATATGACACTGAAGACTGGAGTAATGATGATGAAAATTCAGCTTTGCTTCACAGGAATTAATTATATTTTAAATATTAAATAGAAAACATTTATTTTAAATTGCAATAATATTTCACAATATTATTTTGTGAAATAATATTCTTTTTTTTTTATCAAATAGATACAGCCTTGATGAGCATAAGACACTTCTTTAAAAAAAACTTTACTGATCCCAAACTTTTGAACTGCAGTGTATTATACTGTAAAAAATGTTTTCTCAGGTAACCTAAAATGTACATCATTTAGTTACATCAAGGGTCAAATCAAATATAAAGAGCACATTAAAGTTAAAAGTAACACTTTTTTGTGTGTGCGCTGTACAGGTCTGGTATAAAGAATGTTTTTGCTCAGGTGCCCGAAATGTTGCCCAATAGAGAAAAGTTTTGCTCAGCAAATAAATAAAATTAGAGGGACCATTGCCTGTAAATAGTAAAATAAAACTCTTTCCTTGATATTTGTTGATATTTGTGTATTGAAAATGTTTTTGATTGACATTTATGGTCTTTTTTTGGCTTGGGCTAGTTAAACTAATTTTCGGGCTACCAAAATCTGAAGAGTACCTGCCCGAAGGACTACCAGGGGTTTAGAAATTGTGCGAGCCCTGCCTCAACCCCACCTATTTTAAAATCCAACAATTGAATCATTTCTAGATTTATTTTCATAATTTCCACGACTCGCACATGCATGTGATGTCCCCAGTGCAGCAGGCAAGCTTGGAATATGGAAAAGCTTACATTCAGCAGATAGAAATATTGCATTAAATTGATTTTGTCAGGAAAAAAGATGATCTGAACACTGTGTAAGCTGTGGCTGTACTTTACTCTGGCATTACATCCCTCTGATCAGCATGTGGTACATTATATTACTATAATTAAAAATATTTTTGGAAAATGAAACAGTTTCTTACAAACTTATGTGATTTCATAAAATACATAATGAAATATAATCATATATGGGAAACGGAGAAATTACTTCAAGCTACACATGACAATTAAAGAGATTAATACAACACTTCTACTTGAATGTCACTATCAATCATTGAGTGTTTTTAATAACTTCTGACTGCGATCCAATGTGGATTTTGGTCAAATGATGAGGCAGAAATATGTTGTTAGTAACATTCTCGAAGAATTTGATGTGGAAGATATGAAGAGTTCAGATGCAAAAGCCTCTAAGTGCCATCTGAAATTTTCATCTAAAATGAGCATTTTCATCATGCTCCTGTGTTTATGTTCAATAATATTACTCTAATGGCAATGCATAGGTCATTTTCTATGCAATTAGAGTGAAATACTGTAACTGAACATAAATATAGGTCCCTGATAAAAATGCTCATTTTAGAAGAACATTTCAGATGGCACTTAGAGGTTTTTGCATCTGAACTCTGGCGTGAAGAAAAAGTAATGTAACTAGTAGTGTTGCCAGAAAGTAATAAGTAAAGTAACAATATTACTTTTGAAAGGAGTAACTAGTAATGAGTAATATATTACATTCTTTGAGTAACTAGCCCAACACTGATTATAGATCTCATCATGACAAGTGAAACTATGACGGCATTGGAGGCGGAGCTTCAGATAAATAGAATGGAGGAGTGGACTGACATCTCAAAGTTCGGCAGGATCTCTGCTGTTGATCTCCGAGCGCTTCCCCGACATACAACAGAGGACATCATCTCGAAGTTCATCTGCTGTGATTCAGGGGTTTACAGAGGAGTTATCTGTTAACGGCCGTGGACCGTGATATGAACCTTAAACTGTTGTGCCTGTCTCTCCTTCTATTTGAAGCCTCCTGTTTCAGTGAGTATTTCTGATAAATTATTCAAACTATAATAAAATCTTTAAATAATCTTTAAGGAGTCTCTTAAAAAAAGTCCAAATTATTCAGACAATAATTACAGAGTTGTTATATTCAAAGAGGTGAAACTATACGAACGATTACAACATTAATCTGATATTATTACCTGTTATAAGACTCCAAAACAGGGCTAAACAAACATTACTTCTTAAAATAACATAATGAAGTGGACAAGTGGCTCAGCATGCCACAGTTTAGGGACAACTTAAAAAATATATATCCATATAATTACACGTGTATGCAGTGCACGTGATATTAATTTTGTTCAGTACTGTAAGTTGTTACGTTAAATAAAATTTAAAATAAAACAAGTCTTAAGAGGAAAGGCTGTAATATGTTAACACTGAAACTGAAAAAAGTGCTTAAATAAGTCTTTTGATTAAATTCTGATTGTAGCTTAGATGCTTTCTCTGAACAATAACAGAAGCAAACCCTTCTGTTACAGCACAGATACTGTGTTCTGCCTTTATAGGGCAGCACAATGACAATGTTTTAGCCTATTCATAGCAGTTTAAAAGGGGGTATAAGGTACGTTGGCTACAAGGTACATATTTGTACCTTATTTGCCCCAAATGGTGCATTAATACCTTAAACGTATAGTACTTTAAAAATAAATGTGAAATTTTAGTACATTTTAAAAGGTTACCCAAGAGTAAACAGAAAGGGGTTTTAAAAAACGGAATTAATATGAAGAAAAAACGGCCATAATATGATCACAAACTTATGTTGATTTTCAGTAGCACTTACAAATCTTTAACTTATTGGAATGCTTAGAGACGTATTAGAACTAACAGATCTTTTACTGGACTGATCAATCAAGCAAAACTGAGACTATTCAGCATTCCTATCATCTTACTAATAATAACGATTTTGCATTATTGTTCTGCCTGATTTGTGGTGTAGGTGGCATAGTTTTTTCATAACTCATGTATAAGGACAAAAGGAAACAGTTTTATCGAGAGTTTCAGTGTGGTCCCCCCCCCCCCCATTTCATTCATCCTTACCAAGAAATAGCATTACATCCTCAACAGCTCGATCATTACATTGTTCCTCATAAAGGTTTATCTATAATAAGTACAACTAAAGTATTTATTTAAATTATATAAACATACTGAAATAATCATCTCATCAACCAAGTAATGAGTGATTATGATAATCAAATGTTCATGTTTTTTCTCTTCTTCACTGTCCAGCTGAGTTTGAGATTACTGTTCCTAGAGACACTGTCACTGGGTTTTACGGTGAGGCTCTGATCCTCCCCTGCAGCTTCCCTGTGGACAGCTCATGGGATCTGAGAAGCACCGTTATCACCTGGCAGCGTGGACTGGATGTTGTTCACAGCTTCTACTACAGTCAGGACCAGCTCGACCGTCAGAATCAGCATTATGTCAACCGCACCAGTCTGTTCATTCAGGAGATGGCAAGAGGAAACGCATCACTCAAACTGGACAAAGTCACTCTTCAGGACACCGGCCTGTACACCTGCTCCGTCAGCACAAACACTGGCAGCCAGAAGAAGAGCTTTGGAGTGAAAATTGCAGGTAAAAAAGCAACATCATGGACTGATGTCCCTAGAAAACCATGTGAATCAATTTCAAAGTCTCAGAATATGATTGAATTGGGTTTTAATGTCTATGTTCTGTTGTGTTTTTCAGCATTCTACTCTGAACCTCGTCTGCAGTTCTCATTGTTAACTGATGGAGTGGATCTTCTGGTGACCTCAGATGGAGGTTACCCTTCTCCCACACTACAGTGGCTGATGGAGAACTCAGACATCACTAACCAGACACAAACACACATCACGCAGGACACACAGACAGGACTTTATGTTGTGTCAAGTTGGATAAGTTTCACCGAAGTGTCAAATTCCTCTTTGACGTTCATACTGCACAACAAACACCTGGGACAAGACATCAGGAGAGACATCCAGCTCTACTCAGGTAAGGACTTTCAAAACAGAAGACATTTTAAAATGCTCTTGAATCATCAATAAAATGTTTAAAACTGATTTTTAATTTATTTTGATTCAATTTCTTTGAACAGATAAGAGTGAGAGACAAGGAAAGTCAGCATACAGATGTCATGGATGCTTCATATATATCCCAGTTATTCTGCTGCTGCTGCTGATCACGATGAGTGTATTGATTGTGTTCATTAAAAGAAGAAGAGGAGAACGGACCAAACAAAATGGCTTTAAGGAAATGGGACACCCTTCTGTTATGTTATATTACAAAACCACTTCAACAAAGTTATCCTATTTATGAAACTTATGAATGTTTGAAATATGCTTTTGCATGATGGACAACAGCATATATTTTTATATTGTTTACATTGAAATACACACATATATATAGTATTCAACATTGGATCAAAAAAGTTGAAAAAAGAATGCATTTTGGTTTTAGGACAACTATGATGAAAGGTTTTGATCTACTTCAAATGTTGACTAGTTTATATATATATATATTTCTTTATTGTTATTTCCTAACCTTGGCAGCTTTTAGCAAATTGTATATAGTTTATTAGTTACATGCCCTGATCCTTTACATTACTATATGTAACATTTCAAACAATCATTCTAGTGCTCTATAAAACATATCTGTAGTGTCTCTCCCATCTGAACTAACCAGGGGCCAGTTGCATGAATATAGCCATGTTAATACTGTGTCTTAACTAGTTTGGCCAACTACCAGTTAGCCAAAGGGTAACCGGTCTTGTGTTTCAATTCAAATTAGAGCAGTATACCTTTTTGTAACTGATTTTAAAATGTTATAACCAGTCTAGAAGAAAAATAAATAAATTAACTTTTAAAGACTAATCTAAGCAGTTTATGCAACTGGACCCTGGACTATTTTGGTGCTAAACAGTTTTAACAGAACCAGAATTTTGTCACTCATAACATGTTATGTGCAGCATTGTTCATTTCCTACTGTGCAAAATTCAGTATTGAGATCATTTATTTTACTTTTACCTGCTGGCAGAGTGACATTGCAGTAAATTAACAATGTGTGCTAAACTATTTATTGTCAAAAATTGATTTTTTTTTTTTACACTGGTTTTTAAATTCACTAAACTCTTTTTAAAACTAAACTGTATTGAGATTTCAATTATAGTATGGACTGTTTAAAACCACTAAAAACACTTCCAAATGTTCTATTAAGAATGGTCATACTTGCATCTGTAATAGGTGTATCTTTTTACATTAAGAAAACACTGCAGAAAAAATAAAATACATACTTGCAAAGTATCTCACCAGTGTTGTTTCACAGAGCATGACTGTACATGTACATCTGGCTTTTTTCTTTTAAAAACATCCTGTCGGTTAGTGCAAACGGAAACCACATAATCAGAAGGAATTGTTCCAGAAATAACAATACAGGCAGTACACAGTCAGTTCATTCAAATTAACAACATTACAGTCCTGTGGAGATTATCGCACACATGAAAAGGTCAGTGTGGGTGAGGTACACAATGTCTTTTTATATCCACAATTGACGTGATATGAATAGGTGCTGCATTGAATGACAATAGTTAGTCTGATTTTACCCACAAGTCTTGAAATATCATTGTACAGATGGCAAGACCAAACATGTGCCCATGAAGACCCATAATGACATTAGATCTGAACAGCTTCTCCTAAAGATTACAGTTAAAGGGTTAGTTCACCCCAAAATGAAAATTATTGTTATTAATTACTCGTCGTTCCAAACCCGTAAGACCTTCGTTCATCTTCAGAACACAAATTAAGATATAGACCTCCATAGACAGCAACACAACTGAAATGTTCCCAGGTCCAGAAACGTAGTAAGTACATCAGTAAAACAGTCCATGTGACATCAGTGACTCAACTTCAGTTTTGCGACGCTACGAGAATGTTTTTTTGCGCTAAGAAAACAAAAATAACAATTTACACAACCATTCTTCTCCCCCGAAATATGTCTTCCGCCATTTTAGAGCGTATCACAACGCATACGCACGCTTTTCCCTAAGCGTAAACAACGCTTAATATGGAGATTACGTTCCATGCGCGCACTTTCCCCCCGAATGTAAACAACGCTGATTACGTCAAATACGTTCTTAGGTACTCTCCGAAATGGTGGAAGACGTAACTCGGAGGAGAAGAATGGTCGATTAAGTTTTTATTTTTGTTTTCTTAGCTCAAAAAAACGTATTCTCGTAGCGTCGCAAAACTGAAGTTGAGCCACTGATGTCACATGTACTGTTTTACTGAAGTGTTTACTATGTTTCTGGACCTGGGAACATTTCAGTTGTGTTGCTGTCTATGGAGGGTCAGAAAGCTCTAAGATTTCATCAAAAATATCTTAATTTGTGTTTTGAAGATGAACAAAGGTCTTACGGGTTTGGAACGACATGAGGGTGAGTAATTAATGACAGAATTTTCATTTTGGGTGAACTATCCCTTTAACAGGGTGTTCTGATTCAAGGGTTGAAAAGGCTTTGTTTAAACAAAGAATAAAAAGGCATTACCATGGAAACCATGTAACAAAGGTAATTTAATATCTCTCAATACATGGATTATCAATCAAGAAAACAAATTTCCTGCAATACTAGTTTTAATTATTAAGCATTGCATGGCTCTTTTTTTTTTTTTTTTTTTTTACAAATAAACCAAAGACATTTTCTCACAAGTTCTTAATTTTGAATTAAATTCCATCTGAAAAATAATAATCATCTGAGTCTTGTGCAAGGTCTAGTTTTCTTACAACACCCTGCTCTATCAGCTCATCAGATCCAAGTGGAAACTCTGGTTTCTCCTCAAATGGTGAAAATAACGGAAAGCCCAACCCTTCTTTTTTATTTTCAGAAGAATTATTTTCCTCTGAGATGAAGGATGGCAGAAACACCTCATCCAGTTGCCTGTCTCCCATTGTTGATTCATCTATATAAGGATGTTCCTCCATGGTTTCATTGACCATAACTAACGTCTTTGTGGAACCTTTGTCCTCCTGAAGAAATGTTTCCACTCTCTGAACCTTCTTTGGTGAGTAACTTGAACCCTTAGTCATGTTCTGCATTTTCCAGTCACCAGACCAATCCAAGGATGCAACGTCAAGCTGCTCCATGGGGTCTAAATCTGGCTTTTCAGATCCTAAAATACTCTTACTGATTGCCATAAAAATCTCCACATCCCCATGTTTCTCTTCTTCCATCTCTTTCCTTTCCTCCTCTATGAACTCCACTGTGCTGGTGTGAGATGTGTGCTGTCTCTTATCATGGTCCTCAGAAGATATCAGGGTAACAGAGGCAACAAAGTCCTTGTGGATGTATGACCTCTGGGGCTCTTTGGCCAGTTTGGCTTCAAAGATAACATCATTTCTATGAGCCATGTGAATGGACTCCAGAGTTGAGGAAGGCAAAGTTGATAAAGGAGAAGTTACAGGGTCAGAGAAGAGCACTTGATCACTGCTTACAAACCCTGATGCACAGAAAAAAGAGAGCAGAGGTCAAGACCTTTATTTTCTCTGTGAACTTTATTATGCAGCTGAGAGAGCTGTTGTTTCTGTGTACTAATTTCACCATTTTAACCTAAAACCTAAAAACCTAACATTTTACTAAATACTAATCCATGTTTTAAAGCTACAACCTTGCACCCATAAATATATAGGAAATGCTGAATAATTTGAGACCAAAATAATACAGTTAATGAAGGAAAAAGAAAAGATCAACCCATGACATACCCAAAAATAAATTATATTACAAGATATTACGATTTCACTGGTTTGTGCACTAACGATGAAATCTACTTATTAACTTAAACTGCTAAAAATCTTTTTCAGTAATATAAAGCTGAATGTTAACAAATGTTAGTCAGAAAAGCTTAAACTTAGTTAGAAATATAAAGTTTGTTACATAAAATTACTAAAACTAAAGTGAAAATAAACTGAAAATATAAAAATAAAAACTAATTTAAAGCATTAATAAATTCTTTAAAAAGTATTTGTTCGGCACTTTTTGTATTTATTTTGCCTTGTAGTATATATTCTTCAACATTTCTTCTGTGGATATCATATATATATATTTTTTGTCTTTCCTTTAATTAGAATTTTTTTTTAGCTGATACACCAAATTAACATGGATATACACAGGTTTTTTGGTGCAGTCGTCTGACAAGGTCTTTTTTGACCAGCATAGTAAGAAATAAAGTGATGATCCAATGTTGCAAAGGTGTGACTACTACTACTGGATTTATGATCGATGATTTACTTGCCTTCATGTGTTATTCGTTTGGTTTTGGTCTGGTTGCAGACTGAATCACAGCAGTCACAGACAGAATCTTGACCAAACACAGAGATCCATCTGTTTTGGTAGAACAATTGTGGTAAAAGAGGGTTTTTTTTAATAGAAAAGAGTTATTCATGATCTTTACAACACTCAGAGACAGATGTGTAGTCTAGTTAACCTTTTATCGGTGTGGCTGTAAAAACAAGACTTCTGCATTGGACTAGGGCCACCACCAGAAACAGAGAGCTCACAATGGAGTGCAACCTACAATAAATCACACAGAGAATGTGAGGAATCACACAATGAAGGAATCCATCAAAACGCACAGTACAGCACAGTTTTGTCTTCTTAAATGTGTCAACAGAGAGAAAAGAATCAAACATACAAACACACCTGGGCATCTGGAGCCTCAATGAACTGGAAAGCACCAAAGGAGAACTGAACAACATTGTCTGCTCTGGAGAACCTGAATCTTGAAGCATCTGGATTTATCCGGCTTTCCAGTAAACACCTGGATGAGTGTGAGACAGTGTTTGTGTCTGATAAATGTTACACAAAGTCAGTGCTTTGTTCCACTCACCCATAATTGTCTATGATGCTGTGTTTGGATGCTTGACTTAAAGTGTTGACTGTAGCCGCATAACAGCTGTTGATAAAAAGCTTGACCCCTTGGTAATGATGTCGCGTGGAGACCTGCACATTCACCTGCTGACCCAGATGGTACACAGCAGACCTGACTGGAGAAGACCAGGAGTCTACAGTATAGATACATGAGACCATCAGTATCATTTTACAGTGCCTGGTTTACGGATTAAATCAGGGTTAGGTCAAAAACATTCTAGAAAGTGTGGGAATGTAAAAAAAAAAATGCTTCTGGGCAAGTCACAACATGCAATGTAATGGCACAGACTTTGGAATGCAACTCCTCTGATCTCCTCTGTTGCGTGCTTAGTGCATTACAGTATATAAAGGATTCCCTTCTGTATGTAATCTCCTCTGTTGCGTGCTTAGTGCATTACGGTATATAAAGGATTCCCTTCTGTATGTAATCTCCTCTGTTGCGTGCTTACAGTGCATTACATAAGGGATTCCCTCCCCTATTATATATATTAGAGTTGATCCATGAAGTGCCTGCCTGTTATTGCAACTGCTTGCCTTTTTAACCTAACCCAACTGACAAAATTAAAATACTGGCTTTGTTTAGTAAAGTTCATATTCATATGCATATTCATAATCATTAAACTATTCTATATTGCTTTAAAACTTTTTATCTAATTATATAATGATATAACTGGCAGGAAATCTCTGTAGAAATCTCTGTTGTGTTGAAGATATGCGATGTTTATCTGTCAAGTGCAGACTGGAAAATGTGTGATATAAGACTGTTATTGCATAATGATAATGTGTTCCTTTCTATAATATAGTGTATTTGTTCATAAAAATACAGCTTGCCGTGTGACCCGTGGTCTTACCGTCCATCAGCTGAATCCAAAAGTCACCAGATCTGCTCCTGATAAGTTTCCGCAATAGCGTCCGAGATGTGGGACTCAACACCAGACTGTGCACATGATGCTCCCTAATAAACAGAACAGTGTTGTTCCTCATCCTGAACTGTAAAAACACAATTAGCTAGGATCTTACCTCTTACATAATTATTTTGTGATTGTACCTTGGTCAACACTTCTTGTGACAAATCAATTTGTGCTAAAAGAGTTAACAACTATTTTACTATTGTAATGCTGAAGCAATGACGTCAAACCCCAGAAGAATAAATTCACCACGAGTTCCCTGGAGATTTTATTATTTTCTTTTCATGAGTAAAAAAGTATGTGGTGTACATCATTTATACTTGTACGTTTTGTTGTACAACATAAACTACACACATTCACATCCCAAATGGTTTTAATGTAGTTACTTACCAGAGCTGGGTATTACTTACAAATTGTAGTCCGTTACATACTAACTGCAGTTGATCGATTAATTTTAGATTACTCTTGACCCGAGTCATTTATCACATTGATTTAAATAGGATAAGCTTGTACCATATTGGTACAAAAGAGTAAAAAAAAAATATATTCCATTCATTAAACATTACATAAAGTCAAGGTTTCCCAAACTGGAGTTTGTAAATGAACTGCAGGGGGTTTGAGCGCTTAATGAAAAGCTAATAATTCATTAAATCATAAAAAGGTCAAAATAAATTAAGTCATTTTAAAACAACATCAATCAAAATAAAACACTTACTAAAATAATATTTTATTTGTTTACCTGCATGTCATGATGTGACCATTAACCAACATCAGACAACTGTGAACTATACTTAATTATTAACATAATTTGTTTTATTGAATTTGTACATTTTAATGAGTTTAAAAGACAAAGGCTTTACAAAGCTATAGTAATACATGGTTAAATAACCTACTGAGTGATAATTAAAATAAAAATGTGTTCATCAGTAGTTGATGCAATGTTGAAACACTTCTAAACTAGATGACTTTGGTAAATCCAGTGGTCAAGTGCTGTGTAGCACCTGACTAATGACTGAAGGTCTTTCTGAATGTATAAGCATAGGCTATTTTAGAAAAGAACATTTAAAAGATTAAAAACAGGAATTAGGGTGATTCGATAAATTTGGAATAATTTATTGCTATTGTGTGAATAATATGTAATCGTGTGTAATCAGTAACCGTAGTCTGATGACAAGTATTTTAATGTAATTTAAATAAACTAGTCACAAGAATTTAATTTCTGGAATTTGATTACGTAATCCAGATTACATGTAATCAGTTACTACCCAGCTCTGTTTATTACAACATAAAGTATTTATTTGTTCAAATTTGGCGTTTTTAGTATGGTTTTACGAGCGTAGTAGAGTATCGTCAATTTATATTTACCACAGACCTTGTTTTATTTACCCTTAAACCGGCTGAATTACCTTTTATAGCGACACTCCAGGCCCACGCGGACTCGGTGATAATGGAGGGAGCTTCGCTGTGAACGCGGCAAGTAATGCAGGACATATTTGTAGGCAACGTAATCAGGAAACACCTTTCAGTTGGAGATGATTCGTGTCATTATTTGGCAATGATTAATGACAAACTACATTCTTTTGAGATGACGCTCACCTGTTGTTCTCCCTGACAGTCGGTGAGCGCGTATGTGAAGAGCAGGTCGTTATGGACCCCGTTACTTTTGCAGGTTACTCCGAGCGTCAGCTCCTCTGCGATGGCTGAGAACCCGTAGAAATTCTTTTTTACCCTTAAAACGAATCCAGAGCGTGAGCAAGTCACCGACACATCCGGGAGCCGGCTGTATCTGGACAGGTAATCCTCGCCAGGCTGGACTCTCGCAGGTGTTCGGCCACGGATCCGCAGGACAGGCGCTGCAGGCCTCAGGCGCGTCGAGTCTGGCGTGTTTGTGAACGGATCGCGCACTAGAAGTCTCCCGGAGTTTTTCTCGCGAGCTGTTCTTGGGCGATCCGCTCTTTTATCTAATGAAGATGAAGCTGAGACACTATTTAACAGTGTTGGGATGGAGAAAATACCAAGAATCAAACATAGGACTACGCGAGTTATGCTGTTCACTTTCATGTCAATAATCTACTAGTAATTTTTATTATGCTTAACGTTTCGTTTTCCTAATTCCTACAGGTGGAATCTACACAATCAAAAAGGCCTTTAGAGAACGGTTCGGTCGAGGATTAGATGTTATTGGTCTATGATTTGTAATTGATTTCCGCTCGCGATGTGCAGCATTGGTCACTAGAGGGCGTCACGCGGCTTCCGTACAATCACAAGAGGTCTGATCCAGAACTCACACTTGTCGACGCTTAGAAGGTTTGGGTTTGGGGAAGGGTTTTGCAAGGTTATTAAAATGTTCTATAAGAACATTTATAGTTGTATATCCCTTAATCCAGGCATGACTCCTAGAATTGAAATTTTGCGTCAAATTAGACAAGGTTGTCCAATCTCTCCAAAACTGTTTATACTATGCACTCAAATGTTAGCTCATTTAGTTGTCAACCATCCTCAATTAAAAGGAATAACCATTTCTGATTATGAATATCGAATTATTTGCTGATGATGCAGTAATATTTTTAAAAGATAAATCTATAGAATCTTAAAAAAGAGTATTAAAGAGTATTATTTCAGTTTTTTTTCTGGAGCATCAGGCTTATGCCTAAATTTTAAAAAGTGAAGTTTTTCCTCTGTTTTCATGTGATGAAGAAAATCTAGAATCCATTCCTGTTAAATTTGAAGGGAAATACTTAGGTTTAAGAATGTTTAAAGAAATGCATACGAGAGAATTATTAAATATAGAAGAGAGAATTGATAGTATGAAAAAAATCCCTTAATCATTGGCTTATGAGAGATCTGTCTATTATGGGCAGAATACTCTCAGAAGGCATATCTAAACTTATTTACCCATGTTACTCGCTTTGTTTCTCCTCAACTGATAAAAAAGGTAAACTCTATTTTGTTTATTTTATATGGAAAAACAAAACTCGTATTAAAAAATCTCAGATGATTAAAGAATATAAAAATGGAGGTCTGAAAGCCTCTGAATTTGAATCAATGATTTGAGTGCTTAAACTGAATTGGATTCAAATGTATTTAGCACAGCCTAACTCAATGTGCTTTCATATACCAAAGTCTGTATTCCAGAAAGTTGGAGGATTAGATTTTTTGCTGAAATGTGATTTTGAGGTTTCCAAATAGGCAATTAAGCTTTCAAAATTCCACAAACAGATTTTTGTATTATTGGAAAATGATATTCGCCCAATATATTTCACCGCATTGTTCTACAATGTGGAATAACAGAACTATTACACAATAAATAGAAAGACAGTATTCAAAAAAAGAGTGGTATTTTTTTACATGTTGTAGATCTTTTAGATGAAACGGGTCAAATTATTCAGCATAATGCATTCATGGAGAAGTTTGAGAAAATGTTCCTTTAGAGAATTTAATACATTGTATAAAGCCATCCCTCTTGCTTTAAAACAATTAATACAAAACACTCTTACATATTCAAAGGTATCTGTTAAACTGCCCGAGTTAAAGATTGGAGAAGTATATATTGGAGACAAAAAAAAATTAAGAACAAAGTAATAGGAAATGTATTAAAATGCAAGTTATTTTCAGATTTCAATACACCTTCAAAATTAAAACAATTTGAAAATGAAATATTTAAAAACAAATTCTGTAATTATCTTAAATGGCCAATTCTACCTAAAATGAAGGATATTCAGTTTATGATTATTAATAATGTGTATGGAAAAGATTCAGTTTTGAGGTAGATCCTTGTGTTTTTTTGGTTAGAAGAGCCAGAAACCATTGAACATTTCTTTTTTTCTTGTCTAATAACATTGAAATTCTGGCAGGATCTTTTCAGTTGGTTAAATATTGATATCAACACTGATATTCCATCACAAAATTTGTTTCAGGTGTTGGTTTATGCAGATGGTCTTTCGAAAAAGATGTCATTCATGTTAAACATTATTATTACAATGGGTAAATATCATGTACACAAAAGTAAGTGGAATAACAGTAAACCCTCATTAAATTGCTTTAAAAATGAATGTAAAAAATACTTAGAATCTTTAAAACACTTATCCAAAGATAATCAACCCCTTGGGGAATTGTATAATGTGAGTCTCTTTCCTTTTAAGTTTGGTAAGATTTTGTACCTGTATTTTTTATTATTATTATTTTCTCTCCTTGCAACCCACCTGAAATGTTTAAAGAATGTTTGTTTTATTTGTGGTTATTGTATGCAGAGATATATATACACACATGGACATTTATGTATGATGGAGATGTGATTGGAAAAGTGTATATTTTGTAATAGGCATTTTATTGTTCCCTATTTGAGTTTGTAAATTGATATTGTTCAATAAAAATAAAAAAAGAACTCACACTTGTAGTCAAAGCGCGTGCACTCTACAGAAAGTAAGCGCGCAAGACTGTCCCAGATCTGAAAAGGGAAGGGAAGGGGAGGGAAGGGAAGGGGAGGGGAGGGGAGGGGAGGGGGGGGGATGGATGAGACACACACTTTTTTTAAGTAAGAGCAAGAGACTGGACTACATTCACGTTACATGATTTGGCTGATTTGTACGTAGAGAGCGTGACAGCGCACCACATTAAAAGAAACGATCATTCATGTTTTCAGAACCGCTGGCCAAAATTAAAAACGAAACTAAAATTAAAACATCTCTGAGAGCAAGAGGGCCCCCTGGTGTTTCGGGGGCCCTAGGGAGGATCGGCTCTGATTCCTATCCTATCTGATAATCTACACAGTTGTGGTGGTCCTCGTGTACATCTGAACGTAATTTAAACAGACAAGTAGACAAGTGCAAAAAGCTAGAAAACAACTTTCTTTTTTTTAGTAAAATATTAAGCTTATTACAGCACAGTGATTCTTCACAATTAGTTATGTTATTAATTCATGAAATTAAAACACCAAACCCAGTTAAAGGGTCATTTGGTTTTTAACAGATTTTTATTTATTTTTTTAAACATAAAAGTCGTAATTAACATTCAGAATATTTAATAACATTTTCCTTGCTAATATTTTCTTTCTTTTTCTTTCTAATCGCAAGAAAATGTTCCATCAAAATAAGAAAAGGAATAGGGAATTATTATTTGTATAAATGACTTTGTGTTCATATTAATTAGTGGCACTAGCAACACCAGTGGCATGAGTTTGGTTCCCATATACAATAAATCCTCAATAAATTAGAATATGGTGAAAAAGTTCATTTTTTCTTGTAACTTATTTCAAAAAGTGAAACTTTCATATATTTTAGATTCATTACATGTAAAGTAAAACACTTCAAAAGTCTTTTTGTTTTAACTTTGATGATTAGAGCTGAAAGTCAAAAATCAGTATCTCAAAATATTAGAATATTTCCTAAGATCAATCAAAAAAAGGATTTGCAATACAGAAAAGTTCAAGTTCTTTAAAGTATGTTCATTTCTGCACTCAATACTTGGTCGGGGCTCCTTTAGCACAAACTCCAGCATCAGTGAGGTGTGGCATGGAAGCGATCAGCCTGTGGCTCTGCTGAGACACTATTGAGCCTTCAGCTCGTCTGGATTGAGCCTTCAGCTCGTCTGGATTGAGCCTTCAGCTCGTCTGTATTGCTGGATCGACTGTTTCTCATCTTTCTCTTGAAAATATCCCATAGATTCCATATGGGCTTCAGGTCAAGCATGTTGGCTGGCCAATCAAGCACAGTAATATCATGGTCAGCAAAGCACTTGGAAGTGGTTTTGGCACTGTGGGCAGGTGATAAAGTCCTGCTGGAAAATGAAATCAGCATCTCCATAAAGCTTGTCAGCAGATGGAAGCATAAAGTGCTCTAAAATGTCCTGGTAGATGGCTGCGTTGACTGTGGACTTCAGAAAACACAATGGACCAACACCAGCAGACGTCACGGCACCCCAAATCATCACTGACTTCAGAAACTTCACACTGGACTTCAAGCAACATGGATTCTGTGCCTCTCCACTCTACATGGATTCTGTGCCTCTCCACTCTTCCTCCAGACTCCAGACCTTGATTTACAAATGAAATGCAAAATTTACTTTTATCTGAAAAGAAGACTTTGGACCACTGAGCAACAGTCCAGTTCTTTTTCTCCAGACGTTGTCTCTGGTTCAGAAGTGGCTTGGTAGCCCTTTTCCTGAAGACGTCTGAGCGTGGTGACTCTTGATGCACTGACTCCAGCTTCAGTCCACTCCTTGTGAAGCTCTCCCAAGTGTTTGAATCAGCTTTGCTTGACTGTATTCTCAAGCTTGCGGTCATCCCTGTTGCTTGTGCACCTTTTCCTACCCAAATTCTTCCTTCCAGTCAACTTTGCATTTAATATGCTTTGATACAGCACTCTGTAAACAGCCACACCTTTCAGTAATGACCTTCTGTGACTTACCCTCTTTGTGGAGGGTGTCAATGTTCGTCTTCTGGATCATTGCCAAGTCAGCAGTCTTCCCCATTATTGTGGTTTCAAAGAACAAGATATACCCAGAATTTATACTGTATGGATGGTCATTTATTGAAACTAAAATGTAAATAGGCCTATTCTAATATTTTGAGATACTGATTTTTTACTTTCATTAGCTGTAAGATCTAATCATCAAAATTAAAACAAAAAAACTTTTAAGTGTTTTACTTAACATGTAATGAATCTAAAATATATGAAAGTTTCACTTTTTGAAATAAGTTACAAGAAACTTTCACCATATTCTAATTTTCTGAGATGTACCTGTATAACAACTAGCTTTTTGGTAAAATATGAAACCTATTAAACCACAGTTATTCTTCACAATTAGTTATTTTTCATGAAATTAAAACACCAAAACCAGTCTAATTACTAAATAAATTAAACGGTTTCTGCAGGTATCATCAAATCTAATTTAATGCTTTTTAATGCCATTTTAAAAAATGTTTAATATCATTCACGACCCATATATATATATATATATATATATATATTTTTTTTTTACTACACGCACTACTAGTCAAAATTTTGAAACAAGTATCTTCTGCGCAAGGCTGCAGTAATAGTAATATTGAGAAATATTACTTACATTTAAAATAAATGTTTTCTATGTGAATGTGTTAAAATGTAATTTATTCCTGTGATCAAAGCTGAATTATCATTACTCCAGTCTTCAGTGTCACATGATCCTTCAGAAATCATTCTAATAGCCTATGCTGATTTGCTGCTCTGTTATGATTATTGGTGCTCAATCGTTAATAACGGTTCTTATCACTTATCAATATTGAAAAAAAAAATTCTGCTTTATATTTTTGTGTAAATCATGTTACATTTTACTTTTCAGCATACATTTCAAAAATAAATTTCTATTTAATTTGTCCTTGTTGAATGAAAGTATTTATAAAAAGAAAATAAACACTAGTTTTTTTATTTTATTTTTGAAATGGTAATATATTATGGTTTCCACAAAAAAAAGGAATAAGCACAACTGTTTTCTATATTGATAATCAGAAATGTTTCCTGAGCAGCAAATCAGCATATATGATCATATATATCATTTCACAATATAACTGTTTTTATTGTATTTTTGATCAAATAAATTAAGCCTTAGTAAGCATAAGAGACTTCTTTCAAAACCATAAAAAAATCTTAATGGTCCCAAACTTTGACCAGTTATAGGCCTATGTTTTAAATTAACCATTCAATTCGACATTAATGCAATCATGATAATCTTGGATATGTGAGAAAATCTACATAATTTAAACTATCACTTGTATATCTATTCTTACTTACTGAAATCAGCATATTTGTGTTCTATGAGAGGGCACGTGAATGGGCATGACGCCTCTGGCCCTGTGACATTGACTCGGAGTTTCGGTGTTGATAACGGCAAATAATGAAGGACATATTTGACAATTAGTTGTTATTGATGAAATTAAAACACCAAACCCAGTCCAGGTACATAAATTAAAGTTCTTTTGAAGGTTTGATAGTATTTACAGCACAAATGTAATAAGCACAATATAAATACACAACATCAGTCTGTTTATAAAGGCCATAAAATAATGTATACACACTGTACATTTTGTAGTTGTGTAATGTTCTGGTGGTATTTGTAGTTTTGAGAAAAATAATCTCCCAACAATCTCTTGTACTACAATCTACAGCTGCTTTGTTCTGCTGAACAAAACAAGACTATTTCCATTGAGACTATTCCCAGACATTTCAGCTCAGTATTTACAGGAAAGAAGTAAACTTAAGTTCGACAACATTACAGACAACTAATCAGCACAAAACGTCCATAGCTCAGACTACTCTAGATCTCAGAGCATGGAAGTCGACCTTATAGTACCATCTTTAAATTCAATATCCAGTCTGTGAATCAGCTTAAACTGCTTCATGTGCACAATCATTTTACACACACACTTCATGTTGGAAAAATACTGCACCAATGAACATTACAAATTTTAATCTAAACGTTCCTTTAGTCTGTCACTGACACTTTGGCACAGCTGCACAGATTCAGAGAATTGATGTTCCTATGAGCTGTGACTTAAATTTACTTGTGTTTAATTTGATCAGGTTTTAGAAAATCTCTTCACTTTCTTACTCCATATAAGGCACTATAAATAAATACAGAACCATACAAAATTGACGCAGACAAATAAGTGTCATCTTCCTCATGCTGATAAACTGCCCACACAAGAACAATGATGTCAGGTCATCTTTAAAGAAACGGAAAGTGATTTTTTTTTTGTTCAAATATTTCACCCCAAGTGCAAAAACAAGCCAACAATTCTTCACCACATTGAGGAAATACGTCCTCAAACAACTGCAACTCAACATATCCTTCACATTCAGAAACCAAAATATGAACCCATCATCTCAAATGAGAAAAGAGAGTTGCAACAAAATATGATGTATTAGTAGATGTTAAATTTGAACCTCATATTGATCATTTAAGTATCCCTTTGTTCTCTCCCAGGGAGAGCTGTAACTGTTACTGAAAGCAGCAAAGAGGATCTTGTAGTTGGTTAGTTGTATAAATATGTAGCTGTGACAACAGTAGTGCAGATTTTTAAGGGGTCATTATTCTTCATTGGTCTAGTTAACCAACTGAGTGAGGAAAGTTCTGTCTCTGGAAGTTCAGCTGATAGACTTCCTCATTGCAGTGGTTAAGATGTATTTTGGCGTCCTCTGTAGGTCAGAGCTAGTATTTCATGCTGTGATGTCAGGATTCAAGGCCTCCATCTCAGACTCTTGTTCTTCATTCCTGCAGGTGAGAAACAATACTCTTATTTTCAACAGCAACTGTTGCTAATATGACTAAAGTGCCATTCATGACATTTTATAAGACCTTGGGGAAAAAAGAAAAAGAAATACAGATATAATTGTAGGTATATGTCCTACCGCAGGCGTAGCTGCAGCTGTTTGTTGTTGCACTGCCTGCGTTCTTCATTGATGGGATATGTTTTAAATATGAGCAGCCCCAGAGCTATAAGTGATACAGGAGCAGCCGACACCAACATCTTCAATGTCAGATTCACAGAATCAGACTGAACACAAATTCCCGGCACATAACCTGCAAAGCTAAAGGGACAGAAATCAGAAGAACCTAAATATGAGCAGATCAAATAAGAAGGCCAGAATCTAAATCACAAACCCATAAAAGGCCTTTGTAATACACATGCACTGAGGAAGACAGAGTGAGCTACCTTAATGCTAGTGTTGATACTCCAAGTGACACTCCAGAGGCGAATTTGGTGAAAAAAACATAGAAAGAGTAGAAAATAGCTTCATGGCCTTGAGAGGTGGGATTCTGGACTTTAAAATCATCTACCACATCTGGAAGCATGGACCTGAAATAGAAGCATCTATATGAACTTGTGAAATTATGAACTTGGTATTTAAGGTTTCTGGTACATGGTATCAGATGCGTTAGTTATATCAACCCATGAATCTAAAAATATATATCCACAACTTAATATGATTATTTATTCAAGGAATTGATATCCTTTACTCCTGTGACAGAGGTAAAAAAGCAATGAGCATTTTCATGCATGTTAAAGGCAGGAAAATATATTTTAAGACAGGTAAATATAACTACCATTCAAATGTTTGGGGTCAGTATGATTTTTTAATATTTTAAAAGGTCTCTTATGCTTACCAAGGCTGCATTTCTTTGATCAAAAATACAGTAAAAATAGTAATATTATGAAATATTATTATTATAATTTAAAATAACTGTTTTCTACTTTAATTTTTTATTCCTGTGATGGCAAAACCACATTTTCCGCAGCAATTACTTCAGTCTTCAGTGTCACATGATCCTTCAGAAATCATTCTAATATGCTGACTTTGATTATTAAGATTTTATTTTTATTATTAAGATTTCTTATTATCGTCAATGTTGAAAACAGCTGTTTTTGTGGAAACCATGGTGCAGTTTTTCAGGATTCTTTGATGAATAGAAAATTCAAAAGAACAGCATTTATTTGAAATATAAATCTTTTGTAACATTATAAATGCCTGTACTGTCACTTTTTATCAATTTAATACATCCTTGCTAAATCAAACTATTAATTTCTTATTGACCCCCAAACTTATGAATGGTAGTGTATATAAAATATCTTAATTTGTTTGTTTTAAAGAAAGGTCTTTTGGGGAAAAAAAACAAAAAACAAAGTGTTTTTAACTTTTTAAACATAAAATAATCCAAATGTCTTAATGTATTACCATATTCAGAATATTTATAAATTTTTCCTTACTAATTTTTGAACATTGTACAAAATAAGAAAAGGGCATTATTAGTTGTATGGATGATTTATGTTCATATTAGTGCATGGCACTAGCAACAGGAGCATTAGCACATCAAGAGTTTGGTTCCCATGTATAACAATTAACAACTAGCAAATCAAGTCACACAAGTGTCTGCTGAATGTACAAATGTAAATATTCCCTATTTATGATTTTTTTTTGGGAAGTCATTTCTATAGCCTTTTGTTATAGGCGTTTCCTTTTAATATCAGCTAGCAGACATCTTGAAATACACCTCGGTCTTCTTTCTCTTTGACTACACAGAACAACTGACACAGAAAAACACTCACTCACCAGGGCAGGAGGAAGGCCACTGCTACACTGGCACCAGCTGCGATTGATACGATGTAGGACACGAAGAGACTACTCTTTACACACACCACCAGGATCATGAAGGGCACCGCCCACTAAAACAAAAACACACACACAAGATTAATCATGACTGCCAACACACACATCTCACACTAATGTAACAAGCATCAGAAACTCACTGGTATGCCAATGTATACTGCAGTCTTTTTCCCAAAGCGGCAGAGGAACCACTGCCACATGGGAATAGTAAGAGCGGCAGACAGCTGGGAAGACAAATCACACAAACATTTATTTACGTTTGACCCCTACAAAACCTCATTACCATATTATGAAACACCAAGATAATAGTGCACACACTGCTGAAGTTATAAACAGTCTTTTCATCGGTCAACTCAAAGTCATGCTGCTTCTAAACCAGAAACGCATGTCTTTCATCACTATGGAGCCTGCTAACCTCATCCAAATTGCTGAGTGCTGTTATAACACCCAACCAAACAATTCAGAAGCGCACAAAAACACTTATTCAAGCAGTCGGTTGAAAACACTCTCACCATGATGACCAGTAAGATGTTCTGAAAATCCTCTCTGAATCCCAGTGTGTACTTGATGAACACAGCAAAATTTCCCTCCAGCAGCTGAGAAAGGAAAACAGACAGACGAAATGAGATTGATGATTATTGTCCATACAGTGTCTTCATTGCAAACCTAACCTCAGTCTCAAAACAATTCTGAACTTTACTTTCGACTGCAAACCTGTCCTGATGCTGACTATGACTCTAAACCTAAGCACTTGCATGGCAGCCTGTCTCTCTCTCTTTGTTTTAACACACAGAGCTCATCTCTGTGACGTAGAGCTGTGCTGTGGTCAGTTCCAGAAACTGCTTTCTCTCATACATATGACAGATGTTTGTCACCTGAAAAACTGTCTAGTTAAAACACAAAATTTGCATCTTTTGTAAATGTGGAGTAAGATATCTATCATCATATAACAGAAATAAACATAGGTACAACTAAGCATTTCAGAACAAATGTGACATGTTTTACATGCATCTCAGTTTTTTTTACCAAGAAGGCCAGAGAAGTGAAGAGGAAGGCCAGCACCAGTTTAACATATGGCCCATGACCCATCACCAGCCGCAAACCGGTCTGAAATGACACATGCTTCTGTGCTTTTAAACCACCCCGATCTGAAAAAGACAGAAGAAAATCATTAAATGCACCAAAATACACATTCAACGTTAATACACCAAGTTTCTTTGTGAATGTAAACAGCCTACAATTACACCGGGTTTCAACTTGGGTTTGCGAACCCCTGGGGCTTCATGAAGGGAAAGGGTAATATTTAAATTCTAAAAATACAAATTTGTATTTTATATGTACAATTATTAAAATTACAAGTAATTTAAAAATACAATAAAAAACAAAACACTTATACAAATATGAAATATTTAATTTGTTTACCTGCCTAGGTAATACTTTACAATAAGGTTCAATTCATAAGCATTATTAATTAATTTGGTCTCATCAACTATCACTGAACAAATAGCATTTATTAATCTAGGTTTGACGTTCATTTATAAATATTCTATTGTTTATTGTTAATCCATAATACTTTGACTATTATTATTTTAAACAACTTGAAATGTTAAAATGTGTTAATATATGTAGAGCATGAACAAAGATTAATAATGTAAGAATTGATCATTGTTAGTTTACGATACTTAATGCATTATATCGCTATTCCCTTGCTGTAAAATGGTCTCGCTTGGCTTATTTTTGTACTCCATATTTTGTAAAGACTCGGTGTGAATAATGTGAATGTGTATGTAAACGGAAGCAACTCACTGTCCTGCTCTCTCACTCCAAAAAACAGCACAACAGCACACAGGACATAGATCAAACTTATGACTGCAGATGCAATCATATACGCACACCTCTGTGAAAGAGAGAGAGATATGATGATCGAGGTGCTAGAGGTTGATGAGATATGAAACCGTCTTCTGCTTTATAATGACCACGCCCCCTCTCACCTCATTAAATACTTTGTTATCCAGTAAGATCTGAGAGTTATTGCCATGCTCAGAGTGATTAGAGCTATTGGTCAGGGAAGTGTTGCAGGGGGTGTTGGCCATGCCTACAATCTGCCCCTGAACGGCAGTGCCAATTACTGTACCCAACACCTCAACAGTCATGCCTGAAAGAGAAAGAGAACAGAAAAACAGTCAGATTGTCTACGCTGGGAAGAACAGGTGTCACACATAACACACTACCATTCAGAATGAATGCTTTTATTCAGCAAGGATGCATTAAACCGATCAAAATTGACAGTAAAAAACGTTTATATCATTATATAAAATGTATATTTCAATTAAATCCTGTTGTTTTGAACTTGTGCATCATAGAAACAAAATAATGTATAAAGGTTCGGCAAAAACATTAAGCAGCACAACTTTTTTCAACACTGATAAGAAATGTTTCTTGCTTTTACAGTTATAATGTGGTTGTTGCATGTATTATCTAGCTGATTGCAACAGTAAGGCATAAAAATGTGTAAATGCTTACGGTACGCTGTGGCTGAATCTCGTTCCTGCTGTTCATTGCTGATGAACATGGTCAGAGCGGAGTAGGGCACGTGAAAGCACTAAACACACAAACACACAGAGTTACTCTCTGCTGGCTCACAACAGAATGGCATAAATGTGCAAATTAACAAATGCAATTATTATGCAATACCAGTCAAAAGTTTGGACACGTTCTCATTCTTCACTATACAATAAAGTTATTAAAACTACAAAACAACACAAATGGAAGTATGAATATGCGATTTAAACATTTTTTGCTATGATTTGCTATGTATGCTGGATGCATCCAATGTATTCTTTCCTACTCATCCTTTTTTTTTTTTTAAGCAATAAATAAATACATTAAATAATGAGTATTTAAGTAGTTAGTTGAAAAGACATTTAAGCATAAACATTTAGATTAAACCTTTTTTATTGTGTCCAAAGGTTTGACAAGTAGTTGACATACAAGTATATAATATATAGCAGCACAGTGTATAATGTTAAATTTAATTCCTCAAAAAAACTAGAAGAATGTGTACTAACTGTCAGGAGAGTCTGGAAGAGGCAGTAGAAGAGCAGATACCACATCACCTTTCCCTGCTCTATAGGTGGAACTACCCATATCAGGAAATAACACAACACAGCTGGTATGGTGGACACCAGAATCCTGCAGAGAGAAAACAGTCATCTTCATCTAATTGTAAGGCTTGTTGCAGATGTTGAGCTTTAAGGGAAGACCCGGGAATGCACAGATCGATTAAGAACTGATGCAAAAACCCCACACAGCATCTCTGCTCGTGTGAGGTTTGAGGGTGAATACGGTCACAGTGGGGTGTGTACGTGTGTATGAACTCATCTGTATGAGGTTAAGTGAGGTAATGAGCGTTTACCTCATCTCTATGAAGTTGACTGATCTTTCCCCTGTGGCTCTAAACAAGAGCCTCTGTTGCACAGGGTTTCATTGGATGTTTAACTAACCGAGCCAGCTAGAATTTGGCAGGATGTGAAAGGGATTTCTCTAATCAAACCATCTCATTCCAAAACTCCAGGCACTAGTCCGATCAGAGTCTACTAGGAAAACCGTGACCATTAAGAGACACTTCGAAATCGAAAGTTCAGACTGACAATGACAGCAGTGTATACAGCAGGAGAGAAAAACATCGTACAAGGAGTTCTTCTTTCTTTTCTATGATCAATTCAAGGGCAAGGGAGACTACAGAATTTGTGTTGGCCACATTGCATTTTGGAATACAGTATTTTCCACTCTGTGGAAATTTACTTTTTGCAAATTTAATAGGTTACAAAAATACAGCACAATGTGTAGTGTGAATCACAAACAAATAACTAAAAGAAGGAAAATCCTTTAATGAATGATTCTAAAGGTCTCTGCACACTGAGTCCGAAAGTTTCGCACATTCAAAAATAAATACAACCTCACGTTGTGTCAATCACATTTGCACACTGCCTCCGAAACTTTCGTCTGTCAAAAAAAATTCGGATCAGGTTCGATTTTCTGCGTTTTCGCATCTGTTGCATGCATTTTGATAGGAAAGGATGGAGAATACGAAAAAACGCATGCGAAAATTTCAGACTCCGTGTGCAATGGCCTTAAGAGAAAGGAGTGATGCACCAAAATTTTGCCCAACACACAAAATCAAAGAATTTTTGCGGCTGAAATCATTGATCTAATCAATGCCATTCAATAAGCAGTGATATTTAACAGCAGTGTTTGCTTCACCATGACCAAAAATTTGCCAACTATGACCTGTTCAATTTATCACCTGGAAAAAAAAAACTGACAGAACAGCATCCTGAATTACGTAATTACCCAAATTGAATAACTGAAACGTTATTTTCGGTTTTAGCTAAATGAAAAGTTTAATTTTGGATTTGACAAAATTATTTTGGTGCATGAGTAGATCAAAAAGTGTCTGCTAAATGAATACATGTATTATTACTTTAAGCAATGTCAGTCTATAAATAAAGCAAGATTTGTGCAATTCGGGACATTTATATTAATATATTAATTATTGACTGACTGTGCATATGACAGCGTGTACTCATGACCAATCACTGTGCAGCACAGCATAAACAGCAGAGAAGCCATCAGCATAAGACAACTACCTCTGATATGCAGAGAGGAAACAGTTAATGTCTTATTTACTCTTGCAGATGCACAACAGTCTAGAATTGCAGCTGCTCTGTTCTTTGTCATAAGTGCCCCATAGGAAGCTGTAAAACCCTCCCAGTCCATTACTGGGGTTGCCCACCCTAGAGAAGTCCAATACATGCCATGTTCTCTTTTTTGCTCCACTTCCTTCTCATGAAGATATCAGTGCTGTTTATGCCACCAGGCTTTTAAAGTGCACACTCTACAGAAACCAGGTGATTAGCAGAGCACTTTAGCACCACAATACATGTCATATTGCATCAATACATTGACAGAAGGTATTGATTTTTGAATGGGCAAATTAACTTTTACTCTCGTAGTTAGAAGGGACAACATGGTCAAAACAAAATATGTTGAATGTATTTGAATATGTATAAAAAAATTACATCAAAATACTGACACAGAATGTCTCATATTCACAGTCTTCTGACATTGCCAGTATATGTGGCTGCCAGGTAATGCATTACATACTTTATGCATTTTTACATTCATTTTTTAAATTTCTATTTTTTATTTAAATATATTTCAAAAATATACATTTCTAAAAAATATATTTAAAATAAGTATTTATAATTTCCTTATTGTGGTCAACAAACCTCTTGTGGTCTGTTCCAAAACTGAAACAGTGTCTTACACAGCATTAACAAACCACCGTTTTAAACTTCCTCTCTCAGCTCTCCTGCATCATGCTTACGTTCTGATTGGTCAATTCTGGTGGTGTGGTCGGCTAAGCCAATCAGAAAGCAAGAGGTTTTTTCTGCAGTCAACATCTGTTTTCCCACATGCTATTAATACACACACACACACACACACACACACACACACACACACACCTTACAAACATAATAAATTTGCATTGCATTTTACTTCAACCCCTTGATCATATCTTGTTTTGTATGCCTGTATTCATACTGCAAAAACGAAATATTGGTGTGACAACAACCTTCAATCAATTATTTTAGAAAAAGTTTCTATTTCACACCATTTTCATTTTCTCAGAATTGTTAGGCTGGATAGTGTTTCATAATGAACTGAAAAATATAAAAAATTTATTTATATTTTTTTTTTATAAATTTTATAAAAAAATTTACTTATAAAAAATAACCAGTAAGTTCATACTAATAAAGTGTGAGGGTGTGTGTGCTCTTTACTGATGGGGATTGTAGATTTTTGCTTTATACTTTTCATGCCACATCTGAGTGCATGCATAAACAGACAGCAAAATCCCAGAGAAATGCTAACACGTGGTGCTCTTGTACACTCTAGTACCTCCTGTACACAACCCAGAGCAGATGACTCGGCTCTATCACCATGGCTACTGCTCATTTCTCTGTCTTAAATACATCTCTCTTTCTCTCTCTGCGAATACCCACCCAGTCCCAGAGCTTCAGCTTAGTAGATACAGAGTTCATTTCCTTTTAATTTCCTCATGAATTTAGAAAACAGTCCCATGCATATTGCACATCCAACACGCATTACAGGATCATTTCACTGTGTGCATTTCTGACTATCACATACCAGGGCATCATACGTCCGTGCCGTGTCCATGGGCTTCTGCTTATGAAAAACCCAACTACAGGATCAGTCACAGCATCCCAGGCCCGACCCACAAACAGGATCACAGAAGCATTGAGGGGATCCAACTAGAAAGACAGATTCAGTCATTAGTTAATGCAGGATTTACAGTACATGCAGCAATGCTCTCTAAAAGGTCCTAAATACCGATTCCAATGCAATGACTGTAGCTAAATTATAATTGTTAGGAACATCCCACAGTGAAAGACATAATTCACCACAATGCAGTGTGTGTAACTTTCCTGTGTTTGGTTGAATGTAAACTATATTATCGCCCAGCAATATATAAACAAAAAAATATATACTATATAGCAATTCTCAGCTGTGTGATTGTTTATATGGACCCTTTTCACAAGACAAGAAACGGTCATCAGCATAGTAAATCCTCCAAAGCTTTTTATATTTTGATTTTTTTTTAAATGCATGTTCATTCATAACACTGTATTATTTCACCTTTGCACTAATGCAGCGACTGTGGGAGGGACGGTAAATTTGACATCGTTCTCTCCTCTGACTGCAATTATCAGTCTCTCTCAAAGTTTTTCCTGTTTTTGAAAGTTGTGAAAACACTATCGTGAAGTTTTTCTATTGCTATTTTAGCAAATGGGACTGCAAAAAATATGTTTGTGGTACTCTCCCATTCACTGCTCTCAAAGTTAACCCAACTATGACGACCTCCAATGCTGAGAAACCTGAAAAAGTGAAAAAGGTCTATTGTCATAAAATGTGAACTGTATTATCACACAGTTCTATTATATATAGTTGGATATATAAGTATATTCATATGTACAATACTCACATAAGAGATATTTTATGTAGCAAATCCTGGTTGCATGATTCTTTAGTTTATATCACCGCAAAAATTACCTACATTATCGCACAGCTCTATATATAAAAACACAGAAGCAAGCTATTTTGTTTAAATGTGTGAAATGTCTGATTTATTAGCTGCTATTGGTAAATAACTAGAAGAATAACATAGTAAAGTAAACAATAAAACTATCTCCGCTACAAACCAGTAGTACCATTATAATGTTTATAATGAATTAAAATAACATGATTACAAATACCAATTTGCAATATCAAGCCAATAACTGATTGTTCTTAAACCACATAACACTTCATCTGGTGCCGATCCTTCATTTGCTCGGCTGACTCGGATGAGAAGATCTGATTGGCTATCGCTATGGAAACTGTTGCAATAATGAGGCAGCAGGAGTTTTGAACAAGATAACTGGAGCTAAGAATTGTTTTAGTCACTGGGATGCAGTGCACACAGCAAGACAGATCAGTGTTATATCTGCTTTCTGCCCTCTCACATGCTCTCTCACACTTGTTTCTGCCCTTGACCTGGGGCTCTGGGCCATTGTTCGCTTACTTTGTTTGATTACAGCAAGGATAAATAATTTTCTCACCATTCTATCTAGCGATATGGAGTGATATGATACAGAAACAAAAACGATCACTGAGCCAGTTTATTTTTATAATCAGGTGTTGAGGCCTCACGGTATAGATCCTCTGCCATTCAGTTATAGTGTTCCCATATGTATGCTTACCAGTGCCACATCAAGCAAGAAGATTTGCAGAAAGAAGCCCAGGGCAGTGGCTGTGATCTGATACGGAGCCCCTCCGATTGCAAAACACACCTTGCTCCATACAGTCAGAGCTCTTTTCCTCTCCTGCTGTGGTGAGAGCTGAAAGGAGGACAAAAAAAAAAAGAGGTTACGAAGAGATGGACAATGGCAGTGATTGTAGCAAGTAAAACAAGAGCCATGAGAGACCGGTGAACTTTTCACCGCAAGAGGACACGATAAAATTCTAACCAGAGGAGCTGATTTAGTTTGGACTCCTTGTATTTATGTGACATTCCATTTGAAACTCTTAAAAAAAAATTAAATAAAATACCAGTGCTCCACATCAAAGACCATTCAGAACTGCTGGAGTGCTCTTAGCATTTCAGTCCAGCAGTAATAAGACCCTCAAGTTCCCTCTGCAGGGACATTACAGTTAAACTGGACTTTTAACTCTTCTACCTGCATTTTAAGGGTATCCTTCATTCTAATGTTACCGATTTGACTGCTTGCACAATTGTCTAATTTAGGTGGTCTAGTTAACAACTTTGAGATGCTTATAGACTTCCTTCCTCTGACTGGAAAATGCTGCAACAGACTGTGATCTCACATTATGAGAATTACGGTTTAGTGTAGCTAACTATTTTCATTGGTCCCTCTCTCTCTTATATATATATATATATATTATTAGTACCAAAAGTACACCGGTTAATGAAGGGATACAGCTAGAACTACTGGGCATGCACACATCAATACAACGTGATTTTTGGCACATTGTACATCAATAATAACTGTTTTGCATTATTGTAAGGGGTAGGTTTAGGGTTGGGGTAGGTGAAGACATTAATAAAACACAATCTAATGGGTAGAAAATGTAATTTATTGTAAGCTTCCCGTTTTAGCTGTATAGCTTCTAGCCACAACCAAGTACCAAGAACACTGCATGGCAGTTTCGCAAGCTTTCCTTATGTTGCTATCCTGTCTTTTAATGATAGCAAATAACATGTGAGAAGGAGGGTGAATTAATGCAATGCTCGACATTATTTACATCTGACTTTGATGTGTAATGATGGCATGATAAAGTTCACAATTTTTGCCCTGTAATCAGCGCCCACTATGAATCATATCAACAGTAGCCTACTTCATGGACAGCATGCATTCTGGAAACATTGACATTTTTATAATTGGTTAACCAATAACACCAAACAAATAACAGCAAATTACGCCTTAATACATCTTGCTTGCTTATTAAATAAAAAAGATATTCCCTCCGGGTAAATGAACACGTCCCCTTTAAATCCGGCTTTTCTTCGCAGACACGCCTCAATGAAGCTAGTGTGCATAACAGATATATCCACAAATATCCAGTCCATTGGCTGAACGTATATTTCTATGTTTACAAATATGACATCAATGTCAGTCGTCGGTAGAAAGTAAGCTCTTCCGCATAAACCTTAACGGCACATGCTGCTGTAATCATTATATTTATTCAGCATCAATCTAAACTTCCGCCTCATCAATTAACCCCACCGTCTGCTCTGGAAGTACCTAACGTTACTTGGAGCCAAAACAAAATACATAGTGCAAAAAATGAAGTATAAATTATTTAATTAATATCCAGGTGACCTACCTTAACAATTTTGATTCCATCTTGATTCACAGTTTTGGCTGTATGTAACAAACCAGATGAGAACAGTTCGGGTCCCTCTCCTCTTGCCATAACACTAATCAGAGGTGTTTTTATTTCAGGAGCAGATCGAGCTGCTTTCTTCTTGTGTTCAGTTTAAGTAACACTGTTTGACAAAGTGCTGCTTCCACGAGCGAAGAAAACGAGATTCTGATCTCCACTTCTGCCTCGTTTGAATGCTGAAGTGAACGTGTCCACGCCCACGCGGGTTTTTTCCCCACCGCCACGCATCAAATGATACCCTCAAGAAACCCTAACATTAACCCACACGCAGGCAAACGCTGAGATGAACATTTTTCCATTTATAAATACACACACACACACATATACATATATATATACACACACACACAAAACATTTTATAATTTTAATTAATTATGATATAATTTTATCATATCACAATTATATCAATTATATAATTAATTATGACACGTAACACAATTATGACACATATGTGTGGTAAGCATAGTGGCAAAGGTGAGGTTGGATTATGGATCAATGCAGAGCCCCACTATGGAAGCATATGTGTAGCAAAATTCAATTTGCAATGCAATATGTAAAATGGCAATGTATTTCTATATTTAAATTTACATTTTCCCATACATATGTGCAACATTTAGTGCAAAATGAAAATGAAAATTCAATTATATAATTTAAGTTTGCCATTTTCTACACTAGTTTTAATATGCATATTAAAAACATATTTTAAAGCTTTATAAGTTGCAAAATTAAAATGAATTACCCAAATTGATTAGATATGTTTAACATGTCCAAGCAAAAACTGTAGCAAAATGATCATTTAAATGCTGTTTTCCTAAATGCATTTAGATTTAGGGGTAGGACACTTGGGATTGCATTTTCATGGTGAGACCGCGGGATAATTGTAGCAAAATTCAATGAGAGTTTCAAAATGCATTCTGAGCCAATGGTGCAGCAAAAGGGTAGCAAAACGGTGATTTAAATGTCTTTTATTTTTCTTAAATGCATTGACACTTACATATATGACTTTCAATTACATTTTCATTAAATACCCCGCGATGAATATAGTTTAAGTCATTGTGGATTTGAAAATGCATTCCGAGCGGAGCACGCGCCCTAGCTGTCAATCATTACATCAAGGCGGGGCTCGGCAACGGGACGCACAATAGGTCAATATTCACCATTAACCAAACGCTTTTCACCTGCCTGAACATCTCTGCCCGTTTACGCTCGGACTGATGCACATAAACAAACAGACAGTGCTATTCTACACTTATTTACTACCTTACCTTATATTTTATTACTCTTTTATTTTTAATCCGTAAAATAGCGCGTGTTCCGTGGCACCCAGGGACGTGCAGAGAGTTCCTCAGGGAGGGGCTCAACGGAGAATGACCCTCCACTTCACATTATTGTCCAATGAAATTTGAACTTGAGCCAGATCATGATTGGTTGGTGTATTATACATGACAAATGATGAATTATAATTATTTATAATTATTTTAGAATATTATAATATTCTAAAATATATAATATATGGATTTTTAATTAAATCGACACACTAGCTTTGGTTATTGATGAAAAAAGTTTAAAATATTGTTTGGTTTATTTTTTTCCTTCCGTCGACCCACTCACTGAAAGAACTATAGGCTATTAGGCTATGGCTCGAGAGCTTATGGTTTCTGAACAGACTGGAATATCAGTCAGTCGCAACCCATAGCAACGCCTCAGATTGACAGATAGCCTATGTAAAAATAAACAGGAATTTTCAGACTTTTGAGCGATTAGTTAACTATATACATATATATCATTATTTTATTTTATTTCTCACATTGCCCCCCTTTTTTTTACACATTTGAGCCCCTGCCCCTGAGGAACTCTCTCTCCCAAACGCCCGAAACGCTCAATTCGCGTGAATCACGCCGCTGGATGTCTATTCGCGTCTTTGCATTGACTTAACATGTAAATCACTCGCGCTTAACGCTTCATTCGCGTCTGGTGTGAACGCACCTTTACTCATTATTACACCCTCAGCTGTTCCCCGTGGTCACAGACTATTCTCTTCTCACTCACCACTCTGCCTGGCTGAATTATTGTAGTTACTGTTTATAGGTTGTTGATACATGCACTGTGTTGCTGTCTGATGTATCCCATTCCTGAACCTGTTTTGTTTTGCCTTGTTGGCTTTTTGTTTATTAAAGGTTAGTCTTACCTGCATTTGGACCCAGACCTTGTTTTTCCACGGTGCTCCCTTTTTGTGCCGTGACAGTTTACCCAAAAATAAAAAGCTAATATCCTGGATTGGTCAAGTCAAAGCCCCGATCTCAATCCAGCTGAGCCTCTGTGGAATGACAGGAAAGTTGGAAACTTTACAAAACCAGCTGTATGGAGATTGAGTAAAAAAAGATTACGTTGCATAAAGCACCACTGAAGGCCTGTTCTAGTGACTAAAGATCAGCTGCAGGTTCAGATCACACAAGCGTTGATCCATGAGCTATCATGATGTTCCTTTGAAAAATACATTTATCCCCAGGTTTCTTCGGGGATGGGCATCAAGTATTAAGTTTACTGTTTACAATTAAAGAACTTTAACCACTTCAGACCTGGGGCCCGTTTCAGAAAGGAGGTTAAGTGAAAACTCTGAGTATGTTAACCCTGAAATGAGGGAAACTCTGGGTTTTCCGTTTCAAAATGGGAGGTTTGTCAAACCCGGGAAAGCAGGGTAAGTCAAGCCCGTTTCAGAAAGAGAGGTAACTTATACTCAGAGTCGGTTACCGTGGTAACTTATGCTGTGAACCTAACCTGGTCGGGAGCAGGTTTTCTTCAGTAAACCCAGAGTTTCTTTCCATCTCCTCCCCCTTTTTAAAGTGTAAGCGATGTTTTAATACCTCATGCATTCATTCACGCTGCAAAATTGCTTTTCTTACTGAGTATTTTTGTCTTATTTCAAGTACAAATATTTAAAAATTCTTAAGTTAAGATCCATTTTCTATAGATAAAAAATATCTAGATATTTAGTCTTGTTAAAATATAAAAGTGTTCTCCATAGTGTAAGAAAAATAATCTTAATGCAAACGGAAACAAGAATGGGCTATTTTTAATTTATTACCGCATTGCCAGATAATTTGCCAAATAAAATAAAAAATCACTTAAATTAGTTTTTTCTCCTTCATGGAAACAAGACTAAATACTGTATATTATTTATTTTATTATAATTTTTTTTCATGTGCATATTTATTTGAGCGGTACCATTTTAAATGGTAGATTTCTTCAAAACATCGGAGATGCAGAGCACATTATAAGTCCTGTATGCAGATTTTAAGGAAAGTGTGCATCGCTCTCACGCTCTTTCTGATATTTTTTTTTCATGAGCACAAATCCGTCAAAGAAGAGTATCACAGGACTGTAGGTCAGAGGTGTAGAAATCATTTTAAATGAGGCTAATAAATGACGTTCACTTGATAACATCTTTCTGTGTCCTCTGGAAGTAACCCAATAATCAGAATTTCCTTCAGGATCTCCAGTGTTGTTGGATGCACTGATGACAAGCATATCTCCATCATCACATCTTCTGATAATGAAACTAATTACTGTATGGAATGGAAGGATGCCAGATGGAGGGGTAGTGCGAGGTAACCACCACCACAGCTGTTAAATAAACTAATTATTCACAATTTTTTGTTCATCTTTATTTCCTAATACAAAAGCAAAGGTTATTCTTTTTATTTTTGGATTTTAGAAATCTTCCAATACTTGAGCATCTCCTCTTCATCTGTCAGTGGTGCTGTGCAGGTTCTCCCTCTGCCTTCTTGCTGTCTACAAGTCAGTAGTTAACAGTAGTTAGTCTACAAGTTAATTTTATTACTCTAATTAAGAAATGTAACAGGTTGGATTAGAAAATATTTAATTATGTGAAACGAGTGTTAGACTATGTGGAAAAAGCTGCAGCGCATTGAAATAGACATTGAATGATATTTAATGTCATAAGTTTGTAAAGTAATTTATCCCACACCCATGAACCTTTCATGTTTAAAGCTTTACCTTGATTGAATTGTGTTTTTATACTTCATTTTTAGCTGCTGCCACGTTCTTTTTTCTTCTTTCTGTCTTTTTCCTTTTTTTTTTTTTTTTTTTTTTTGTGGCCATGGGATACCATTAAAATGAATATTATTTCAATAATTTACAGTTTTCACCTCTGATATTATAACAGTTATTAAGTTATTGACAGTTATTAAGAATTAAAGTTACGCATTGACGGAAGTATGCGCGCTGACGTCTTTTTGGCGGGAGCTGTTGCCATGGTGAATCGTAATTTCGGAGCTCCACTGATCATGACTTTTCATAGTCGTGGTGCACGCGCTAAACTCAGAGTCAACCTACTTAGAGTTGAGTAAACTAACACAATTCAGCTGTTCTGTAACCGAAAACTCTGAGTTTCCCATCTCAGAGTAAGTCAACTCTGAGTTCAAGTTTAAACTCCGAGTTGGTTGAACCTCCTTTCTGAAACGGGCCCCTGTACTATAGACCCTTTTTCTGTTAGTAAACATTGTGACGTTTTTTGTGGGCGGAGCTAAGCTGGAGGCAGAAAGAGTCCCCTGACCGCTTCACTAACGCTAGTCTGTTAGCTTGTTTTTAACAATAACTGGAGAAATTCTGATTTTACCTGCATATGTAAGGCCACTCACTGTCCGGGACCGTGATTGTTATTTGAAAATGTTAACTTTAACGGACGAAACCAGATTGGCCTCGCACACGCTGTAACTCAAAGGATGGACGATCTGACAGGATTCCTCCGGTTGAGTGACTCACATCTAACGTGTATAATAAAGACAAACTCACCGTGTAACTAGTCATGAAGATGTATATATATTTCAATTTCAGCAGGCAACTATTTTTACAGCTACATTATTATTCCAGCCACAATTAATCACAACAATGTATATACAATTACATATGATTAAGCATATAAATCATCAGTTTGTTGTTTTACACACATGCACACAGACATTATTTCATACACGACATAGTGAGATGCATAAGAAATCTTTAGACGCGCCCATAACTATAAAAGACAATACTTTATTTAACCTTCTCTGCGAGTATTTTTGACGATCGTTTCTGTCCAGTCCGCTCGTTTTAACTCGTTTGACCACAGCTGTTGTCGGTTTTTTGTCTGGCAGTGGTATCAGGCGTGCCTTAAAAATTCAAATTGGAGCCTCTACAACATCGATTCTGGCACCCAACATCACAAGAAGATGATATTTTAAGCTCAAAAATCAAAGGGTATGAGAGTTACGCAATTTCAATTCTCTGTATGTATGTGCTGTACATGTGGCAGAATTGACAATAAAGCAGACTTTGACTTTTGATACTAGTATCTAAAAAATAAGTACTAGTAGCATGAAAATAGATACCAGTACGGCTTATAGATTAAATGTTAAAACGGCTTTCCATATGTTATCTATTATTATCATATTGTTTCAGAGAAGTAACATGACCAGCATTTAAACTATTAGACTTCTCCACTATCAACAAAAACTGGGTTCTGAGGCTATGCCTGCATGAATTTTAGGTTGTGTCGCCACCTGCTGGACTGCAATGCAATTACAAACAATAAATAGACGAGCTGTAATTTTGCTTCTATGGAAACATAATCAGTTCAAACGAATCAGTTCAGTTCAAATTAACTTTAATAATACAATCACACTTAATTGTCAAATAAAAAAGACCACATGATTTAATCAAACACAGCAAAATAGAAAATAAAATGCCACCAAGGTCACTTTCTAATGTCTGTGAAAAATCAGTATGAGCACACTGAATGTGTCTGGACTCATGACATTTAAATAACAATTACAAATACTGATCTCTGTAGTTCACTTATCATGTGAATTGTGCTTTTTATGGCCCATTCTCAGAAAACAATGCCATTTGTGCTTAAAGATTTCAGTGTTTTTTTGTTTTTTTGAAAAGCTACTGCCAAACTGATTATTTGACCAAAAATACAGTAAGAAGTAGTATTGTGAAATATTATTTCAATTTAAATAGCCTAACTGTTTACTATTTTAATATATTTTAAATGCAATTGATTCCAGTGATGGCAAAGCTGAAAGTCTTCAGTGTCTTATAATCTTTCAGAAATAATTTTAATACGCTGATTTTGTGCTCAAGAAACATTTCTTATTATTATCAATATTGAAAACAGTTGTGCTGCTTAACATTTCTGTAATGCTTTTTCCAGGATTCTTAGATGAATAGAAAGTTCCAAAGATCAGCATTTATTTTAAATTTGCATTTGCAAACATCTTTACTCTTGCTTTTGATCAATTTAATGTATCCTTGCTGATTAAAAGTATTTATTTATTTTAAAAAAAGAAAAAGAAAAGAAAGAAAAATCTTGCCCAAACGTTTGAACAGTATATAAACAACAAGATAAACTTCATAAACTTGCAACATGTGCACACAGCTCAGACTCATTCAGAGTTCTCATATTAAATCTTTCTGCTTATAGTGGTCTCTATGGCGAGACAGTCTGAGCTTATTGGGGGTCAAAGGGGTTAAAGGTGAGGTGAGGGGAATAGGGATTGAGAGCAGAAACATGAGTTGGTCTAAAGATCAGACTATTCTCAAACACTCTACAAATAACTGAGGGATTATTTCAGCAGATCTTTTGTCTTCATCTATAGCTTGTGTTTACTTTAACTCTGGGTCTGAACATACTTGGCCTTTCACTATGAGTCAATTTGCATGTGTACAATCAATTATTATTCATGTACAGCACCTCATTTTCACCTAATGAAGCTGTTTGCTCTTTTTCCATTCCTCTTTAGAGAGTGTGAGTGTGTGTAGATAGTAGTTTATAATAACTGCCGAAAGGTGTCAAGTCTCCATCCTTTCTCCACATGCGCATATGAGACTGAGGCTAGAACAATACCAGCTCCCAGCTGCTAGCCTGCAGCGCTAACCCTCCCTTAACCCTTTGTTAGGGGCTAATCTGTTGCCTTAACAAAGACACTGGCAAGTTTTTGCCTCCGTTAAAGAGGGGGATGGTGGGGTAAAGAAGCTAGGGAGTGGGAGAAGAGGAGAGAAAGAAAGAACTGAGGAGCAGAGGGGGATTTGGATACTATTGGCATGTCTTTGGGCAACATCTTTTGTGTCAGTGAGTTGTGGTGATGCTCAGAGAGGGTTGAGTCTAGAGTTTAAATACCCAATGATGTAAAATAAATTAAATGTGATAATATTCCAGTATTATAAAATAATGAAAACATGAGGTAATAATAAAACAATGTTACATGAACATCACAGTTCATTAATACAGGTGTAAAATACTAAAATACATCTACATTTAAAAATGTATAAGATTATTTGGATTTGTTTGGTCGGAAAGACTAGATAGATATTTATTATATCTATATATTTCTTATATTTATACCTTATTATAGGTAGGCCTATACATTTTTTCTATATTATTATTATTTGAATTAGGTCCTATTTCATTACATTTTATTACTGTTAGTATTATGCAATTTATATGCAAACACTCCCGGCAGGAAAGAAGAGAGTATGAGCTTTCTTTCTGAATGGGGGATGGAAGAATGAGAGGAAAGTCTTTTGTTTCTTTCATGCAGGGAATTGTCATGTGTCCTTTATGCAGTAGGAGGCGCCCGAACGCAGTCTGAGTTGAGGATGTACATGTGCTTCTTGAGAGGTGTGGGGGTTCTTTGTGTAAGTACTGCTCACTATAAGCTTTTTGACCACTTGACTGGCTGTTTTGACTGACCAGACTTATACAACAGATGTCCAGAGCAGTTAATAGAGCGTAGCAAGCTGAAATGTGTGTCTCCCAGACTTTTATATTTAGTAAAAATAAACCGAATGTACCCAGCAGTGCTGATCAGCACAGTATAAGAGAATGCTGAACTGGTTGTTAGGACAAGCACTGTTCCAGAACTCACATTTCTCCACCTTTCCTGTATGTGTGGGGGTTCGATGATGACATACATCCAGTTTCCATCTAAGCAGCACACTTTCATGTCACTAAAGTACTAAAGAGAACCACTGCATTCCTACATTAGTTGACCTTTTCATTGTCTTAATCATGCATGAGGAGCACACCAGACACATTTATTCTTTTAGCATTGACACTTTTTACTGTAATACATAAACTTTTTACTTTCCATATTTACAAATTATCTGAACACAGCTTTTGAAATAGACAAGTTTTAGAGATATTTCAGCATGATATGACCTGATGACATTTCTCCACAAAGTGTTGGATGTGCTCTGGTCATTTGCGTAGATGTGTGATGCCCTATAAGGTCAAGCATTAGATCACACCTCTACTCGACTATCATTCACGCTGTGCTCTCAGTGAGGAGTGTGTTGGGTGGCCAGGGGGTGGAGGGGTGCATGGATGGACTCTGACGTCAACACAACCATTAACTGCTCTAGTAAACCACAAACCTTCCATGTGAGTGCAAAATCCAAATGGCAAAAAAATCTTGGCTCCACAAGAACAATAGATGTGGCTATATTGCCATCACAAAAGTAGCAGAGTTGGATTTTCTGACTGAAATCATATAATACAAAGAAATGCATGAACAGTTCTTCAACAAATTTAAATGATACAAACACTGATCACGGATTCATGAGACATGGGATAAAACATGTCCCAGAACTACATGCAATTAGTCTGTGGAATAGATTAATTGAGATTAAAAACATTTATTGAAAAAAATCCACTTTGAAATGAATGAAATAACTGATATATTGGTAACACTTTACTTAAAGCCTTTATGTATAATGCATTATAAAAGTAGTTTAATGCATTAATTATGCCTTGTAATGCACCTTATAATGCATTATACAATCTCATGAATAATTGTAACCACAGTATAACACTTGTCAATTCATTGTTACACTATGCATTTTAAATCTGTTTTTTATTTACGACAAGATATAATGTATTACAACACACATTATGGATAATTATAATGCATTATACCCTTTAATAGTCTTTACCCTTTTTTGTTGTTGTTGTTTTTTTTGACTGGTGATGATTTAATGGGGAAGGGGAAAAATGTGCGAAAATGGTAAAAGAATGAGATGAGACCCACATCATTAATACAAATATTCTATGACACAAAGTTTCATTTTCTTTCATTAGGTTTTGGAGCCTCTTTTGTACCATGATTACAAACAAGAATCAGTGACCCCTCAAATCTGGTAATGATTTTTTATTTTTATTTTAGTGAATGTTATTTCATGTTTTATTTTTTTTATATTGAATGGCTTTCAAGTTACTGTTTTACAGGGCTTTTTAAGTACTACTGTATCTTTTCCTGTCTGCAACATTTTAGTGATGTTTAATATAATTTAATCATGTTAATAAAGCACACTACAAATATCATTTAAAATATTCTGTTGCATATTTTCAACAGATGCTTTAATAAAACGGTAGTGTGCAGTGTTTGCGTCTAGCGCGTGTTGTCTTCGTCAGTTCAGACACAACATATTGATTAGTGCGTTATGCATCAGAAGACAATTAGAAGGACGCATCAACTCAATCATGATTAGATTGGAGTAGTGACGTAGAGGCTTCTATTTTCATTCAAATACTTATTTTAGTGCTGCAAATTGCCTTCGCATTCACAATAAGCGGCGGTTCACACGCTCTCCCCGCCCAGCGCCTCCGGTGGGTGGGTCCACGCTGAGCTCTCGCACACAAAGACGCAGATCTGGCGCGAACGCACTTTACCGGCAGCGGGCTGGGGAGGGTGCGGCTGCACTGCACCACGCGGATCGATCGTTGCTGCCGTTGTAACAGGACACCCGCTTTCTTTTCTCGTTGTTCAGGTTAAACGGCCGTAAAGCAAAGGCGGCTGGAGAAGCGCGCTATTGTTTCGTGAGCGCGTGTGTACCGGAGTTCTACCGGACGCTGCGCTTCTTTGTTCTGTTCTGCGCGTCCCGTAGACTCTGCCTGGATTTGCGGGTCTGCGACCCCATGGTAAGTGCATTTTTACATCAGAAGACCATTAACTTGATCTGACATGAATTCAAAGTTTATTCATGGTAAACTTTTGCGTGAACCCGGGGGCTGTTGAACATTTCCTGGATCGTTTAATCGGACCGGGTGCTCCCTTTACCCTCTTGTTAGTGCGTCTAATCTTTTTGGAGTAATAGAGTACTACATTCACATCGCAACCGTTGGTGTCTGTGGGACTTTCGATCTGCAGTGGTTGGTTATAATTTCCTGTTAGTGTTAATAAACTTGACTTGTTACTTTGGTTGTTTTGGTGCTGCACAAATGCTTGTTGTTTGCAATTATCTGTAGTTATGCATGTGCTACAGAAATATTCTGTTTTATGCATTAAGTTAATGCATTTTATAAATGCAATTGATAAATCGAGAGCATAAGAGTTTACGTTTAAAAATCGCGTTTGCAATGCATTTAATGATAATGTGTTTGCATGTAAATATTGTGCTTTTTAGCATTGCAAATGTGCATTTTAAGTATATTGTGAGTTTAAGCAATGCATTGAGTGAGCACATGCAATTAGGGAGTGCGTTTTGCTTGTGCATTGCGACGCAGTTGAACTCCACGTGGGCAGGCATCATTTGATCTAATGACTCGTTGCCTTCACAGATGATCTTGTAGAAGTTCTGCAGCAATGCCTGGAGTCAACACTCACACACTGTACGGCTGGGACATGGAACACTACTTTTACGACGAGATGGACACCGAGGAGGATTGCTTTAAGTCTACAGCCCCGAGCGAGGATATATGGAAGAAATTCGAGCTGCTTCCCACCCCACCCATGTCGCCCTCAAGGACGCTAGATGGGGACTGGCTACTGTCGTTACCGGGGGACCGGCTCGGGTGGGCGCAGCCAAAGGTGTTAACATGTGATGAGGAGTACGAGGGGCTGCACAAGTTCGACCCACTGGACATTTTTGGGAATCTGGGCTCTATCGTTATCAAAGACTGCATGTGGAGCGGCTTTTCCACGAGTCACCGGCTGGAAAAAGTGGCTCATGGCGAGCGAGCTCCGGTGACTGCTCAGATTCAGACCTCGAGCGCACAGAAAGCTGCTCGTGCCGCATCGGGCACGCCCGTGACCGGGACCCAGGCGGCACAGTGTGTGAACCCCGCCGCAGTCCTGGAGCTCCCTGTCCCGCATAACAAGAAAGTGGCTGCGGGCTCCTCCGGTTCTGAGTGTCGCTCGGATTCATCCGGTAAGAGAATACATGTGATTAACATCCAGTATCGGTGGCATGAATTATGCACTTCAGTATAATGCTGAGACAATGAGATGGTCTGCAGTATACCATATGTTATGAAGATGGAAGTGGATCTGACTTGAGATTCAGACAAAATTTGACAGTTGTTAAGTGTAGATCTCCAAAGAAAATTGTTCCTCAAGAAGCCAAAGCCACTTGCCGACTAAAGCCGATGTGGATTGTGAGTTAGTGGAGCGGGTTCCATTCCTGTCCCCGAAGTACTGTAGTCCATTCCAACTCCACTCCTAGTTTTCTCTACTCTCTGTACAGTAGCGAGGGGAAACTCCGCTCCTTTCACCAGAGACGCTTAACTTTATAAAACAATTTTTGCTTCAGGCAAAATAATGCAACCTTTCCATGTAAAGAGAACTTTCTGACTTTATTTTTTAATATTATATAAAATTGTATTTTAAATTATCTGTTTAATTGGTTGCCAAGACAGCATTTATTATTAAAGTTTAAATGTTTTATTTGTACTATTTTAGTTGTGAGCCATTTTTAATAGTTTTCACTAACAACAACAGCACTGCCCACACATCCAAATCAGTTTTGGGAATTTTTCTTTATTATTATGATCTTAGAAGTAATTTGGTAGTGTTAAAAAGTTTTGCTGTTTAATATGACCCCAGAAGTTGAAAAATAAAAAAATGAAACCAGCTCATGTAGCTGTAGAGATGGCGTGCAACTTCCTTGCTAAGAACCATAAAACATTCAACAGACTGACTTATTCAGGGTTCCCGCGGGTCCTTAAAGTCTTAAATTTACTTTATCAAATTTAAGGTCACAAAAAGTCTTAAATTGTGCAAGAAAGTCTTAATTATGATTTCAAGAGGTCTTAAATTTGGGTACAGACCAGAATCGCAATGCAGCTTAATGTGACAATTAAACTTCAAAAAGCTATAAATAAAAATGAGGGCTGCATGTTTCAAAGTCCAGTGCTGCACTGCTTTGTTCTGCTGTTACCATGGAAACAGTTCGAAAGCGCCTCCTGCTGGCAGAGAATGAATGTGCATGTTCAATAAGACTGTTGTTGTGAGTAGGGTGTTCATGCAATACCGGAGGCTGTAGTTTCAGAACCGGATTTCTAGGACCCTATAGATTTTTTTTGTTGTATGTATTATGTTGGGTCTTCCAGCCAGTTCTATCAAACCTTTACAATTAATCCAATAGCTGCTCGCATAAATTAATTAAATTAATGTTTGCCTACAAAACCACCACTGGCTCTGCACACCTTTACCTAAATTCAGTACTTCAGACCTATGTGCCTCTAGAAGCTTGCGTTCTGCAAGTGAACGTCGCTTTATTGTTCATCCCAAAGAGGCACAAAATCCCTTTCACTGGCTTTTACATTAACTGTTCCCTCCTGGTGACCTGCCCAACTCAATCCCAGCAGCTGAATCCTTACCCATCTTCAAGAAACGGCTAAAAACACCTCTCTTCCATCTTTATTTGACCCTCTAACTCTAGCACTCTCTATTCTAATTCTATTTAAAAAACAAAAACGTGTTCCTTTTAGACTTGCGCACTATCCATTTACTGCTTGTTTTCAAAAAAAAAAAAAAAACTCACTAGCTTTTCTAATCTTTTTGTATTCTGTTTTCTTTTTATTTATTATATAATAATTAAAAAAAAAACTTGCTACGTGTACTGCATTAAGCTAACTGAGACTTGTCATAGCACTTGCATATATTGCTCTTTTGATGATTTTTATTGATGCCATTGTCCTCATTTGTAAGTCGCTTTGGATAAAAGCATCTGCTAAATGACTAAATATTAGTGGCTCATACCATTTTATAGCACTTGCTATAATTCAATTCTGTATATTATTATTATTATTATTATTATTATTATTATTGTTATTATTATTTTTAAGGAATTATGTAGTTTAATTGTATACACTTAATTATTGTCCTAACCAACTGAATTTTAAATTCAGTTTTCTTGGAAAGGAAGACTTGTGTCTGTGTGTGACTTCAGTTCATTAGCCACAGAGCTTCACGTCTGATGTGTGACGCACTTAAAGTGCAGTAAATGGTAAAACAATTGCGGTACAAATTAGTGTGATTTATTAATACTTTAGTATTTGTATTTAAATTATTTTACATTTATTAATTTACAACATCCAGTATCACAATGAACTGTTCTCCTCTGATGGAGTAGATGGCGCTGTCCCAAAAAATAGGGTCCTAGTAATGCAGTCCTAGAACTGCAGCCTCCGGTATTGCAGGAACATATTGCTCCGGTATTGCAGGTTGTTTTTGTTCAGACCAATGCAAAAATCGACCCATGTTTTTACCCTGCAAACACGCAGAGCTGTAAATGTGAACTGGTGAATCAATAAGAAAATTAATTATAAAAATCTAAACAGTAAAATGTTTATTTAATTCTATGCAGTAGATGCATTGATTGCATTTGCTTGGTTCCTTGTCAGGTTTTTTTTAAAATTTTTTAGTTTGAATGTTTTGAGTCCGATCAAGTGTTTTTGCATTTGGAAAAGATGTCTCAATTGATTTTAAACGCTTTTTTCTAAATGTGCCAAATGTTTTGTTGCCTCAGATGACGATGAGGATGATGACGAGATTGACGTTGTGACCATAGACAACCGACCAAAGCGTGGCCGCCCTCCAAGTCGCCGTACGCCAGTAACCATTACAGTGAGTGCTGATCCATTTGGACCATGTCCCAAGCGCTTCCACGTGTCTCTGCATCGGCAGCAGCACAATTATGCTGCCCCCTCCCCTGACACAGATCCTGAGGATGACTTTGATGAGCTAGAGTCTGTGAGCAAACGGCCACGTCTGGAGCCTTCATCCTCTCCCTCATCTCCACTTTCTTCACCTGCCACATCGGACTCTGAGGACTCCTGCGAGCAGCGTCGGAACTTTCTGGAGAGAAAGAGGAGAGACGACCTTCGCTCGAGGTTCCAGGCACTCCGGGAGGAGCTTCCTGGTCTTTCTTCATCCTCAAAGACCTCGAAGGTGGCGATTCTGACACAAGCGACGGAATACTTGCTGCAGCTGCACGCGAGCCAACGGCGTCAAGCTCAGGAGAAGAGAAAACTCAAAGCCAAACAACAACAGCTTCTCCGTAGGATCAGCGTATTACAGAACTCCTAAAGAAAAAGTAGTCTGCTTTAACTCGGCACAATATTTCCAAAGCTCATGGACGAGAACTCATTGTCATTCACTGAAATGACACTTAAAACACTGCAGGGAAGTCTTTAAAGCCACATTGAATTATGCCCTTCTTGAAGGGATCTGTACATGTATGTGCTGGGCTTTCAACTTTAGTTGAGATGTGGAGAACTTTATGTGAGGAGACGATGACAAATGTGCACATGCAATGCCTTTATAAACCTCAGCGGATGGCGACGCAGAGGAAGTTATATTGGTGAATTTACCTCCGTAACGAGAAGGGTAGGTGGTGTTTGTATGCATGTGGGTGGTGTGTAGGGTGTATAATGTGAGGGGAGCATGGTGTTCGAACACGTGTAGAAAATGTGAAGTGTCTTGTTCATAACATGATCTGTACAAAATCTGCTGTAAATACTGTATTTGGAGGATGTTCTCCTCCTGTATCTACTCACAAACTGCACAGAGAATCTATTTTGTTAAAGAATAAAGCATCTAAAATGACTAGTGGCTTTCCCTGTTGTTTGTTTTAATGAAATTTGGTCTTGGCACATTTTCTCAAGTACAAAATCTTTTCTGAAATGCCAGAACCTGGGTCCAAAACTGACACTTGCCAAATAACTGTACATTGTTGAGATTCTTTCTAGTTCCTGATCTAGCAAAAGTGGCATAATTACACTAAAGCAACTGGAACAAAATCCAACTACTAAAAAATTTGGTTTAAGCTTAAGTTCCTGATTCACCTGGTAAAAAGTTGATTTGGAAATGAGATGTTTGTCTTGCACTATTTAATCAGTCTTGTGCAGCAAAACGATTAAGGCTAAAGTAAAGACGTTTTTCAGATCCTTCCCTCTGTGTGCCTGCTGTTAAAGCAGAAAGAGGATGTAGCCTGGATATTTACTGAAAAACAGGTCGTTCAAAAATCACCTTTACCCCCGTTATCCTGAACAACAGGTTAAACAGTGACACAGTAGAGGTGTGAAAACTGACTTGTGCTTATGGGAGTATTATTTTACTTACAATTTGAATAAAAGCAAAATTTGTCAGTCGCATAAGGAAGCCTATTCATTCCCTCACACATACTTCAAATGCAGTCACGCGTCTCATTTGTTCAAATGAATTCTTCAATCTGCAGAAGTGGGAGAGGTACATTTTGGGATGCAGGAAGCCAAAAGAGGAAGTGATGCAAGCAGCACTATGCCTTTTCCTGTATGTTTGAATTTCTTCACCACATTGGGATTAGTTTAGTGTGTTACAACACTTTCTGTTTCAAATAAATGTTGTTCTTTTGAACTTTATTCATCAAAACATCCTGAAAAAAAGTTTCATGGTTGCCACAAACATATTAAGCAGCACAATCGTTTTAAATGTTTTTTGAACACCAAATCAGCATATTAGAACGATTTCAGAAGGATCTTGTGACACTGAAGACTGCAGTAATGGTTGCTGAAATTTCAATTTTTAATTTAACGTTTTACTGTTTTAAGGTGAAAAAAAAAAAAGAGTAAAAAGTGTTGTGGATAAAGTTAGATATGAAACTTGCCTGTTACTGGGTTGTGTACTGTACCCACTGTTAAAAGTTGTAACTTTACCTACTGAACATTTTTGTTATGGTGCAGCTATTATCGGTGTGTTTATTTTCCATCAGTGCTAAAAAGGTCATATCACTCCCTTTTATTCAAAGTCTATTACATAAGAATCCACACATAAACAGTGTCTCTCTCAGACACAGCCCATGCCGGCACCATCGCTGTCAACCACTGACCCAGATTCCATTCTCATAGAATCACAGGAAGTCAGACAGCTCCAAACAACCGGTGACCCACTGATCCTAATGAAGCTAATCTATGCCACACACACTCAATTATTTAATTCCCACTTCCTAATCCGCGTCTGTGTTTCTATCTCTCTTCAGTCTCTTTCATTTCTCTTTGTCAGAGAGTTATGTAACAGGCAGTGTTTATGTCTCTCCCTCTCAGTCTGTTTCTCACCTGACTGTCTGTGAACGTTTTGTTCTGGGTGTGGCACAGAAGCAAGTTGATTGCGTCTTACTTGCTCTGAAACTCAGAATCTATTTATCCAAACATTGCTTTTTTAATTAAATCAGCAACAGCCTTTATTGGGTGTGCTTTTGGCTCAAATCTCTGTTCTGAAGTAACCTTAATCTCATTGGTTTAAACACTAAAGCCTTCTGGCTGCAATACACATCTTCACTCCCAAATATATAAACACACTATTAGATGCCGTTGACACAAAATCAAAATGGACCCTATATAATACATGTTACTGGTGTTATTGAAAATGATTCATCTGTGCATGCATTTTTTAGAATTTTTTTTATTTTTTTACATAATCTGTAATCATAACTTGCTCTTCCTGTGATGCTTAATTCTCTCTGCTGACAGATAGAAGGCCACACTTCAGTTAAACCGACTGCATTCAGATCTGCCTGTATACCAGTATGCAATATTCACAGATTTTTCTCTAATTTGAAAGCCATTTCACCCAGAAATACATACAATATGATAGTAGTCAGAGTCGGTCACACTTACATTTCATGCTGACTCTAAATGCATGCCAAAAAGATGTAAGATATATAAGATATAGTGACCTTTTCAATAATTGTCGAAACTCTCGCTGGCCCTGAGTCATTGGTCTCATCAGCAACAGAGATGAGACAAACTACAGGAGCGAGGTGAACCGCCTGGCCGGGTGGTGCAGTGACAACAATCTCTCTCGGAATGTGGAGAAGACGAAGGAGATTGTTGTTGACTTCAGGAGAGTACACTCTCTGCATGCTCCTCTGACCATCAACGGTGCGACTGTGGAGAGAGTGAGCAGCACCAAGTTCCTGGGTGTACACATCACAGAGGACCTCTCCTGGACTAACAACACTGCAGCACTTGCCAAGAAAGCACAACAGCATCTCTACTTCCTCCGCAAACTCAGAAGAGCCAGAGCCCCGGCCCCCATCATGTGCACCTTCTACAGAGGCACCATCGAGAGCATCTCGAAGTCCCTTCAACGGATAGTGAGAGCAGCTGAGAAGATCGTTGGTGTCTCTCTCCCCTCCCTCCAGGACATCTACAGCACCCGTCTCACCCGCAAAGCCCTCTGCATTGCAGGTGATCCCACCCACCCGACACACAACTTCTTCAGTCTGCTGCCATCAGGGAGGAGACTGCGTAGTCTCCAGGCCAGGACCAGCAGACTGAAAGACAGCTTCATCCATCAGGCTGTCAGGAAGCTGAACTCCCTCCCACCTTGCCCCCCCCCCCCCTCTTTACTCCACACACACACACACACACACACTGTGATCAGCACCAGTCACTTTGTACAGCATTGGACTGACCTCATTCAACTACCTCTTCTGACAGTTTGAATAAAGACTGCTCTCTGAGCTTTTTGTCACTTTAAATAGACTGATAAGCTCTTTGCACTACACCATTTATATCTGCACTGTTTGTTTATTTCACTGGTTTGCACTCGATCTACCATGTGCCTTATGCTACTTTATCTATTTTTTTATTATATATTTTTTTACATGTTCTTATTTGTATATTTGTAATAGTTGCATTTTATATATATATATATATGATTTGTATTCATCTGTATTTTTACGTTCTACTGTTAGTGTTTAGTGTTATCTGTATGCACCAAGGGTCTGAGAGTAACGCAATTTCAATTCTCTGTATGTATGTACGGTACATGTGGAAGAATTGACAATAAAGCAGACTTTGACTTTGACTTTGATTGGGCCATTCTTATTATTGGAAGACTTTTAATTAAATCAAGATTATCTTTTATTACATCTAATTAACTACAACTAAATTCAATTACTGCCTTAAATGCAGGAAATACATGCCTGTGCTTGATTGTTTGCACATAAAATTAAAAGTACACTGAAAAAAATAAACAATTTCAACATATTGAATTAAACATTTTGGAGTAGAAAAACTGAAATTGAATATTCTTGTAAAATATACCCCAATCTTTGTTTTATTTACAACTGCAGTTGTACCAGTAAGAAACAGCTGTTGCATTGTGTGGATGCAGTCTCAGAAGAATAAAGTCTTCAACTAGTGGCATCATTTGAAACCGCCCCTCTGTGCTGTGATTGGCTGAAGAGGTTGTATCTCAGACATTGGGGGGGGGGGGGGGGGGGGGGGGGTCTTTGTCTATTTGGGGTTTTGTCTTTAATGAGATTTTAGACTCCCAGCCATCAGACCAAAGCTTCAATTATTGGCAGCACCACGACGGCACTATAACATCAATGCATAATCACTGAAGCCGTTTACAGTTTGCCTGAATGCAGTATTAAATTACAGGAATTCTGTGTGCAAGCTGGATATAATAGATGCATAATTTCTAAAAGGCAATAGAACAATAATTCTTATGTGAGGGTGTGTTAGACAGCTAGGCAAATGCTTTAAATTACCCCAAAGAAAATGGAAAAAAGAGAAGAAAAAGGTGCTACTGAATTTGTTATGGATCTGCAAGCATTTTCTGTATATTTGGGATCTATTCAGCATGTACAAAACCAAGAACTGTACTTTTGTTGTGTATATTTACATTTTATTTTATTTTATTTTTGTACTGTGCAAGCACTATAAAAACTGTACTTAAATTATTTTTTTATAGCTTTAAAGTAAGGTAAAAATAAATCAGCTTGACTGATGTAAGCTGAATATAGGTCAGTAGTGTGGGAGAGAGGGGGTGCACTGGCTGACCTCAGCACAAACATGCTATTGTTATGTAACTCTCTTCTCTTCCCTGCCATTCCTCTTTTTCTCGCTCTTGCTTTTTTTCAGATTCATACTCTAATTTTTCAAGCTTTTTTTGTCATAAAATAAAATTAGCTTTAATGCGCAACGCATTAATAAACATTTTATATACATGCATAGTCCATATATAAACACCCTCCTTATACACATATAAAAGCATTTTCTCTGTTTTCATCTCACCAACCCATTGATGATCTCACAAAAGCCATGCAGTGTGATATTAGTTGATCCGATGCTGTCCTCTGGTGGAACAAACGACGCATAACTAATAGTCTCGATTGGAGTCACTGATCTCTTCATCTTTTCTGTTGTTTGTGCCGTTTTGAACAGTTTTATAGTTTTATTGTCTACAGATCACGTGGATTCGTTTTTATTTAAATACACAACAATGAGGATCTATTTTCAGTGCTTTACATTGAAGGGATAGTTAACCCAAAAATGAAAATTCTGTCAATATAACTTTATTCACGTTCATTGTATTATAAAAAAAGATGCAATGAAAGTAAATTGTGACATTGTAACACCTAAAAATAACAATACAAAGCCTTTAATTCTGTAGCAAATGTTTAGAGCGAAATACTCTATGACAAAAACAACACAGGCACTTATATTTAATATTTAAAATGCAACAGCTATAGAAGTTTACGCGGACACATTTTGGTAAAAGGGTTAAACGGGGTCATATTTATTTGGCTTCAAAAGCTGTCTGCGTCAAAGGCTTTTCTCCATTGGATGATTTGGATGTCTATCAAAAGAACATCCACTAGGACGACACAGTGTGACGCGCATTGCTATTGGTCGATTCATATGATCGCCCCGCCCGACGGGCGCCGAATCTTGCGTTTAATTGGCTGAGACCTCGCAGTTTAAATTTGAATCATTTCAAACAGGGTAAATGTTATAAACGCACTGGAATTGATCTGTCACGTTGTTTTTCTCTGAGAAGAAAACGGTTTATGTGTTAGATTTGAGCATCCTGAATAAGGTACGTATTCTAGGAAACCGTATACAAATTTATAGGAGAGCGATAATGAACTATTGCGCGATACTGAACAGTAAAAGTAACGTTAGTTGCGATTGACTAATTTGCTAGTGCTACTAGGACGTTGATAACTGCGCATATAACGTTAATGCTGCCATGTTTAAATATAACGTTAATTTATCTAACGTAACAGTTTTTATGCAGAGATTTTTTTACTCCTATTGTGTTCACAAATGTAACAATTTAAACAATAATGAATTGTTTTGGAAATAAATTGTTTGATAATTTCTAGAGATTTAACGTTAGAGACATTGTATTTCAAATAAAAAAGTTTTGCCTGTGATAATGTATGGTTGTTTCATGTTTTGGTTTCTAATCAGCCTTGTCATCCGTGTGGGCACATGTTAGTCTAAGTGGAGACTAGTTGGTAATTCCTTCAGTTTCACTAGTATAATTAGTTAATTTTGAAATGGTTAAATTTCCCACTCAGTCCACTGGCTGTTCTTGTTTGGTTTCTTTACTTTCTTGCTTTCATTCGCACTGGAGTGAGGGCTTGGTCTGAGATCTGTCTCTGTCCAGGTTACAACTTGATAATGTCATTTATGATGGTGAGCTGTTTATCACCTGTCCAGGTAGACTGTAGAAGAGAGAAGCTGTCAGAAGTGCCTGTCATTACAAAGCTGACAATCTTATTGTCAGTCCTACATAGTTGAGCAGAATCCAGGGAAGGACAGATGAGGCCAAAATTGGTAATGATTCTTTGAAGATTTTATCAGACTCTTCCTTGTTCCTCCTTATTCTCCTAAAAACATGCCTTGGTAGAATATATGCCACTATTGTCCAAATCACAAAGACCATATTGCCACCATCAAAATGCTTAGTTATCTGCTGGTTGTCTGTTATAACCTTTGCATATCTCTCTAAGGCATGATTCCTTCACAGATATAGAACCACTTTGTTCTCTCAGAACATGGCTGAATTGCACCGGTTGATATCACATGTTTGGGTTATTAGTCATAGTGGTTTAGTCTGATCTCTAACTGATGCTCAAAAGAAATGCAAGGGTCTCTGGGTGTTGGGTTAAGAAGGTCAGATGCCCGCCTCCGGGTCTTATCAGTAAAACCAGCTGTGAGCGGTGCCCAATGGGCGTGGCTTTCCAGAACCCATGTTGTCATATTCGGTGTCTGTTTTGCAGTATGAGTTCTGAGGAGCTAAAGGAGAATCAGGGAGCTGTACGGATGAACAGCACTTCTGAAGCTGATTGGGACATTTTTGCGTTGGAACAGCTGACTGGCAGGCCCTCGATCCTGCGGCAGTCCCAGGCTGACAACATCAGCAGGACTGCACATAGAGGAGCAAAGGTGGGTTTTCTAGAGGTTTCCATGTAATTTGTGTGCGCCTGCATTTTATTTTGTGTAATAAACTGTTTCAGCTGTTGTAAGTTGTTGTTTTTTTCTTATTTATATTTATTCCACTGATGGCAAAAATGAAGTTTCGGCTGTCACTCCAGTCTTAGGTTTCACTTGATCCTTATTTGGTGCTTAATAATCACTTATCAATTTTAATAATAATTGTGCTGATTATTCTTGTGGAAGCAGTTATACTCCATTTTCTTTGAGTATAAAGTTCAGAAGAGCAATATTTATATTGAAGTGTTTGTTAACATGTAGGTGTATTCATTTTTCTTTTTTTTTTTTCATTCTTTTCAGCGGTTCTAGTATTAAGCATTTCTTTACTGTGTTGTCAGGCTTGTACTGGAGTTTAGATTTATATAGTTCTTTGTTGCTTTGTATAGGTTTGTTTTCAAACTCCACTGCGAGACCCAGTCACAAAGAAGATCATGTCCCCGAGCCGCGCTAGTAGGCCGTCCAGCCAAGAGGACAGCAGTAAAGCACTGGAAACTCTCACGGCCTCTACTGACCAGTGAGCAAATTTCCTGCAGCTCAACTTGTTAAACTTATTTTAAGTGTCCTGATTGTTTCTACATGTTCAAAACCATTTCCACCAAAATGGTCTTGGATCTCATGCTGATGACTAGCCAATTGAACTGTTAACTGACCCACATTTCCTCAGACCCAGTGATATTGACATAACCTGCCCACAAACACTTTATATTTATGAGCTTGTTGTAATATTAAAAACATTTAATTAATCATCTTTGTTCATTCACAAGCAGTAACATTCAGAGTTTATGTATGAGTAACATTCATAGTAATCTATTAACATGTAAAATTGAACTTGTGTTTTACAGGAGTTCACTGTTGAATAACCCTTCCACCACACCGATTGACATGCAGAGTAACAGCGTTGTCTTCCCTGATGATGAAATGCCTGTTCAGAGCAGTGGTGCCTATACCCTCGATCTTGACAATCTAGATGCCATCAACCCTTTCCAGGGGTCCAGTGAAATGCATAATTCTCCTCCTAAATCTTCTGCCTTACCTGAGTCTTGGACGTCAGAGCTTGTAGAGTCAGATTCAACTGCAGCCCCCGTTTCTGCACCTCAGCCTGAGGTTCCAGAGGTGACTGACACTGCACTTGATGAGACTCTTCCCTTTGTTCCATCAGTGGAGAATTCCCTTGCAGAATGTTCTGTCAGCATATCTTCAGCAGAGGGCACCGTCATCATCAAGACTGACAACATTGAAAACAGTGCCACAGATGTGGAGGAGTCTGATCTGACTGAACCAGCACCAGTGTCACAACAGATTCCTGTTTTAGAAGATCAGCCTGAAGCCCAGGATTTGGCACGACACCCTGGGGGATCCTACAATTTGGATTTTGACAATCTTGACTCGCTCAACCCATTCCAAACTGGTGGCTCAAAGATCCCAAACTCTCCCCTAATTGACAAGGCATCAGTAGTTTCCGATCCACCCCTGCCAAGCCAAGAAGCTAAACAGGAACCAGAGCTCTCAGTCCACACCCCAGATGCCCCAACATCTTCAGATGCCTCCATACCACTTCAGGAGAACTCCACTGCCACAGAGGGCTCCTCATCTACAGCGCCTCCTAAAGAGAACCAGATACTACTAGAGTTTAATTTTGATGATGGTGCTGAAGTCAAGCTCAAACCTCCTCCGAAACGTCTTGGGGTCAAAAGACCTGCAGGTGCAAAACCTGTGACCAAAAAAACAGTTGTACCAGTCACAGAAAAGAAAGAACCAGAACCCAAGCAGCTGTCCCCTAAGAATCCAGAGGAGACGAAACCTGTGGATGTTCCTCCTCCTAAATGTTCTTACACCTTTGATTTTGACAAGTTTGATGACCCAAACTTTAACCCCTTTGGCACAAAGGCTACGATGGGTAACTCTCCACCACGTGGTGTCCAGACTAGCCCGGTTTTGATGAAAGCTCCAGTTCAGGAGCCTGAAGCCCCTGCACAGGATGACCAGCCTGAAGCCCCTGCACAGGATGACCAGCCTGAAGCCCCTGCACAGGATGACCAACCTGAAGCGCCTGCACAAGATGACCACCCAGAGCACAGGTACAGAAACTAGAACTTGTACAGGTTGTATAAACATAACTCATGTAATTTCTTATGTGTTTATATAGTATATTCTGTATAGGCTAATTACTTTTGAGCTACAGGTATGCTTCTGATGCTGAAAGTTGAGGTCATGGGTTTGTTTCCCAGGGAATGCTCATGCACTAGTTAAATATGTACCCTGAATGCAATGGAAGTTTCTTTGGATAAAAGCATCTGCCAAATGCATAAATGTAAATAATCGTTGAGCTCAGACTTTTCCTTTTTCTCCTTCAGTTCTCCCCCAGCAGTTTCTGAAACCAATGAAAACATTGCAGAAACTGATCTTCCTGTCACTAAGAGGGTAAGAGTGTTTTAAAAGTAAAAATTTCTACAGAAAATTTGTATTTCCACAAATTATGATCATGTTGATGCTCATTCTCTTACTAGCCGGCAGAAGATGTAGAGTCATTCACTGTGTCCAGCACTAACATACCCCAGAATCCAGCGTTACAGGTGCCAGACCTCATGGCAACACCAGAATCTAAAGTGGATCTACAGAACCAGACCTTTGATCTTGGTGTGGTGGCACCAAGTGAAGATGAGTTTGTGCCAGGAGCATTGTGTGAGTATACATGGTTGCATTTGTATTTGAACTACACCGACTCATCCAGCGCAAGCCTTTGACATTGTGAGCAATATCTTTCTTTCTCTCAGTCATGCCAGGGGGAGATTTTGATGGGCAGATTGATTATCTGGAGCAGTTTGGATCAAGCACTGTGAGTTTTTCCTTTATGAGCCTTTCCATAAACCCAGTTAGTGCGAGAGTAATGCATTAATAATTTGTTTTCTTTTTTTAAAAAGAATGCTGCTCCAAATATAGTAGAGTACATTGTTTATTAAGCAACATTTCAGTTGTTCGGTGCTATACTAAAACACTTTTTATAGTTCAAGGAGTCAGCCTTGCGGAAGCAGTCACTGTATTTGAAGTTTGACCCACTGTTGAAGGAGAGTCCAAAGAAAACTGGAATGGACAGTGGCATCTCAGGATTCAGCATGCCACGGCCTTCTCTTGCCATTAGGTCAGTCTTCACAAACATTCATATTAACAATGTTTCATAATCTTCAACCCTCCTTGTTGAAAATATTACAGACAAGTTTCAAATGGAGTTAAATGGCCCAATGCAACAGATCATATCTATATTGTGATCAAAATCCAGAGTGCACACGTTACAATGATCATGCAAACCTTTTTTTGTGTGTGCACAATTTAGGATGATGGCGGCTGCAAAGTCTGAAATAAAGCAGAAGTCTCACAGTGACAGTATGAAGCTGCTGGATGATCTGCCTCCACCAGTAAGATGATGACACAAACTTCAATGCTTTGTTTTGCATCTTTAACATTCTGACTAGGCACTGAAATATTCAGTCTTTTGCTCATTGGAGTCCATTTTACAATGTCTGTTAATCTCTAGGCAGTGGAAACTGTGGTGCCAGATCCAACTGTTCTGGACTTGCTGGTTCACACATTAAAACAGCCGGTGAAGACCTCGGACTCCATCATAGAGGTTCTGAAGTACAGCCAGAGAGACGTGGATGCTGCATTACAGAAAGCAGAGAGACAGGTTTGCTCCCATAGCCTCACACAAGATGACTGGCACATATGTCTGATTGGTCTCTCTAATTTTTTTGTATTTTCTTTTCTTAGGCGGAGGAACGGCAGCAAGAGCTTAAGACTCAGATTGAGAATCTGCAACTGGAGAATCATCACATGCTGTACGTCTCTGATTAGACAAACACTTTTCACATGATACCTGGAGAATGATTTGTTAGGGTTCCTACAATCATGGAAAACTGGAGAAAATTGTTTATTTGAGTGTCTTGATTCTCAAATGAGTCAATCACAGGGTTCTCTAATGAATGATTGAAAGTGTTTTTACAGTTAGTTGTGATTTACTAGTTGGATCAAATTGTGTGGGACCCCTGATGCATGACTGACATTTGAACAGCACACCAGTCTTAAACTCTTATCCTCTCTTTTCAGGTTTATAGTCTCAGAATTTGAGGCCACCATCACTCAAATCACCGGTATGACAGATGTTTGATTAGATTCAGTACATTATTTTGAAGGCAGTATGTCAGATAATAACACTCCTGTGTGTTTACAGATGAGCATAAACGGAAGGAAGATTTGGCCAAAATTGAGTTGGAGCAAGTCCTCCAGGAAAAAGACCGAGTGGTAAGCTGTCCTATGAAATGAGAAAGACGGTTTTGAAGCTGGCTGAATTGAGGGAGTGTTGATCACAAACTTCCAAGATCTGCTTCTCGTGGGTTTTATTAGTGATGTTTTTGTGATTGTTGTGCTATGAAATCCGTTAAAGCGTCAAACGCCTTGACAGATGCAAGGCACAAAACAAAGTCATTGATGGGACTCTCTGGGATTCATTGTTGCCGGTTGCGCAGTGTGTTCTGGGTAAAGGTCGTGAAAATGCTTGGTTTTGCTTTCAAAACGAGAATTGGGACAGACTTCTGAATAAGACAGAGAAATGGGACTTCATCTCAAATCAAGATGTTATTTTAGTGTATAATGGTCTTTTTCTTTTTTTTTTTTTGGGCCCCACTTTCTCTTCTATAGAATGAGGAAACTCTGAAGCAGTATGCACAAAACTGCATGGACAGGCTCCAGAAAGAAGAAAAGCGTTATCAAGCTTTGAAGGCCCATGCTGAGGAGAAACTAGATCAGTATGTGCTTATCAATCAGTCTGAAACACGTTCTCTCTTGAGAATGTGATGATAAAATCTTGCATAATTGATGAATATGCCTGGAAGCATCACTAATAGCACTGATGTTGTTTCAGAGCGAATAAGGCCATAAATGAGGTTCGTACTAAACAGGGTGCAGAAGTGGCAGCACTGCAGATGCAGCTCAAAAGAGAACAGCTGAGAGTTCAGTCCTTAGAAAAGGATCTGGAACAAAAGGTAAATGCGCACACACACACACACAGGAAAGTCACTCTTACAGTGGTGTCCTTTTGAGTGTAATTCTGAATTGCTTTTAAAAAAGTTATGTAACATCTATAATGTGACTATTTTCTCTTCTCAGGATAAAGAAGTCAAAGATGTCACAGAACTGTGTGATGAGCTGCTACTTAAAGTGCAAAAGCATGGTTTTTAGTGTATTTTGTGTTCTTTGTTCATTATTTGTGTTTGTTTGTTATTTGTATTTGTTCTCACCAATTGTAATAAATAAAAAAATGAATGTTTGAAAACATAAACCTTTGTCTAATGCGAGTCCCCATGAGCAACAGCTTTAATACTTTACTTTTTGAAAGCTTTTTTTTTTTTTGGTGGCAGATTTGGTAGTACCCTTCAGTTTTGAGCTTCAGTCCTCATTTTACTTTTAAGATATAGTAGTCCCACACGTCTACTTTTCTTAAAAATAAGAAATTCGCTCTTACAAAGCTATATTTAGAGCTGAGCATGAGTTGAAATTTGACACCGGTTTGATGAAATTAGATTTTTCCAAGCTGTTAAAACTCTTAAAAATATATATATATTGGACTGAAGCATCAAGTGCATGTGCACAAGGCTGCATGTGCTATTTTTTTTCTTCACTAATTGTCTGGCACTAATATTATATACTGTATATTTATTATATATAATATTTAAATGGATTACTAGTCACTTTCATATAGTTAAAACATTTTTTTATAAAAAAGACAATTGATCCAGTTCTGGATTTATATTGATGGAAATGACAACATTTATTCAACAGTCTCACACACAACTTAAAACAGAGATCATGACAGTATGCCCTTGTGTATTTCTAAACATACTACTGATAAAAATAAAATATTCAATAACAAATACACATTATTCTGTGCTGCACTTATACAATGTTAAGACACTAGCTGATCAGAGACTCATGCAGCAAAACACCAAGGGCAAATAAGCACAAAGAATCCAGCAGTGACATCACAGAGCAATTCATTATGCACACAATAAAAATGTCACATCAGCACATTCAAGTTCCCATGGCCTGAGCTCAGATTCAGCATGTTTCTTTAATGTAAAAACGACACCATCTGTAAATAATCCCTACAGTCGGACAAATCAGAAGTTCAAATGAGGCCTAAAAACTTTCAGCTTTTATTCTATTGTGATGAAAATGTCATGACATTCTACTGCGGTGACAGTGATACAGCACAATCTGCAGTACAGTGATCTTCCAACGGGACCTTAAACAGTAGTCATCAGTCTGTGCCTACAACAGTCATTCTCGTAATACAAACACAAACATTCTATTGTAAACAACACTTCAAGCATGTTTCAAAAATATAATTCATTCTTTTATGTTTATTAAATAGCCACAAAAATGCTCTGAATGCAACAATCAAAGATCTGGACGATCTAAGTTTTATACAGTCAATTAGTCGATAATACTAAACCACAATTCAGTAATCCAAGATTTTCTCCAAAACTTTTTTGGTATGTAACGGCATTGCGCTGGATCTCAGTAGCTTAGGACAAGGACACATGGAGCCAGCCATTATTCGACCTTGGTTTCAAAAATCCATGTAAACTCAGACTGATTTACTCTGTCAAGCATTTTAGTATTTAGACCACGGTAAAATATCACTTTCTAAAATGAGAAAATTATACAGTGTAACATGTTTTTCCCTTTGAAACACATTTAAAATCTCCCTTAAGATAAATGTTACACTATTTTAACTACATGTCATCTAAAAGGTGTAATGACTCCCTTTTGAGCAGGCTAACTTTTTTGTGCTTCTACACTGACTTATGCTACAGTATATGCTGCATTATAGAGCATCATTGTCTTAATATTTCAATGCATTAGAGCGATACAGCTTCATGAGAGACTTCTAGAGTAATCTCTTTCACCACTAGCAGATATCCTTAAGTATTACTCTAGTTGCAAGCTCACAAGGTAGATCACACGAGTTGGAAATAAAACTTAACAGATGATGGGCAACTACTATGTTTGATGACAGGTCTCCACTATATGTAAGTGAGCTCTCACAATGTTCATGAAGATGTGAGAAGATGGTGGTCAGAAGTGCTTTTTGATTTAGAGTCTATTTTGGAAATTTGGACTACAAAAGAATATTCTAGGTTCAATACCTGGAAAAGTAAAGCTTAGCTGGCAGCAATTGTGGCAAAAGTTGATCATCACAAAAAACAGTTCCTCATTATTAAAAAAAAAAGTAAATAGGTCTAATTTTTTAAAAGGTTTAAAGCAATGGTTCAGCCAGAAATGAAAATTCAGTCATTTATTTCAAGTCCTTTCAAAACCGTATGACTTTCTTTCTTCTGTGGAACATAAAAGGCAATATTTTGAAGAATGTTGGTAACCAAACACGTTCTGTTCCCATTGCCTTCCATTGTATTTTTTGTCCTTACAATGCAAGTTAAAGGGAACTGAAATTACCAACATTCTTTAAAATATCTTCTTTTGAATTCCACAGAATAAAGTCATACAGGCTGAGTAAATGATGACAGAATTTTCATTTTTGGGCAAACTGTACCTTTAAAAGCAGAAATGTGAAGCTGCTAATTTGATAAAATCACTTACTGTATGTTAATTCTGTTATTTTTAAACTGTAAAGGTGTTGAAATTATAAGTTATATGATCTTATTAGAATGTATAAGTCCATTGTAATGGTAAAAATGTTGTAAAATTGCCTTTAAATCTATATAGAAAAGATTTATTTTATGCTAAAATCATTTTAACACACATACAATTTAGTTCTTGTGGCTACACAATTAAAATAGTATTTTAGTGTTTACAGATTGACCACATTCATGTCAACTGTAAGTGCCTTACTGAAACAGATTTTCTTTTTAAAGAAAAGGAGTGAAAAGTGAAAATAAATTTTGGTGGTAATCAACATTATGCCACAAATGCTGTCAACATTACTTCTACCATTTCTGCTATCTCAATTGGCAAGTACATGCTAGAGTTTAGTGTGCAATTATGCTTTTGAATGTAATTTGCTGATTTGATGGGGTAGCAGCCTAAGTGTGCTAATGATCATTTACAGATATTCAGCCAGTGAACGATTTGATCACGTATCATGGTTTTGTAGAGGGCTGTTAAATATGCAGAATATCGAGCGACATATTCAAGCAATTTTCACAATTCTGTATCCTACCAGTCACTTGCAAGACCCCTCGGCTAAAGATGTCTCCCTCGATTGAGAGTTATGTTGATGGAAGCTAAAACATCTATTTGATCATGGGGTCATCACCTCCTGGAGAGGTTAGAATGGGGAAGTCAACAAAGGGTTCGGTTTTGTCCTCCTGGGGCGAGTTGACGGTACCATCTGGCATGGAGCTAAAGGTCAGATGGTCATGTTCCATGATGGCCAGACGGTCCTGGGGCTTTTCCTTCTTCAGATAAAACATCTTCCTCAGCTGCTTCAACTGCTGCAGCTCACAGAAAGTCTCCAACACCACCAGCATGGCAATCAGGCCGAGGAGGAGATACACTGTGGGACACGAAAAGAAAGAAATGGAGAAATAAAGGAATGTAATTCATGAAAATATACATTTATACAAAAATACAACACAAATTAGGTTTGGTTACAATTGTGTTAATTTTACAGGAAAAGTGTGTATATAAAAAAATGACATTGGTCAAAAAAAGGCTCCTTTGGCCACCCAAAGGATCAGGAATAAGATTATTTTAGCCTGCATCTTATCTTTCATCTCAGCAACATCATGAAATTAATACAGAAAGATTCAGAGCTAAAGAAATATGAGACTTCAAGAAAACTCAGCATGTGTGGGCCTCACGAATGCCACATCCTCCACAATTACGCTACAACAGCAAATCTATCTCACCGTCCACCGCACACCGAACAGAAAAACATGGCCATCTGCATCAACTAAACCCACACAAGTACGAAAGTGCCATGTGCCATTTTCATGCAACTTTTTGAAAATGAGAGCTGTGCTGCATCATAAGTAAGACAAACACTAGAGCAGCAGTGAAAGAACAGTCTTGAATCACATGCACTTCCTTTTTTACCTTCCATCTGTCTCTATGACAACAGGCCAGACTTACACATGAAGATGTGTAGATACATAAAAGGAAGTCAGCTGAGTATTTTTACTTATATACTGGGATGAATTTCATTTACAAGAAGAGGAAGTGAACAGACTAGGCATGTTTACTCAATAAAATACGTCACTATGAGAAATAAAGGCTTATTGTTGAGAAGTATAAGGACATTTAAACTGGACCACAATGTTAACAACATTTTATTAACCAAAAACTGACATTAAAAGGAATGATCTATCCAAAACAGAAAATGATTTCATCGATTATTCACCCTAATGTACTTTCAAACCTGTAAGAGTTTCTTTCTTCTGTGAAACATGTTGGTAACCAGTTTCTATTCCCATTGACTTTCACTACATTTTTTGTCCATACAATGCAAGTCAATGGAAACCGAGACTGTTTGGTTACCAACATCCTTTAAAGGGGACCTATTATGCAAAAATCACTTTTATAAGGTGTTTGAACACAGTTGTGTGGCCGCAGTGTGTAAAAACAACCAGCCTATAATGTTAAAAATCCACCAACTCATTTTTTTATAAAACCAATAAATCATAAACAGTCTCTCCAAACGAGCTGTTTCAGATTCTCCCTCTGTGCACGTCACTGAGGGGAAAAAGTCCCGCCCATTTGTGATGCTCTCTGCTCTATTAGCATAAACACAGCCCTGAGTGAGAAGATGCGGTCCGCCATTACTGGAGATATATACAATGTAAGCACCAAAGAGGCTTTACGAGTGTTGTGTTTTGGGATGCACTAATGACCATAGGAGTCACCATAATCTCCTCCAGAAGTGGGACTTATAAAGTTTGTGATAGCATGAGACCAGCTATGTTGTTATTTTTATCCCGCCGTGCTTCCTGTCTGTGTAATTCATAAACGCGAATTTATTATGCACAGTATAATCAGATGACAGACTTTGAAACTGAGTAGTTTTCTGTAAAGATAGCAGGCTTGTATTAATAGTGCAATGTTTATTTGCAAAGGCTAGCACTGCTAATGCAGAGCTGGAGCTCTTGAAGCTCCGCCCTCTTCTCCGGGAGCAACAGCTTACTCGCATTTAAAGCAACACACTCAAAACAGCGCGTTTTGGCTCACACCCTAAAAGTGGCAATTTTAACAAGCTATAAAACTTTATCTGTGGGGTATATTGAGCTAAAACTTCACATATGCGCTCTGGGGACATCAGAGACTTATTTTACATCTTGTAAAAAGGGGCATAATAGGTCCCCTTTAAAATATATATTTTTATGTTTTAACAGAATTGACAGAATTATCATTTTTGGATGGACTTTCCCTTTAAATCAGTTTACATGACAAATAAACCACATAATTTTTACTATTACTATTTCTGAGACTTTTGAATGTTTTTAAAGGAGACCTATTATGCCACTTTTTACAATATGTAATATAATTCTTCTCAGGTGTCCCCAGAATGTGTCTGAAGTTTCAGCTCAAAATACCCCACAGATAATTTATTATATAATTTTGAAAATGCCTATTTTGAATTGAAGCAGAAACATGCTGTTTTCGTTCATGTCTCTTTAAATGCAAATGAGCTGCTGCTCCCTGCCCCCTTTTCTAAAATAGAAATGTGGCTTTACAGCTCGTACCTCAGATACTCTGCCAAAAAAACATCTGTTTGGTTTTGATTATCATGTCTATCGTGCTGAAATAACGCATTTTAAACCATATTAGTCTAAACTTCTGATATACTGAGTGCACACATCTGAAGCACACGCACAGAAAGCGTCTGTCACACGGCATGTGAGTACTAAACCAAGTTTCTTTCATGTCTTACTGTGCTTAAACTGTCAAATACACACAAGTTTATGCTAAAAACACACGAGTTACAAAAACAGTCGGTTATGTTTGTGAAGGTAAAGAAATCGCATGTTTATATTAGATCTGTGTGGCAGTACCGTAATATAAGGTAAATTACTGTATATATTTTTTTAACATTTTCTGGGTTGGTAAATGCACAGGGGACACACTGTGAATAAATGTTTAATGTTTATCACACACTTATGAATAAATATTCAAGTTTTCAACTTCCACTTCAACTTCCCTCTCAAGGACTATATTCTATTTGTTAAACTCATATTCTTCCCTACAAAACTCTATATGTAAGTCCCTACATTTTTAAAAGATTCAATGCACATCAAAACAAAGCATACTGAAACCACACTTACCAGTGATGCCCAGTTTGTAGAGTTCACGAAACCTCTGGTTAAAGGCCTCACCAGGCACATAGTCACCCAGACCGATAGTGGAGAGTGAGATAAAGCAGAAGTAGAAGGACTCCAGAAAGTTCCAGTTCTCTTCTAGGGCAGAGAAGATGGCGGCAGGGATGAGGAAGAAACAGGACACGGCTACGACGGCCAGAAGAGTTGCGTGAATGAGGGCCACCAGGGGTTTAGACAGACCCCAGCGTGTATGAACATACATAATGGGCCGCCATGTGCTATAGACCATGATCCTTTGCACCACAGCTGTGAGGAAGAGGAGGGTGAAGGGGATGCCAATCACAGAGTAAATGATACAGAATGCCTTCCCACCATCAGAGAGAGGGGCGGTGTGACCATATCCTGTGAATTGAAAGAGTGGAAAATTACACATTAAATATATTTACTTCATGAAATTGTTCCTCTTATGAGACTTGCTTATACATGGATGAGCACATTGTATTCTCCTCACTGAAAACAAAACCATACTGTCCCGCCCGCAGCCCTTGCCAAGACACCGATTAACAAACAGATTAAGTCCCATCCTGGATTATCAATGAATTAATCATTCAGTCCAGCTCTGTAATTTAATTTTTGTTTGTGTATCCTTGAAATAAACAGATTATATTGCTCTAATTTCTGCCTTCAGCAGTTTGATGCCTCTCAAGAGCTCACATCTAATGGACGATCTCACATTATGGACATGAACAATCAGGTTAGTTTGCAGGGTCTCTCTAAATGCCTCGGGTCTCTGATACAAGCTTGCTAGACAGATTTGCATTAAGGAGAAAAGCCATTTAATAAAATGCTAGAACACACATGCTACTTTTAACAAGAAATGGCCAAAGAAAAACTCTTTCTAGTGATAATTACAAGTCTGTTTGTATTAAAAGCTACATTACCAGTTAAAAGTTTGGGTCAATAAGAAATGCACTTTTATTCAGTAAGAACACATTAAATTTATCAAAGTTACAGTAAAGACATTAATAATGTTACATAATATTCCTATTTCAATGCTGTTCTTTTTGAACTTTCTATTTATCAAAGAATCCAGAAAAAACGTATAATGGTTTTCACAAAATATTAAGCAGCATAAACACAACACTGAAAATAATAAGAAATGTATCTTGAGCAACAGATCACCATATTATGTTGTGACACTGAAGACTTGAGGAATGACTGTTGAAAATTCAGCTTTGTCATCATAAGAATAAATTACATTGTAAAATATATTAAAATAGAAAACTGTTATTTTAAATAGTAATAATATTTCACAATATTGCAGATTTTATTGTAGTTTTGATCAAATAAATGCAGCTTTGGCGAGCATAAGAGACTTCTTTTAAAATCATTAATCACTTTTACAACCACAAACTTTTAAACTGTAGTCAGCTGGTCAGGAGATTCTAGAGACCAGATTATCACAGAGACTTTGGTGGACTCTTTTGACTTGGTCCAGAAAGTAACTACCTAGTTATCATCCAAAACACCCTAGCAACAATTCAGAACACCAGAATAACAAAAACATGCAGTTTTTGAAGTTTGTCACATTTTAATAGTGCAAAGTATAACAATACTGCTATAACAATCTATAAACCAAATAAACCAAACCTGCAGAATCTAACTCTTCCATTTATGTGACACACATATTTACATTGTACATGGAGACAATTATTTTCATTGTCTAAAAGTACAGCCCAAGTAGTTCTCTCTTGATATTCCTTCACTTTCACTAAAATGAGGAACATGATGCCTGTGATGTGAAGCTAACCTGTGCCAAAAATCTGTGGTCAGTGCTAAGGCTTCATTCCGCTCTCTATCAACCGGTCTTGTTCAAAGTTCCTTTTGTAGATAAAAAAGAAGATTTGAAAATATCTTGTGGAACATGCATAAACACAAAGGGGAACTAGATATTGCATGTCTGTGTAAACGATAAAACAGTTGTAAATCCTTCTTCCCTGCTAAATCATGACAGCACTTTACTCATATAGCCTGGATCACACTTCCCTAAAAAATGCAAACAAACACTAAATTCCAGTGGTAATTGGGCTTTGTTGGATCCATGTGTTAACCTGGTGATGTTTCCCAGAGCAGTGTGAACCAACTGTAATTAACCCTAAAAAAGTTTTTTTTTTTGGATATACATTTCTAAGGCCTATGAATTACCAACATGATCAAAACTTTGCTAAAAAAAACTGTTGTTTACAATCTGCCATCTGATTGATAGTTAACACATTTAGTAAGTAAAAGTCATTTTTGTGTAATTGTAAAAATGTCCACCGGTTGCGGTCTTTTTGCTGTGAAATATTTAATGATTTTTCATAAAATAAGCTTGAGAATAACTCTTATATTTCAAAATGAACATTTACTGGACTGAAGCAATTTAGGCTCACTTGATTTTGAGGAATGTTGATATATAATTTATAAATCAATAAATAATAAATCTTTGTTTAATTGTACTGCATTATAAGCAATCATTTTAAGTTACATTATCAGAATCTCATCATACTTTTTGGTCGGTTTGGGTCTCTGAATAAAATGTAGGTGTTTCTTTTTTCCTCAAATATGAACTACGTAATCTCATTAAATCATACAATATGGGCCATAAAAACCTGATGTATCAAAAATTATACAAACATATATGCTAACTTTTTTAGATTTGTCCAAAGGTTCAATAAATTGTTCCATTAAAAAAAAAAAAAAAAAAAAAAAAAAAAAAATATATATATATATATATATATATATATATTTCATTACAAAAATGTATTATTTCAGATGTCAGGCTTTATGGAGTTAAAGAAGCTGTCTTTCATGTAATACAGGTTTGGATGTAGTGGTACATGCTGGGGCTTGTGAATGGAACGTTTCATCTTGAAAGACAAGGAGGTGATTTCATATGAAGTTTTTTATGTCTGGGAAATATGGTATACGTTAATAGAAATGAAACTGAAAGTTGTGATCTTTATGTCTGTGCTTCCTCCTGCATGTGAACATACAGGCCTATGTCTGCATATAGTTCACAGACTGAACTGTACAGATCTTCTATAATGTTATCTGCTCCATGTCTGTTTGAGAATTGGATACCTGTCTAGGGTAACATTGCTGTGTTAAGGCAGGTGTTAAATGACAGCCGAGACAGCTTCCCAAAGAGAACAAAGAAAATGAGAAAAACAAGAACAAAAGGAGAAGAACTTCTCTATTATTAGCAATGGTGCATTAAACATTTAAAAAAAAAAAAAAAGTCAAATGAGATGTATTGTTTGTTGTTATAACTGATGCCTTGCTGAAGCATTAATTTTTTTTGGGGTCACTGCAAATATCCAGTCCCCTCAAATGGTGCACTATCCACATAGTCTCACGGATGCCACGTTAGCCATTAAATGTCATGTTGTATAAGTTTATGACATCTCCGCATTGTTCAGTGACTCACCTGTGGTTGATAAGACAGTGCTAGCAAAAAACAAAGACGAGGTGAAGTCCCAGTTCCAGCTGGCCGACGCGTTGTTGAGAATAGACACCCCATAGTTGCTGGCCTCCAGCGCTTTGGTCAGAAACCTCTCCAGCCTTTCCTCGGACAGACATTCGTGCTCCTGGAGGAACTGTAGTTTGAACCCTCTGAGCTGCTGGCGCAAGAGGTCTTCATTCGGCAGCTCCACCGAGGAGAAAACCACCGCTCCGAATATGAGATACAGAATATAGCCGAGCACGAGAAACAGAAAATACCATGCCGATTTGTTGCTCTGTATCAAGCGCACGCACGAATTACCGGCGAGGGACTGAAGCATCTTCAGCTTTCCTATTAAACTCGATGGTGATGATGATATTGATGTCGGGTCTTGTGGTTTCGATGCGTTTTAAAGCTCTGGACTGCACGGGCTGCTCTGAATGCTCAGCTCGTAACGGGGACGTGACGTCACTGGCTCTCGCCCACCAGGTAACATCGACGAGAGAGGAAAGAGCATCGACTGTGCTGTTTAACATCCTCCTACATGAGTCATGATTGCAATCTCAAACAGAAGAGGGGAAATAGTATTATGTACTTTGCAATTATGGTAGCGATGGGAATCGATTCTGGTTCTAAGTAACATCCTTTGATTGTTTTAAGGGAGAAACATTAGCTACTTTTAACAGTTTGATGCCAGTGATTGAAAATAAATGTAATAAAAAAATAATAATTGTTGAAAAATGTGTGTTTAGCACAGATTATATGTCTTCTTCTTTTTCATAAATTCTGTCCAATAACTGCTCTTAAAGTTCTACCTATACTCGAACCGAACGAATAAAGTAATATTTGTATTTATTCATTTTCGCTGTGTTTTTGATTCACCAAAATGAACCGACTCATGAGAGTCATTCTTTTGAGAACCGGTCCATTCTACAGCCGTGGTGCTGTGTGTTTTTGATTCACTAAAATGAATCGACTCATAAGAATCATTCTTTCGAGAATCGAACTTCATGAACTGATTGTCTGTTGAAGAGCTTCGTGCTCGAAACGTTACCTATGTGAAAGGTAAAGAAACATTATGTTATTTATTAAATAACATAATAAATAACGTCTGATAACGTTTAATAACGTCTGTTTTTAAATTTTTGTAGGCGTGCCGACTTTTTTTTTTTCTTTCTTAAAGAGTCTCATAAGAGTCGTTCTTTGGAAAAACGGACTACACTGGTGAAGTGTATGTTTTGATTCACAAAAAAATGGTAATCTCTGTTTTCTTCTCTTCTTTTTTTCTAAACATCAAAAACTGCATACAGGGTGAATTGCCCTAAAGTGGGACATCGCCTGATGTGGGACACCTAATGTCTAGTTTGTAGCTCCCCCATAAATACATGAATGCCAGTGAAACTATGGGTTAGCCAAAGCTGTTGTGTCATGTGATGAACATCACATAACCTCTCAAATGTCCAGTCATATATGAGGGTGGAGCAATCATCAAACGGGAAGCAGCTTGTGTGAAGACCACGTTCTTCATGCACGTTCCTGAATTCTGATTGAAGGTTAAATCTAGCCTAAAGTTTGTTCAAGCTGTGGGTAGATTTTTTTTGCAAGATTTTATATTTTGCCTTCAAATAGGCCTAGGCAAAAAATAAACAAAATGCTAACAATAAAAAAATACTTTTGTCCCACATTAGGGCAATTCACCCCACATGCCTAATTTATGAATAAAATAATAATAAAAACTCGCCTAGTAGCACCTGAGAACTCATTTCATCATTCAGTCTAGACTTTAACCCTATGTGGCAATAAAAATATGTTTATATGTTTATCAGTTTATCAAAGTGTCACATATTTCATAATGGCCCTGTTTTCTATAGCTGCATATGACAGTGAGAGTTTCATTCTTTTATATGGCCTTGTTTCTTGAAGATGATGCAGACACGAGGGCAACTGTTTCCAAGGTAACAGTCTGTGCAAGTTGGTGAGGTGGTGGAATCTGGGTTCTGGTAGGCCAGTTGGGAAAAAGTTTCCTCTTCATTCACCAGTGTTCCTGCTTGGAACAGTGGACAAAACAACATATAAACACGTACACTTTTGTCAAGGGAAATGAAATGAAAAAGTGCAAAATACAGATAAAGTGTATTAATACTTGATCTGATCTAATACTTGATAATATCTTATCTGATGAGTCATCTTGATACCAACTTGATACTAACTTTTTGCAGTTGGTAGCTATACTTGTAACTGAAATCTGGCTTTTCATTTCTCTGTCAGACTGTATGGAACAGGGCAGTTTTAACATTACCAGTCTTTACCAAATCTTTAATTTCTGACCAAAATCATTCAAGTCTTCTGTGACTTTTATATGACTTTTTTTTAATCCTCTTCTTTGCCAGGCTGTACAGAAGCTAAAAATAGAGGCTGTCCTGTAAAAGTGTGTTATTTCAAGTTTCTGTACTGGGAATTTAAACCTCTGACCAGTAAGATGTTAGGCAGGAGGTGGATTGCAAAATGTTTGTTTACAGCTCATACAATTTGTAGATTTTCAGTTTGCACAAAGCAGGGAAAACTGTGTGTGTTGCAGTACTGTAACCGTTTATTGGGACACATCTCCCTATATTTAGAAATCAGTCAGTATGTTTTGTTTTTTGGGTGAAATTAAACTTCTAGACTGCAGCAATGTTTCTTGCCAGTAAAGTATAGCCGTTGGCCCGTTGTCCACCTCAGGCAATGTTTTTGTAACCGTGTAAAACAGGGGTCACCAAGTTCGGTCCTGGAGGGCCGGTGTCCCTGCAGAGTTTAGCTCCAACCCTAATCAAACACACCTGAAGCAGCTAATCAAGGTCTTACTAGGTATACTTGAAACTTCCAGGCAGGTGTGTTGAGGCAAGTTGGAGCTAAACTCTGCAGGACACAGGCCCTCCAGGATCAAGTTTGATGACCCCTGGTGTAAAATGTCAGAACAGCAAAATGGCGCCACTTAGTGTGAAAATTTGATAGAACACCCGACACAAAGGCAAAAACGATGCGTTTGTGAATAAGTGAAGAGGGCGACAAGTGATACCTTATGCTGCGTTTACACTGGCACAAAAATCCGATTTTTTTGCTCACATCTGACACAGATCGGAATTTGTTGCACACGTGTAAACACAAAAACCCGCACGAGACCCGATCTGAGCCTGAGCATTTTATTGAGATGGAAACTTTTTAAGAAATTGCACATTCAGTAGCTGGTTTTCAACCCCTGCCCTGTGAATTTTGAAAATACAACAGCTAAAAGCTACATTATACATTATATTCTCAGCAATGAGGTGATAACTTAGCAGTTTTTGTAATTAAACCGACAAGCTTGTTCGCAATGCTTCACAATAAGTGAGTGCATTCGTTCGCTCTCTCTCGTTAATTCATTCGAATTCATTTCAATAAATATAATCTTTATTTCACTAAAGAATTCTACCTCTAACGAGCAGTAGATAAAATAGTCTAACAAATTTAAATTACCGTTATTTTCCGGTCTTTCAGTCAGATTTTGTGCTGCAAAACATCCATGACAGCCGTTGTCCATGCTGGCAAATAATAATGGCCATTCGACGTGAATTATATAAATAATTTTAACAGCACGGTCATTTAAAACCCGAGGGTCTACCATGTGCATAGTAAAAGCGATCACTGCAGACAATCCTTCTGGGCGGGAATTAATGTAATAAAACAAGTTTACCAAACAAGCCAAGCTTATTTCAGTTAGTCTGACTTATTTTGAACCAAATCAATTGACAATAAGTCAGACTAACTGAAATAAGCCTGGCTTATTTGGCAAACTTGTTTTATGAAACAGGCCCCTGATACCAGTGTCTAAAGTGAATGTAAACAAACGGGCCAAAAAATCGGATTTGTGCATTAAGACTTGCAGTGTAAACTGTCTGAGCCATATATAGTAAGACTTTCTAAAAAAGAGAAATATTATGTTGTATTTACAATTTTTTAAATTTAAATAGCTACACAGTTGTGTCTACAAACACTTGTCATGACATTTAGAAATCAGCACTGCTGGAATTCTCTGTGGTTCAGTCATGTGAAGTCATTTTTCCTAAAATGACCTGTAAACTGTAATCATCATCTTAAGCTGCTTAACATATTCCTGTCAGTTATTCTGCTTTATAGACTTAACAGTCTGCAATAATCTCCTAAACAAGTTTTTTTTTTTGTAGATATATTTGAACATGGAAATCAAAGAAGGAGACAGCGGTTTGACCTAGTTTTTTCATGTGTGGTTAATGATATTATATTTCTTTTAGTAACATTTTGAAAGATCAAGCAGCATCTGCCTTCTGCCTATACATTTTTATCAGCTGATGGACTTGAGATTTATTTGTGATAAACATGGTTTCTGTTGAAAAAAATAATAATATTGTGAATCTTTCAAAACGGGCATGTCTTGTTTGGAATCAGAAAAATACAGATGTACATGTAAGAGTAATTAAATATATTTTATTTGCATTCAAATCCTCATGGATTTTTCAAATTATTCCAAAAAACCTCAGGATTTTTTTGAATAATTTCAAAATTTCAATTCAAAGCAAAGCAAAGCAACATGTAATTGTCTTTGGTGTGATGATTAGGAATTCCTGCTCAACTGGACTTGTTTGAAAGTGAACATATTTTTATTGGGAATGTGCATGCTTTGAAAAGCCAATGTAATTAACTAACAAGGTCACAATTATTAAAGAATTATCCACGTAAGAGACAACAAAACAAAACAATAATGCATTGAAAACATAATTTGTGACCCAGGCAATGCAAAGCATTTCATTATTTATAAGCTCACATATGCCTCAATTGTTTATTCTTGGCATTAATAAACTTCAGTGTGGCCTATCTACCTGTGCCTTGGATGTGACACCCTCCTGATCAATCTCTATCCCAGTTCAGTGAGTTTCTTGAGTTCTGCACGTTGTTGTTTCAAACACACTAACCTCCTGCTGCAGCCTGTATTGCTCTCTGTCTCAATCTGGAGTCATGAACTGACCTCCAAATACATGTGTATTTCTCATCAGGATCAGGCTGTGCTCTGAGCCATCATTTCATACCTTTAATACGACTAGCTGCCCCTCCTATTTACAGTCTATTGAGCTGTGTATCTTGACACCCTTGTGACCTTTTCTACCTTTATTAGTATGTTTATATAGCTCTGTTTTGTCTAACAACACCTTATCTTGCAAAAGATTCAGTAAAACTTAAGGCGAATTAAAAAGTTTACATAAGATAGTTTTGATTTGACATACATATACAGTATCCAGAATGACAATATAGGCCTAACGCCTAACATATATAAGCATATATTTGTATAGTCATATGAAAATATATGCATCAATGGATAAATGGATTAATCAAGTTAAATGGATAAATAAAATTAGAAATAAAAAGAAAAATTCTAACTATTTTAGTACATTTACACTGAAAAAAACAACTAGTACGATTAACTTAATTTATATTTTTTAAGTCTTTTCAAATAAATGTAACAGTTGTAAAACTAAGAAAATGTATTTCTGCTTATTTATTCCAGTTCGTTATTCAAAGCTGTAAGTAAATTTTAATTTAACATACAAGTAATTTAAGTAAATCTAACTTGATTATTTAACATGAAATTTATAAGTTATGCATACATATACACTCCCCTCCAAAAGTATTGGTATAACAGTGAGGCCAATTCCTTTATTTTTGCTGTAGAATGAAAACATTTGGGTTTGACATCAAAATATGAATATGAGACAAGAGATCAGCATTTCAGCTTTTATTTCCAGGTATTCATATCTGGATCTGATAAACAACTTAGAAGATAGCACCTTTTGTTTGAACCCACCCATTTTTCATGTGAGCAAAAGTATTGGAACAGATAGAATTAACATAGATTAAAGTGAAAAAGACTTAATATTTAGTTGAAAATCCTTTGCTTTCAATAACTGCATCAAGCCTGTGACCCATTGACATCACCAAACTTTTGCATTCTTCTTTTGTGATGCTTTTCCAGGCTTTCACCGCAGCCTCTTTCAGTTTTGGGGGGTTACTCCCTTCAGTCTCCTCTTTAGCAGGTAAAAGGCATGCTCTATAGGGTTTAAGTGTGGAGATTGACTTGGCCAGTCTAAAACCTTCCACTTCTTGCCCTGATGAACTCCTTTGTTGTTTTGGCACTATGTTTTGGGTCATTATCTTGCTGCATGATGAAGGATCTCCCAATTAGTTTGGTTGCATCTTTCTGTAAATTGTCAGACAAAATATTTCTGTAGACTTCTGAGTTAATTTTGCTGCTGCCGTCATGTGTTACATCATTAATGTAGATTAATGAGCCTGTCCCAGAAGAAGCGATGAAAGCCCAAGCCATTACATTACCTCCATTGTGTTTCAGATGAGCTTGTATGTTTGGGATCATGAGCAGACCCTTTTTTCTCCAAACTTTAGCCTTTCCATCACTTTGGTCCATAAAATCAGTCCATAAAACCTTGTCCCAGAATTTTTGAGGCTCGTCTCCTATTCTTCTTGCTAATGAGTGGTTTGCATCTTCTGGTGTAGCCTCTGTACTTTTGTTCATGAAGTCTTCTGTGAACAGTAGATTGTGATACCTTCACTCCTGCCCTCTGGAGGTTGTTGCTGATGTCACTAACAGTTGTTTTAGGGTCTTTCTTTACAGCTGTCACAATGTTTCTGTCGTCAACTGCTGATGTTTTCCTTGATCTACCCGTTCGAGGTGTGTTACTTAGTACACCAGTGATTTCTTTCTTCCTCAGGAGATTCCAAATGGTTGTACTTGCTATTGCCAGTGTTTGAGCAATGGTTTGATTGATTTTACATCTTCTCTCAGCTTCACAATTGCTCGTTTTTCACCCATAGACACCTCTCTGGTTTTCAGGTTGGTTACACTATAAATGCAGTCTGCACGGATCTGAAACTGAGCGCAGACATTCAGTGCTGTTTATTGTTTGAATAATCAATTAATAGGACACACCAGGGCAACAAAACACACTTGTCAGTCACATGTTCCAATACTTTTGGTAACATGAGCAATGGGTGGGTTCAAACAAAGGTGCTATCCTCTAAGTTGTGTATCAGATCCAGATGAAAATACCTGTAAATAAAAGCTGAAATGTTAATCTCTCATTTCATATTCATCTTTTGATGTCAAACCCAAATGTTTTCATTCTACAGCAAAAATAAAGGAATTGGCCTCACTGTTCCAATACTTTTGGAGGGGAGTGTATATATTTTTAATTTTCATAAAACATTAAAATGTATGAGTAAATTTAATTTGAGGAATGGAAATCTCATTAAAAGCTGTGAATAAAATAAATTAATAGCCCTACATCAAACTTAGATCATTTAAAAGTGGCTAAAAAGTCTGCACTTGTTAATATATATATACAGTATATGAGAGAGAGAGATATCTATATCTATAGATATAGATATATCTATATGTATATAATCCAAGAAAAATTATGTCAGATATTTTTCCACCTTTAATGTGATATTGAAACCAACAGAATTCATTATAATAAACAAACAGAACGTTAGAAAATAATAATACTAATACTAATAATATGAAATTAGTTAACGTAAAATGCTTTTTATTATAAAACATCAGAATTACAATTATTTAATTTTATTATAAAACATTATAATTATTATTACAATTAAAAACAGTTGTTATTATTATTAGACTTTTTTCCAACCTGTATACAGCAGAGCAGTTACGAAAGAAACATGTCCTTTATAAAATTGCATTATTTTAAGTGATGTGCACAATGTATTTGTGCGCCCCTATGTCCGAAAAACGCAGGTCAAAATCTGGCAGATGGTTCTATTGTAAGGTCTTTTTTTCTGCAGTTCCTGGGAGCGTCTGAACGGGGCGTCCGTGATCCGGTCGGTCGCAGCAGCGGGTCTGATGTACTGCACGAGCTGCCGTAGAGTCAGTGTGTGTCACTCCCTCATCAGCGGCTCGCTGCTGGAAACATGGCGTCAGTGCACACACGGGCGAGCCTCAACTCTGCAGACGGATAGAGAAAGAAAGTGTGCACCGGGACTCATATCACACACCAGTCTTTGCAAAGTCGACTTCTCTTTTCCTGGACATGTTCTGTTTCATGCACGGGTGAACGGAGAGCAATCCCGTCGATTCGGCCCCGGTTATGGAGCCTCCGGATGAGATCAGGTAAGGGAAGCGCATCAGAACCAGCGCGAGCGGGTTTGAGTTTGTGTGACTGTATGCATATATATAAATGTGTGTGTGTGTGATCACGCAAGTACACAGCCGGGATTCAGGACACGCTGCCAAATAGTGCACCTATTGAGACCGTATTGGGCGCGACTAGAGCGCATGCGCGCTGCAGCTTCAACCCGCTTGTGATGGGAAGTCCGAGTCATTTCTGCGAATCGCTCGCTTCAGCAGAACTTACATTCTAGTATATTATGACAGACCGCCACTGCATATTTCATGCTTTAAAGAAGCCGCTGTTTATTACGGATTTATATAGTTTTATTAATAATGGTGTAATTTAATGTATGTTCAGTTTGTTGCAGCCGTGATTTAGCTCATTTAAAAGCAAAAACTTATAAACGTTCCTTGCGTTTTAATAAAATGCTTTATTTAAACTTATGTGCGCTGATAAAACTGGAATAGAGAAAAAAAGTTGAAGTAATAAGTTCACCCAAAAATTTACATTTTATCATCATTTAGGCTACCTTTTGGTTGTTCAAAACTTGTATGTTTACTATTCAAAAGTTTAGTGGAAATTAAAAATATATAATTTTAAGAATGTTGGTAACCAACCAGTTGCTGGTACCCATTGACGTCCATAGTGTGGAAAATGTCAATGGTAACTGTTGATAACTTACCAACATTTTTTCAGAATATCGTCTTTTTTATTCAGCAGAATAAAGAAATTCATACAGGTCTGGAACAACTTTAAGGAGAATAAATATTTGGACAAAAATGACAGAATAATTTTTTTGGGGTGGACTATCCTTGCAGGGATCCTCAATTCTGGCCCACGAGATCCACTTTCCTGCAGAGTTTAGCTCTAACCCTAATCAAACACACCTGAGCATGACAATCAATGTCTTCAGGATCATTAGAAAATCACAGATAGGTGAGTTTGATCAGGGTTGGAGCTAAACTCTGCAGCGCATTGGTCCTCCAGGGCAAGATTTGAGGAACCCTGGGTCGATTCAATCCAGTTCAGATCGCTCTGTATGCAGTTCAATTCTTTGAAAAGAACCGACTCACTAAAATGATTCATTCACGAACCGGGCATCGCTGCAGCTCGCTTCCTGTCACAAAGTGATCCCGGTTTGCAGCGCAACACTAAGCAGAATTTCACATTAAAGTTGCAAACTTTTGTACAAGGATTGAAAACGGCTACCTCAAAGCCGGCGTATGCACGATTACATCCGTTTCTGTGAGGAAAACACAGTATTGATGGAAACAAGCCGAGCTGTGGGGAAGGTAAAGAGATTGTGCGTCTATGTGCAAGATCATTGTATTCAGCTAGCGCGCGTTATGTGCGGCGTCCCTCTCTCTTTCAGTTTCTGCAGTGTGCCTTTTAAAGTTTCACGAATGTGTACCATCTCGGTGTGTTGTTGCATGAACAGATCACCGGTTATATCCGGTCTCGATCAGGGTGCGATTATAAATTGAGATTGTCGGTTCAATATTCAAGTTTGTTTGCATCATTCCTCGAGTGCAGTTTGAGTTGCACAGTAACTTACTCTAAAAAACAACAAGCACTATGAGTGAAGTTGGACGTTGATCCGATAGCCGGTATGAAGTAACAGTCGTGATTGAATATAAAATATCTAGCCGGTCCATCACGAGTCCTATGAGTCAGATTGACACACACTCCCTCAGTGATTTGGGGAAATGTTTGATTTGCTATTCCCAGAAATCACCCGGCTGCTCTCTACTGAGCAGGAATTCTTGGATTTGACGTGCAGCATCTATTTCTGAGTGTTGTAATCAGGGAATTTAGTTGTTTGTGTTTTTTTAATACACTGTTGTTTTGAGACCTATGTGAACTGTACAGCTTGTTCTGGAATATTATTTCCCCCCATATCTCTTGTTGGCCTGTGGCCACATGCCTTTTTTTTTGCAGTGAGTTATTTGCTGACATAAATGTCCTCTTGCATTTGAGTCCTGTTTAAGATCAGGTTCAGAAAGTGTTGTTTGCTCACTGCCATATGCACAAGGTTTTAGCCGATAAAGTAGAGCTGTCGCGATTCGTCGATTTTAGTCGACTAGTCGATTTTGAAAAATCGTCGACTTCATTTTGCTGCGTCGACTAACCGCAAAATACCGGAAGTGCCGCATTTCACAGACGAGAATCCATAAAACACATTATTAGACTATTTTCCAAGGCTGCATGATATTAAACCCATTTAAAAATCATAATTAAGCATAATTGTGAATTCACAAAAGCTATGATTTAATTAAATAATTATATGGATGCAGTTCTAACACAGTATATGCGCTTTAATTATTTACATGCGTGTAGGTTAAGTATGTGCGTCTCACAGCGGCTCCGTTCACAGTAGCTCCACAGAAACTCTTATTATTCACATGTGTGGAGCGTCTCAAACTCCATCTCTGCATGTTGTTGTGAGTTTGGGTTCATAATAACGTTCATCTGGGAACGCAACGCGCGCCATTTCATCAGATTTGTAAGGTAAATCATTTATAAACCTGTGCAAACACAGGAGAATACATCGCGATTTCAAAATAAAAGCTCAAACCCTCACTCTGAGTTTACACGTTTTGATTAACACATATTCATTTAATTACAGTGGCTATAGCATTTCTGTCCTAAAGAAATGACCAAATGTTAAAGATTAAGTGGACATTTGAATTAAATGGTGCTTGTTCAATATTAAACAAGGATTAGATCGCAGTAATGTTTAAAAATAATCATCAGGCGTCCCCTGCAGGCCTTTGTTGTTATGCGTTATCTACATTAGCTCTATTGTTTATAATACATTATGTATTTTAACAGTTTTGTTCAATAAAACCAGATGATTTCTTGCTTTTGATACTTTATTTGAACTAATTATTATTGCATCATTGCTATTATATATGTATTTGAAGTCATTTTAAAAGCTATTGTTCACTTACATCTATTTTTATTACCACAAAAACATTATTATAATTATAGGGCCCTAAGAAATCCGTTTTATTTCCAAATTCAGTTTTTTTCCATTTTCATTTTTCTATACTCTGTTTTAATGGTTAAATTAAATTGTATTATTCAAAAAGCCTGTCTAATTAATTGAGTTTTACAGTTTTATCTGTACCAAATTCTTATTTTCTGGATTCCATTTTAATGGTTCCATTAATTTTTTTTTCTTTTTCAGAAATACTGCACATTTACATTTTTCTCCTAAATAAATTCTGGTAAATAATATTTCTGGTAAATACTCTATTTAAAATACTGATTATAATTGTATTATTAGACTAGATCACGTGGATATGTTGTCTTTCTTACACTATAATACTGAACTGATTTCAGTGATCTGGACTGAGATGAGATGGACACTTGCTTCTTGCACTCTGTTGCACTTTACTTTTGCTTTAAACAAGGATTTCATAGAAATTTGGTTTGATAAAATATTCTTAAGTAAAATTGTTGTTGTTTTTTTTGTGTGGGAAATTAGTCGTTTAGATTAATCGACTAATCGATAAATTAGTCGATAGATTAATCGAAATAAAAATAGTCGTTAGTGGCAGCCCTACGATAAAGCCCAGTGGAATGTTTTTTTGGAGTGTTTTCATAGTTTTGTCTCTTATGACCCCATGCAACTTCACCGAAAGTGTTTGCCCTGAATGCCTGGCGACAGCTTCTCAAGAAGGCCTTGTTTTGTCTCTTTTCCTGCTCTCCCCACCCTTCCTAGCAATTCTTCTTGATAAACTGCTTTCAGTGGTAAGTGTTAATGGTAGAGATAACTGGTTTAGTATGCAAGACCAGAGATTTGTTGTGCACTTTATTTTTTTATGGTGCTTGTTCATGTGAACTGGGCTGCTACGAGGTGAACTGTAAAATCAGAGTGCATTGGCATTTATAGGTTGGAAAATTGCTTGGTGTGTCAAGAATGTATTTCTTGTCCTTGAGTGGTAACTTAAGGTCAGGTTGATGCCTCTGAACACTTTGGAATCTTTAGTGCATGTTATTGGTTTTTCATCAGCTGTCAAGCAAGCAATTCTTCAATATGGTTGTTTAACTTGCAGAACTGATGTTTTACGTCATTGCTTAGCATGCTGTAAATCCCATCCCTGTTCATTTATGACCACAAGCATGCCTCAATTCCAGGATGTGGTGCGCTAAAAGAATGTTGACCTTGCATCCTGGAGGCACCCGTGGCTTGATCTCATTAATTTATTTCTTTGCACAGTCCATGGTGCAATTCAATTCAGGTTGCTTTCAGTACCACGTCTTATCTGACTTTTGTAAAATCATAGTTTTTCCCTTACAGCCATTGTTACAGAGTAGATTCATTGTTTAAAGCGTGAAGTAAAACAAACGTTTTGTTCTGTTCAATTGTTTGTCATGAGACAATGATTTTTATCAGGACAAACTTTGCAGGACGTGTTTTGTAAAATAGACCCAGAAAAACTAAATATTTTATGAATGGTGTTATGTATATTAAAAATATGATGTTAAGAAGTTAATGCTTATTGTAATATTTGTGATTTTGGAATGCTGATTTTTTGCCAAGAAATAGTTTGTGAAACTGATATGGTAATTAATATAAATACAACAATAAAATATAATCAAGGCATGTGTTTTGCACTTTTTCATTAAACCTACATAATTTTAACTTATATAGCAAAACAATGTAGCAATAAACAGCAGTATTTACCTTATTTAGTAAGATGTTCAAAAGCATGAAAAATGACATGCAGTAAACATTTTTGCATGAGTGATGCAAGCAAATAGTTGAATCAGTGTTTTGAACTGAATTTTAAAAACGAGATAATATTGAGTATATAGATGATATTAATTTTCATTTTTCATTTTTTAAATTGATTTTACATATCTGACATAAGGAGTATGCAAAATTGGCCTACTAGCCAAATAAAAACGTTTTTTTGTCATTGCCAAAATAATTTAGATTATGTATAAAATTTTGGATATTGCAAGCAGCCCTAGTAGTTTGCACAGCTGTGCTCTGAAGCCACACATGATGCTTTTGTGGTTTTATATGCATGTTTCTGATAATTCTTTCCTCTATGCGCTATATTTTGGTTGCAAGTTTAGTATTTGGGTTTGTATGTTGGCCAAGCACCTGCATCTCTCTGCCCAGCGGAGCTTCAGCCTGCTGTGTCCTCTTTTTGGCTTGTCTTCAGGAAGGAAGTACTGAGATGTAACACACATCATCCTAAAGCGATCACTTGTCTAGCTAAACTCCCAAAACAGTCTTTAGTTTCTCATGTAATACCTTCCATTATGCTTTCAATTGTCCGGAGAGGGTGTGCACCAGGCGTGGAGGTTAGAATAGCGGCTTATGTTTAGTCCTCAATGCAGAGGTATCGGCTAGACAGGGTTGGTGGATTTTCATTGGTCCCTCATGCAACACTCAGTCCATTCTGCTCCACATGCTCTTGTCTTAATGTCACCCACCCACACACACACACATAAATCATTCTGCCTTTGCGGCCTCAAATGGTCATTATGCGGACACAGGAAATGATATTGTACAAATCTGTGGCATAGTGATGGGAAATAGAGCAAAGGAAGTGGCTTGTTTTAAAATTAGAGGAAGTCTACTTTAACATTCCTGGAACTCACTTTTCATAATGTGACTTTGTGCTATTATCCAGTTCATTCATCCACGGCCAACATCAGTCACTCCATGCATAAGTTGTATAGGCTACAATTATAGCAATGAATCATAGATCTAATTTGTGCCTATAGAGATCATATTTAAGAGGCCAACCTTTAACTTAACAAGCAACATTACTTTAATCTAGTTTGAGTCATGCAATTATAGGAAAAGTGTTTTCTTGCAGAATGCAGATGAATGCAGCGCAAACATTAAGCATTAGTTGATCCGGTGTTTTCTTCTCATTCGGGCTGCTCAAATAAATTACTTGCAATTTTATTTGGTTCTGCTTGTGATACAGAAATGACACGCTTCAATTTTAACTTTTTTGCAGGCTCAGAACTACATATGCAAAAACCCAAACCAGAATCATTACACATCCTTGCACAGATTGTACCTTCCTGTCTGTGAGGAAATATTGAATATCAATTGCATGACGACATGAGCTCAGAGAAAAACACTCAAGGGAACATCACAGGCCAGTGGAGTTGTTTACTAACAACATCTCTGGATTTTATTTCCAGTGTTTGTGGGGAAAAGTTCATATTAGTGTTGTCACGGTACCAAAATTTCAGTATTCGGTACCAATACCAGTGAAAATCCACGGTTCTCGGTACCAATTTCGGTACCAAAGCAAAACACAAAAATATGCTAATTAAAAAACACATTTTTATTAAAGTTAAACAAAAATAAACTGCACAAAAACCAATGCCGTTCTTTATGCTTATTTAAAATTATTTCAAATTTTTCCACAATTAATAAAAGTATGAAAAAAAAAGTAAACAAGTTCCACCCAAATGTTTGTCATATTTCTGCTTCTGCTGAAAAACTGTAAACTGTCTGTTTTAGGGTTTGCTGGTGCTTCATGATCTTCCTGCAGCTGTAAAAGGAAAATATAATATTAGTAAAGCAGTGGGCTGAGTCTGACCAGATGCAACATTAGATCATTTACTCCAGCTAAAATATAACATTTCAGTAAATAACAAACCTCAGCTTTTATAATAAATTTAGATAAGATTACATATATTTTAAGACAAGTGCATATCAAATAGATGGAAACTGTAGTATTAAAAACACTTTACATGACCTATCAAATAAACAATAGTTATATATTGCAATTATTCTTCTTAGGGTTAATTTCAAAATTTACAAATACATAAAATCAATCAATCAATCAAAGTTCAATCTTTTAAAATTATTTAATGCACAATGAACAAACATGAATGATCAAGTGTTTGTATTAAATAACATTCACAAACATTAGTTAATGTTGTAAAAATATATTGTTCACTCACTGTAAGTTGATGTTAGATAATAACATGAAGTCATTGTAAAGTCTATACAGGAGATAACATTTGACTGTACTTTCATTTAATACAAACTGTGTACATATTTAATTTTAAAGGGCTTTTAAACCTGCTAGTTATCCAGCCAAGAACAACAACAACTAGCAACTAACTAGCAAAAAAAAAAAAAAAAAGGCCAGAACTGTTTTTTTCTGACGGACTGATATGACATAAACACTGTTAACTGTTTGTACATTCTCCAACACGCATATTTTAGATTCACAATTCATTTAAAAGCCTCTGGTGTGTAACAATAGTAAATACAATCATGTCCTCCTGTTGTTTTTACCCTAATAAAGGTTATAGGCGCATTAAATATTTAATAAAGAAACTTAATGCTCATTATATTAGCGTTAGCCGCGCTTATGCTAAGGATTAACTCCGCTATAACGGCAGTTTATTTTAATCCGACATTCAAATTAAAATATGGAATAATATTCATAACAGAATATCTAAATATTAAATAGAAACTTACCTATCATTTGATCCGGGTGTCGGTCTTTAACGTGTTTTATTAGTTTGATGCATTTCCTCCGTTTGATGTCGGCACGTCTCAGTGCTTTTATGAAGAGAGCGCATCTGCAGCTTTCAGATCGCGCAGCAAGAACCGGGCCGACCGGGTCCTCGGTACCACCGGGACTTAAAGAATCTTGGTACCGTGACGTTTTCTTCTTTTTAGTACCGACTTGGTACCGAAGTACCGGGTCTTTTGACAACCCTAGTTCATATGGATGTAAGTTTGGTGCTTGGGCTGCAATTAACAACTGTTTTGATAATCAATTAATCTGTTAGATTTCTTTTTAATCTAATTGCTGTTATGATGAATTGTTTTGCAGATACACACTACTAGGGGTGTAACGATACACGTATTCGTATTGAACCGTTCGGTATGAGGCTTTCGGTTCGGTACGCATTACAAACCGAACGATTCGTTTGACTAATCCTATTACAGCATATCATTCTATTAGGTTAGACTAGTGTATTTGCACATTTAGAGTGTGTTCTTCAGACAATTCAGTCTATTAAAATGCATTTAGAATGATCACAAAATTCAAGATATGGGGGCAGAAAATGTATATATTTATGCCACTTCATATAGTTAATCAATTTCACAGAAGAGTGCCGTTTTTTTCTCTCCAAAAATCAGCATGATTACAAATAATTTTTACAACAGTTCAATAAGCAAGAAGTTAATGAAGAGACTTACGTTTTAGACAGCATATTTACTGTTTTTGCTCGATTTCGCCAACAAAAATAAATCCAAACAAAGCTTACAGCACTGTTTTGTGTCTCTGAGCAACATGATGGCATTTCGTTCCTGAATGAATCAACCGTTTAAATGATTCGGTTCAATCGCAGTGACTCACTTATTAACAGGGACTTTCTGCCACCTGCTGGCGGTTTTAATTTCACATTTAAAGTATCTTAATTTTTAGGGATGCACCGAAATGAAAATTCTTGGCCGAAGCTGAACAAAATGAAACACTGGGCCGAAGGCCAAATACCAAACACCAGAGATGGAAACTCGAGTCTGCGACTTGAACTCGAGTCGCACTTAAGTCGCATAAATAAAGACTTGGGACTTGACTTGGACTCGTGAACAGCTGACTCGAGACTTGACTTGGACTCGTGACTCGTGAGACTCGTAAAAAACGAGTCATTTGGTATAGGAGTTTATATGAATGTATCTCTTAGGGAAACTGGCTGTCTTAAAAAAAAGTTTAAATGGTATTTTCTTTTCATCTTGACTCCGTATAAATGCATATTAAAGTAGTGTTCATAACCGCAGCTCTGCTTTGTTTACAGCGGCAACCAAGGAAACAATGTTTAATTGATGTTCAAGCGCCACCTGCTGGCAGAGAGTGAATCTGAATTACATTTACATTGATTCAGCCTTCAATTCAGCCTGTCTTCTCTGTCTGCTGGTTTATTTCGTACAGATGTTTTATGTAGAATAGTTTCACAAAACTAAAGTCAGACCATTTTGTTTTTGCTTCAAATTTCGAAATTATGCAATCCAATTTAGATGAAAAACTGCTCATGCTGAATGTATGCAGCCTCTTTGTTTGGATTGTGTTGTGTTTAAAATACAGTGGTTGCCTCTCGTTATAAATTGAAAAAGAGCACAGACAAAGCCTTAGTTTGTTTATGAGATTTATTTCATTTGTGTAATTCATTTGATTAATTGGGGTTTGTTTTAAAATTTAGTTTTGTTGTTTGACATATTTCAATTTTACAAAGAAATGTGCAGCATTTTATCTGACAATTAATAAATGGACACCTTTTCATTTCTTTGTCTTAAATTTAGTTAAAGTTATTTTGTTGAGAAAATCATATCGTGAAATCAGTATTTCAAAACTGATTTAGCCTCAATAACTAGCTGAAAGGACTGTTGCTAATAAATAGAACAAAGACTTGAGACTTGACTTGGACTCCACCTCAAAGACTTGAGACTTGACTTAGACTTGACCTCAGAGACTTGAGACTTGACTTAGACTTGGACCTCAGAGACTTGTGAACATGTCTGCCGAACACGGTTTTTCACATTTTTTCCCCATGAAGGCCTATTTTGCCTATTCATCATTGCATAAATTAAATAGCCAAAATGTGCTTTTTACTGTTTTGTTCTACTTTTCAAATAAAAAAAATTAATTACAAAACAACAATTTAAAAATATTTACTTAACACTGAACATTTTGTAACATTCTAGCAGACATTATACCAACAAATCACAATTTAACTTAAAATTAATAAGTTACTAAAAAATATTTTTTGGCCATTTTTGGGACCCCCTTCTTGAATCAGGCATGTATTTATTTCTGTACAAATAAATGCAGACTTTCTGAGCAGAAGAGACCGCTTTTAAAACATTACAATATATTACAGATCCCAATTTGAACACTGAGTGAATGTTATAATAAATGTATAGCTGTTGTAGGGTAATTAATATTATCATTATTATTGTCTTATTTTTTCTTTTATTTTACAGAACAACAGTAAAATTTCAATACTAACATTTATGAATGTTGATGGAGTTGTTGCTTTTTCTTAGATTTTAGTTTGGCAGAAACCCGCAGGAAGATCTGTGCTTTTTGTTGACAACAGCATGCAGATATTTAAATGATTCTCATTACGAATTTGGGAAGATGTTTGACGCACGTATCACATTGTCACATGTCTTTAAAAAAAATTACAAAAATGTTACTGAGCAAATGATGAGTAACAATGTTTTAGTGCAGATTTTTCTTGCAATTTGGACTTTGAACCCTGGCGCCGCGAGCTCATGCAGCGCTGTTTGAATACATGCAGTCCGTGCGTGTATTAGAAAACATAACATTCTGCAGTTTATTTACTAATCGTTTGAGGCCATTTCGCAATTTCAATCATCATACAGTAACCAGCATTAACCACCTCTTCCTCTTCTCATTGGAGACATGAGATGCAGCGCTAAGCAGTCTCTCACTGTCGGTGCTTCGTGCTTGTAATGTTTTTTTGCGTCTTTCTCTGACAGTTTTATATACTTTCACACTGCAGACACATTTGCTGCATTAGTGCACGAATCTATTTGATCGCGTCACGTCATTGTTCGGTACAAATTATTCGGTCTTTTCACTTATTCGGCCGAACACCGAAATCGTTTTTTTTTTGCTATTTTTGGCCGAACAATTTCGGTTGCCGAACATTCGGTGCATCCCTATTAGGGCTGAACGATTTTGGAAGAATAATCTAATTGCGATTTATTTATTTATTTTTACCAATATTGCGATTGCGATTTAATATGCAATTTTTTTATTTTTTTTTAAAGCTCTTTGTATTCTGTATTATTCAACAAAGACAAGCAATAAATCATTGTATAGTATGCAGTGTTGGGCACGTTACTTTAAAAAAGTAATTAGTTATATTACTAGTTACTTCTCACAAATAGTAACTGAAGTTACATCATTATAAAATAAACTAATTACCAGGGAAAGTAACTGTTACTTTAAAAAAAAAAAAATACAAAATAAAATGTCAAAACTTGGATGTCCCCAATATTAAATGTTAAATGAAATGGACACTAAATAGAATACATTATTATAATAAAACATTGCATACTAATCTACACTATTTTAATGTTTCTGTGGGACAATGTGAGACACCTATCAAATTCAATTGATTATTGTAAATATTATCAACCCTCTATAGACACCTTGGCAATAGAATATCCATTGGCTTGTCATTTTTTTTTTTGTTTACTCACCAGACTAATATTAATTATCTGATATACTATATATATATATATATATATATAAGCTTATGTTTGTAAAATGGCACAGTTTTTTTTAAATATCTCACTTAGCATTAGTCAGTCAAACATTATAATATGATATTATGATAATTTAGCATTAACATTTTAGCATTATGTGATGATAGAACTTTAGTAATTAGAATAACCATGTATGAATGCATATTTGTCATGTTTGTCATGTTGACTGAACTTAGGACTGGTGGTGGCGATTATGCTATTGTTTGTCATTTAGTGTTTCTATAAAAAAAGGAAAAAGAAAACTACAAATAATACTGATAAGATAACAAAACTACAACGAATTCTACTACTAATAACAATATAAAACGCCCTAAGGATTATTGAGCTGCTGGGTTCATGAATATTAATCAGGTTGTCTGCGTTCGCTCAAATTGATTCGCTGAAATCAAAACAGGGATGATAATAGGTGAGCACCAGCCAATGAGATTGCCGTTTGCGCATTAGCTCCGCCCACTACAAGATAAACCGGCAGTTCTTAAAAGCTGAAGAATTCCAAAGGAACTCCGTTATTTTGACAGGAAAATACAAATACCGCTTTACTCCTACTCTCGCGTGTCACGTGACAGAGTGTAATCGCAGCCTCTGCGGTTGAAAAATCGCGTTTTTTCATATCGCGATATTATCGCAAATGCAATTAATTGTTCAGCCCTAATCCCTATTAATTTTTCTATTAATTTCAAACATCAGTTACCAACGTTTTGTTTAAAATATCAAAACAGTATTTATGCATTTGTAACTGCAGGTTAAAGCATTACTCTGAGCTGCATTAAACAGTGTGTAAAAGCATCTTAATGCGATTATAATGAGATTTTGGCAATGTTGTGATTAAACTTTACCTCATAAACGCAATACTTCTATCTAAATAATGCAATTAAGCTCATAATCGTAGCAAGCATAATTGTATTAACATAGGTGGTATACGCCGAGGCTAGCAATAGCAAGCTAGTTTTGAAAGCATAAGATCCCACCTTCCCTGCAAATCACTCTCCAAAACCACACCTCCTCCAAAACACATGAACAAGCACAGGCAGACCAGAGGCTAACCAGCAACATAATGAGAGACTGTGTTAGTGTAGGGTTGAATGCAACACTGTCAGATTACCTCATGTCTCATTTACCGGTGAGAAAACATTACAATGCAAATTGCATAATATTACAATAATAACGTCTTCCATTCTCACTCGGTCTGCAATAGCGTAACTGAATGTGTGGAGATATGCAAATACATATGTTGACAGGCAGGTAAGACAGCCTGTAATAATGTTCGGACCGAGGGATATGATTGGACAAACCTTTTATGTTCCTACACCTTCCACAGATGATATAAATACATATAAATTAATTTAGACCACTAAAGCTAGGGATTGCTAACGGATGTGAAGAGACTTTCTACCAGCGTACAAAACTGTTTTTGTGAAAACAGTAATACATTTTGTTAGGGTTCTTTGAATAAGTTATAAAAGAAAAAACTTAGATTTTTTTTTAATCAATTGTTAATGCAGTCTATGTGTTCATGCTTGGTTTTTTATAGAACGCATTATTTTTTACTTTAAAAATTTCCCTGTCCCTTCTCTGACAAAATTTGGGATGAAAATGTTTTAACATTGCAAATTGAGCTCCCAAGTTCCTTCAGAAATAAATGGGCTGAGAGTTGGTTAGCTGGCTCAGTTGTGTTTGTGAATATGATCATGCTAAACCGCCTCATTTACGTCGGAAACTTTATGGGCCCCAGGACTAGAGCTGTCGCGATTCGTCGATTTAAGTCGACTAGTCGATTTTGAAAAATCGCCGACTTCATTTTGCTGCGTCGACTAACCGCAAAATACCGGAAGTGCCGCATTTCACGGAGGAGAATCCACAAAACACATTATTAGACTATTTTCCAAGGCTGCATTACATTAAACCCATTTAAAAATCATAATTAAGCATAATTGTGAATTCACAAAAGCTATGATTGAATTAAATAATTATATGCCATGCAGTTCTAACACAGTATATGCGCTTTAATTATTTACATGCGTGTAGGTTAAGTATGTGCGTCACAGCGGCTCCGTTCACAGTAGTTCCACAGAAACTTATCATTTACATGTGTGGAGCGTCTCAAACTCCATCTCTGCATGTTGTTGTGAGTTTGGGTTTATTATAACGTTCATCTGGGAACGCAACGTGCGCCATTTCATCAGATTTGTAAGGTAAATCATTTATAAACCTGTGCAAACACAGGAGAATACATCGCGATTTCAAAATAAAAGCTCAAACCCTCACTCTGAGTTTACACGTTTTGATTAACACATATTCATTTAATTACAGTGGCTATAGCATTTCTGTCCTAAAGAAATGACCAAATATTAAAGATTAAGTGGACATTTGAATTAAATGGTGCTTGGTCAATATTAAACAAGGATTAGATCGCGCAGTAATGTTTAAAAATAATCATCAGGCCGTCGGCGCCCCCTGCAGGCCTTTGTTGTTATGCGTTATCTACATTAGCTCTATTGTTTATAATACATTATGTATTTTAACAGTTTTGTTCAATAACACCATATGATTTCTTGCTTTTGATACTTTATTTGAACTAATTATTATTGCATCATTGCTATTATATATGCATTTATAAGTCATTTTAAAAGCCCTATGAAATCCGTTTAAGTATTTCCAAATTCATTTTCTTCCATTTTCATTTTTCTATACTCTATTTTAATGGTTAAATTAAATTGTATTTATTCAAAAAGCCTGTGCTAATTAATTGAGTTGTTACAGTTTTTATCTTTACCAAATTCTTATTTACTGCTTCTGGATTCCATTTTATATGGTTCCATTAATTTTCTTTTTCAGAAAATACTGCACATTTACGATTTTTCTCCTAACTAAATTCTGGTTAATAATATTTTGGTAAATACTCCTTTGTTTTTTTGATACTGTATTAGAATTGTATATCCATTAGAATCGTTAGAAGACAGAATCGCGATTCATATGAATAGATTTTTACGTACATCCCTAGTTTTCTCTTCCTCTTCTCTAAAGCAGCGCAGCATGGCCTCGCCCCCTTTGCTGCGTGTTCCCGGGGACGGGGTTTATCTGGGTCCGTGACGTATCAGACCCGGGAAGTAACTCGTTGTAGTCCCTTACCTGTCGTTTTTGTATTAAACTGCCAGAATTTTAAAAGACGATATCTCCGTTTGCATTGAACTTTCAGCGCCGCAACTCTGCAGATATTGTTTATGCTCAAACAGCAACATTACACACTAACTAATGTTAAAAAAGTGAAATCGCAATCAACCACCACTTTAATCAATGTAATGCCTACTTGTTGAATAGAAGTTTTTCTTTAAAAATTCCCCTTTTGATTTTGGGGTGAAAATGTTTAACATTGCAAATTGAGCTCCCAAGTTCTTATAAAGAGTTGTACAGTTTGTTTTGCATATGATCATGTTCATTTAGTGGGAAACTTTATGGGCCCCAGGACTATTATTTTTTTGAGTTTCCAGGTCCAATGAGTATCTTGGTGGGCCCCATTCGGTCCAAATTCTGATTTTTGAATAATTACTCAAAAATGTCTCTTTAGTATATTGAGTATTGTCAGAAGTATTAAACATGAATCATTTCAGCAATATCATTCATTCCTATCACTGGCTGCAACTAGCCATTAGACGCTGAGACCGCCTGGTCCACGTGCCGCTCGCACACAATGAAGCGCTGCAGGCTACAACAATGACTCCTGTGGAGGATACGTTCACTGCCGCTGCAGCGAGGCAGATGTGGCATGGCCCTCGTCACAATTCCTCTGCTGAAGCGATAACCTGCAGGCTACAGTAGAACAATGCAGCCGTAAATCAACAGCTTGTGTTGCTTTTGTGTGTTATGGGGTTGCACTCCGTGGTGCTCCTGTGGGTGGCCTTTCAGTGGGGGATAGGGAATTCTCTCAGTTCTCAAACTTTTTACACCAAGTTCACTGTACCACCATTATGCTTCTCTTGACTGCAGCGAGGCCTCTTAAAACAGATGTGAACATTAACACTGTCATCTAAAAAAACTTAATTAAATTAAAATATATTGTTTGAAAAAAATGGCTTAAATGTAAAAAAACCTCTTAAATAAAGATTAAATGAAAATGTATCATACTTCAAAGCCTACTACAATACATTTTCATTTAATCTTTATTTAAGCTGTTTTTTATTTAACTTTTAAATAAAAAAACATAAAAAAAAAATCCTCTGTTTACACCTGTATAGTTTCTTTGTTCCTGATTTGTTAAAGCGTTTCCATACTTGGCCACATAAATGTGTCTTCACAAAACGGATATAAACGATCTTCAATTCCCGGCTGCAAATTCAGTAGACGAATTCAAAAGATGAGCATTTTATTAATTATCCATCAAGACCAAATCCACGACCAGAGACAAGTAACAACAATCAGCCGTAAATCAACAATATTATGGTAGCAATTCCTTGTGACATAAATTCGGAGACAGGCAATATTAACTTATCCTTTTGTGTGTTATGGGGTTGCGGTATTAGTCCCGCCCCTCCTCCGTGGTGCTCCTGTGGGTGAGAGCTGTTTTACCCAAAGATGCCTTTAGGCGCCGAGAAAAAAACACCAGTCAGCAAGAAAAAGGCTCCCATTTAAAACAATTAAAAAAATTTGGTGTAATTTATATTTAATTATATTCCTCTGCGTACCACTAGAGGAAGACAGTACCACTAGGTGGAATGAGAACCACTCTCTAGACCTTTCTGCTCTAGTGCTCAAGCAGGGTTCAATGGAGATACGTCATGACAACCAAACAAACAGCCGGAGCCTGGGTGATTTCACCATTTCCTGTGTCATTCCTGAAGGGTTTGGTCACAGTTAGACTCTGCCCAGGGCTGCACCTTCAAACACAAACACACTGTCACTCTCCCAGCAAGCTTTTGAGAGTTGGACTGGGCTGTTTGAGCCTAAATATTGCACAGAAACACCCTGCATGCAACTAGTTTGCTTTCTGTACAGATGTTATTTGCATGTCATAGTGCATATTTGCTCATAGAGAGAAAGAAGTAGAAGTTATGGAAACTTTCTTATTGCTTGTGTGGTCGAGTTTTCAGAAATTATATTGCCTGCTGTGTTCATTGTTGAAAAACACATTCACATTATACAACACATAATTTGCATGCAGTGTGTAAATGTAGGGTTGCACGATTGATCAAAGTAGCTGAAAACGTGATATGGCATTATTGTCAAATCCCAAAGTCTCCAGTTTAATTAAATATATTTGCTGCATATTTGAAGAATGGCAATGTGGCGTTTTAAACATTAGCAGCTCATAATCTGGTGTTTTTTTTAGTGTGTCAGAATGGCTTGATTTGCAGAAAATGCTGCTCCTCATGAACTCATCTCTGCATGCACTGAGAGTTTGGGTCGCTTGTAATGTGCATTTGGGAACGCGTTGTGCCAACAATCCTCCCAAACGTGTAATAAGAAGCACTTATAAACCGACTGTTGTCAACAAAAGAGAAGCTTTAAAGGCTCCTTGCAGTTTTCAACCATAACAAAGTCAAAGTTTGAAAATATAGAAATTAAGATGATAAATATTAGTATTGTATTTATACAGTTTTACTTTAAAATATTTTTTTATCAGAAAAGTCACAATTTGACCCCCCCCCCAAAAAAATTGTTCAACCATAGTAAACGGTGCTAAAGTGATGCGAGTCAGCTAAATGTAAATGATGGGTCATGGGGTGGTATCCATATGTTAAGTGGCGGCAGCGGTGGGGTGCAGGGTTTCGTGCGGGCGGTGTCTGAATGTTCTGGCACGAGGACCACAATACCCTGCAGCAGGTGTCTGGGGGGACATTTGGGCTGGCTGGAGACTCCCTGGGGATTGTGGGTGAATTTATGTGTGTGTGAGGGGCAGATGGATGACTCCTGGATTTACTCTGAGTGGTCTTTGTGAGTGGAATCACAGATCCCTTCCTCCACTGCCTGACAATAGCCCTGTATCAATATCATTTTCCTCCCACACAACACACACACAGAGACATGCACGTGTCCAAATACACCTACATACACAGTTTGTCTCTGCATGATGGTGAGTTTTGCACCAGTTAGCACATCAGTACTTTTTTTGTTTGTTGCATTGTCTATGGGATGAATTTCCTCTTCCGATTTGTAATCCTCTTAAAAACTGAAAGACCCTTATAATGTGCTTCTAGACTTTGCTGTGGATTTTTTTTTTTTTTTTTTAATTCTTCTATTTTGATAACAAAAAAGGTTTTGCTCAAAGCTGCACTTCAGGTTCTGCTCCATACTCATATTTTGGATTGTTGTGATTTCTATTCAGGCTCAAGGACTCGTCCAAAGATGTGCCCCAGCAGGACACTGAGGTGGATGAGTCTTGGGACGAGCCCAGCCAGGAAGAGGAGACTCTCTACAGCACCTCACCTCCCCGCACTCCTCGGCAGATAAAACGCATGTCCAACAAACACCAGAGAAGCAGTCAGGGGTCAAAGGGCAAAGGTGAGAGCCCTTAACTTTGCAACATTTCTGAAACATATGGTGTTAGGGCTCCAGTGATGTCAGTGGTGCACAGCCATCATTCTGGATTGACATTCAAGAGCTTAAGATCATGTTGAATGAAAAAAAACCACACAGTACCTCCTGCTCTGTGAACTGACATTGAATTAATAGGGGGAAAAATAATTAAAATAATATTTAATTGAAGAATAATAACTAGGGCTGCAACAACTAAGCAAAGTTGGTGATGATAACTGATAAAAAAAATAGTCAACCATATTCAGTTCGGCTGTTGCTTTGTTTGGAACTATTTTTGTTTGTGAAATTGAGCAAAACCAGACATAATTGACAATATTGTATCTAAAATTTAACAAAATATTAACTTCTTGTTTATTGAACTGTTGTATAATATCAACATCACATTTGCAATTCTATTTTTGTCATATGATATAAATATAAGACAAACCCCATCCAGGGGCATTTTTGCCCTCATATCTTAAATTTTAGGGGCATATAATTGCATTCTAATAATCTACATCATGCAGTTATTTGTCACCTTGTACATTCATCAGCAAATGTATGAGCTTTTAGATGCCGAACAGGTCTGGGCCAGGTGCATTAAATGCATTGACAATTTTAACACATTATTTTTACATAAGTTAAGTAATCACACCAAATGAACATGTTAAATCTACCACCCTATTAATATTCTGTTGTATTGCTTGTAAATAATACAAGTAAATTGCAGAAAAATGCAGATTAAATGTATATAGAAATTAGACTTTTTTTTGTAACCTCATTGTGATAAATGGGTTGTCTCTGTCACTTAACTTCATATCTTTTTCGTCAACAGAGAAGCCGTGTTCCTCCAGCCCGTTGTCTCAACGAGAACGTGAGGGAGCCAGATCAGCCGAACCTCCTGAAGAGCACAGCTACAAGCAAGAAAAGAAGCAGCGCTTCAACCAGCGCTCCAACGAGCGGGACAGCAAGAAGACATTCGAGGGCTCCTTCATGCTGGATCCGGTGTCCAAGACCAGTGCCATCGGCTCCAGAAACATGGATCCCCGCAAGCCCTACCTGAGCCTGGGCATGTTGCCCGTTCGCACCCACCGGCAGACCTCGCGCTCAGACTGTCCGGCAGACCGCCTCAAATTCTTTGAGACTCTGCGGCTGCTGCTTAAGCTTACCTCCATGTCGTCCAAGAAGAAAGAGAAGGAGCAGCGAGGCCTGGAGAACATGGCATTTATGGGCCAGAACAAAGAGGTCATCTGGTTGGAGTTGCAGGCCTGGCATGCCCGCCGTAGCGTTGTGGACCAGGACCTGTACCTATACACTGCCCGCCAAGCCATACCTGACATTATCAACGAGGTTCTGCACTTCAAAGTGGACTATAGCAGTTTAGCTGGGCTTGAGAGCAACGTCTCAGTCGAGGAGAGCAACTTCTGTCCTGGCGAAACCAACTGCAGGAATGATCCGTTTAGCTTTAGCACCTGCTCCACGTCCTGTGGAGAGATCGATGCAGCTGCTCCTTTTTCCTCAGTGCTGGAGTGCCGGGAGCACCTGCAAAGGCAGCGAGTAGCTTTCGATCAGGTCAAGCGGGTCATGTCGCTGTTAGAGTCAGTGGAGGCTCTGTACCCGTCACTGCAAACCTTGCAGAAGGACTACGAAAAGTACGCGGCTCGAGATTTCCAGGGCAGGGTGCAGGCGCTCTGCTTGTGGCTCAACATCACTCAGGACCTGAACCAGAAGCTGCGTGTGATGGGCACTGTGCTGGGCCTCAGGGACCTTTCCCGCATCGGCTGGCCCATCTTCGAGATCCCCTCGCCTCGCTGCTCCCGCGGCAATGAGGACGATGAGGTGGACGAGGATGAGACAGAGTCCACCGCTACCTTCACTGCCGACAACAACGGGGAGGAAAGGACCTTGAGTGAGGGGACCAGCGACGGGGAGCAGTCGCCTTGCTCCACGCCAAAGTTTTCACGCCTCCTGTCAGAGGAGGAGTTCCTCCCGCAGGACAATGAGACCTGCTACTGTCCCACCGCCATATACAGGCCTTTTGTGGATAAGGCACTTAAACAGATGGGACTACGTAAACTGATCCTCAGACTGCACAAGCTGATGGACCGCTCGCTGCAGAGGTCCAGAACTGCTCTGTTGAGTCACATGCCCATTCAAGAGGTGAGAGAGAAACTGAGTGTTGGCAAAACGTTAGTTTGGTTGTGAACGTGTGGAATATCGGAGGAAATGGGAAAACATTCCTTTTGGCTTCATGGCAGGTTGGAAAGAATGAGAAGCTGAGAAGGATTAGTTCACCCCAAAATAAGAATACTTTCATCATTACCTCACCTTCATTTTTTCCAGAACTGTGACTTTTCTGCTTCTTTTGAGCACAAAAGAGGAACTGTACTGGTTGCTCTTCCATGCAGTTGCTATAAATGAAAACTAGATCTTCAAGCTCCAAAAGGTCAAAACGTCATCATACAAATGATTCTGTTTACGTCCAGTGAGCTGTTTACCTCCGTAAATGGGTCATTGAGTCAGTGAAGTAGATGAGTTAGATTGGTTAATGAATCATTCCACCAGTTTTGTGAACCATATCGGCAGATTTGTAAAAATCTTTTTTTAACTGTTTCGCACAAAAATTCGGCTAATCTACATCACTACTAGCTGAGGTGGATGTCAGCATTTTAAGTGACAAAGTTGCGATGTGACAGTCACAGAAGTAACAACAGATGTTTTCTTCTGTATAGTGGAATACATCTGACGAAATATTAATTTTTGTTTAATTTAACTAATTTCATTTCAGTGGTTGTTGATTTGGATGAAAGCAAATCTAAATGCAAGCCTGCAGTGGATTGTAAGAAATGGGTGGGGTTTATGTGAACTAAATGTTTTGAGAAATCCAGCATACCTCACCAGAGAAAAGTCTGTCTTTTCATTGGAAGATTGATTAAACACATTTTAATTAATAATTTTGAGGACAAAAAACAAAAAAAACAAAAACAAAGCATATGCATGGATGAATCATTTACAGTAAGACCAAAAACACATTTAGAAAACAGGGTGATTTTCATTTTTTTTGCCAACTTCACATTTAGGTATGTTAGGTGTGTGTATATATAGCACAGAGGTTATGTAGACCACTTTTATGGTGCTATTTTGTCATTTTGGAGCCTGACAGTCCCATTCTTCATTTAGTTTGAATATATTGAAAATAGCAGCCATGAAATGCTTCAGAAACACATATGTGTTCTGCCAAAAGAAAGTCATACAAGTTTGGAACAACATGAGGGTGAAAAAATGATGAATTTTCATTTGCAAGAACTTTGAGATGTGTGTCAGTTTACTGTCTTTCATTCTACTTATCAGTATTTCTGCAATATTTTGTGGTCAGTTTTTGCGTTCAAGTCATGTCGGATAGATCGTATTTACGAGTTGAACGCACATGAACGCCACCACAAAGTCATTGTTACGAGTGGGAAACTCAAAATTTTCTTAAAGCCCAGAGTTTCCGAGTTGGGGGCGTGTCAGTGAGAAAACGTGTCGGATGCAATGGACGCAGTCTGTATTGACGGTAAATTTGTTGAAATTAATAAAATGATACATTTTTTGTAATGTAAAATAAAATTACATATACAAAATATTATATTATTGTATAATTACCATAGAACATATAATGATTCAGTTTACATGACCTTCATAACTTAAATAAAAACAGAAAAAAGCAAAAACACGATGCACATTCTTTATTCATAATTTTGTAGATGTAGTTTAAAAAAAAACGTTGAATTTTATGTAGAAAAGTTAAATCGCCATCTTGTTCTGACCAAAGTGACTTGAACACACCTGACGTCGTTATTACGACTTGTCAACTCGTAAGTACGAAAGTCCCAGGAGGACTTGAACGCAGCATGTGTCTTTTGTTTTATGTTCATAACCACAATCATATACTGAATTTCAACGTCCATGTTCTCATTGCTCTGTTCCTGTTAGTTGTCAGCGGTCCCGGGTTATTCTTTGCAGCACTGTGACTACCTTCCAGAGCTATCTCGTCACGTGTCCGGTCAGGTGGAGGAGGCGGAGGAGTCGGGACGAGTATCGTGGAAGGAGCTAGTGGACATGGACCTACCCTCATTCCAGCCGGCCTTCTTGGTGCTTTGCCGTGTGCTGCTTAATGTTATTCACGAGTGCCTCAAACTGCGCCTTGAGCAAAGGCCTGCAGGGGAACCGTCCCTGCTCAGCATCAAGCAGGTCATTACTTGCATATACCTACATGTTGTATAAACACTGCCATTCAAACATTTGGGGGTTAAATTAATCAAAAGTGATAGTAAAGACATTTATGATGTTACAAGAGATTTCTATTTCAAATAAATTGTATTCCTTTAAACTTTCTATTCTTTAAAGTATCTTATATCGTATAAGAATCATATAAAAAATATTAAGCACCACAACTGTTTTCAACATTGATAAGACATGTTGGAATAATTTCTGAAGGACCATGTGACATTGAAGACTGGAGTAATGAAACTAAAAATTCATCTTTGCCATCACAGTAATAAACAAAATAAAATATTAAAATAGAAATGACTTATTTTAAATTGCAATACTATTTCACAATATTTATTTTTTCTGTATTTCTTATGTTTTTATATAGTTATTTATTTTCTTTTTATTTATTATTCTTTGAAGTCAACGTAAGAGCCTGTCGTTAAAATTGTATCTTTTTATTTGTGCATGACTTTGATTTCTTAGTGTAGAAATGAACTGATTGTGTTTTTGTTATACATGTTATTTCATTTATTCTTATGACTTAAGGCTGTTTTAAAATTACGAAGAAATTGTGTTTGGCTCTCTTCAAGACTCATAAACTCATAAAAGCTGTTCACACATTCAGCATGACTAAATTACATGCCATGAAATGATTCCTAGAGACATCAAAAATGGCTGACTTGTGTATTTGTGTGTTGTAGTTGGTGCGTGAGTGTAAAGAGGTTCTTAAAGGAGGGCTCCTGATGAAACAGTACTATCAGTTCATGCTGCAAGGCGTCGTCAATGACCCCCTGGGTCTGCAGACTAACGCCAACATCGACGAGTTTCAGGAGGATCTGCACAAAATGCTAGAGGTGGGATTAGGACTGACTGGTGTAATCTTATTCATAGGCTTTCTTGTTTAATTCCATTTACATTCATGACCAAGTGACAGTGACTCATTGAGGAAGTCAATCTTGCTATGCTAAATTCCAATAAACAACCTAATATGACCCAGATTCTGCATGATGGTGTGAGTCTGATGTGTATATAGTAATGAATATGCATTACTGCCTGTAATCATCACAAATGAGGATATTAGTGATGATAAGATGTTAACGGTACAATTATTACATTGTGACTCGATGGGAGTGGTTCTTCCTGTTTGATGGCTGCTAATCTTTACCAGGGATTTTTGCCCAGCTCTGTGCTTTTTGCATTTCTTGCATTATAAAATTAAAAAAATAATAATAATCTAAAAATAAAGACTTATCCTTCCACGGTAAAATTGTTTAGAATAATCCAGCAAACATCTCCAATCATGAACAGCAGTGATCTTCAAGAGCTGCATTTAGAAGAAAGTGATCAGACAATAAATATTTTCTGTGTGTCTGTGCATGCAGGTGTACTTTGACTACATGCGCAGCTGGATCCAGATGTTACAGCAACTGCCTCAAGCCTCCCACAGCCTGAAGAACCTGCTGGAGGAGGAGTGGAATTTCACCAAAGTCATCACTCCATACATCCGGGGTGGAGAAGCCCAGTCTGGGAAACTCTTTTGGTTAGTCTTTTACTCTGTGCTCTAGCTGTTTCATTTGTACCATAGAAAAGCATTATGAAGGTATTTTTTATTGATGAAACAGCGAAGAAAAAATTATTGCATTGATCCTTTGGCTGGAATTACATATCAAAGTAAAGTGCACAAAAAGCATCACTACTGGTTTTCTTTTGCAGTGATATTGCTGGCATGCTGCTAAAATCCACTGGAGACTTTCTGGATGCGGGCCTTCAGAAGAGTGGCAATGAGTTCTGGGAGTGTGCCGATGACAGCACTGCCTCGGATGAAATCAGGTGTGTCTGAGACGACAGTTAACGAGTAATAAACACAGTGCTAGACTTATCAAAGCCTGTGGAACATGTTCATTGCTATGTCATCATATCGGTCTTATTCATTCTAGCAAAAATGTTTGTTTTTCTAAAAACTGTAGAACAGTTAGGGATATAGAGAGAATAGAAAAGAGACTATATAGAATGAGATTAGAATCCAATTCTGTTTGGTGCCGTTAATGTCAAACACAAATGTAGTTTTAATATCTATCTGAAAATATTAGTTTTATTCAGCAAAGACACATTCAATTAATCAAAAGTGACAGTAAAGTACATTTATAGTGTTCCGAACGATCTATTTAAAAAAATGCTGTTCTTTTTATCTATGTATTCATCAAAGAATCCTAAAAAAGTATCACAAATAATTTTAACAATTTTAAGCAAAATATCTGATTTCAACACTGATAATACGAAGAAATTGTTTCTTGAGCACCAACTAGCATATTAGAATGATTTCTGCAGGATCATGTGACACTGAAAACTGGAGTAATGGCTGCTGAGAATTCACAGGAATAAATTGTATTTAAAAATATATTTAAAGAAAACAATTATTTTACATTGTAAGAATATTTCACAATATTACTATTCACTATTCTACTCTAATATTTTTAAGACATCCTAAAAAATCTTATTTACCCCTTACTGACTGATTTTTTTTTTTAAGCATTTAGCATTTATCCCTGTTTTTTCTTTCCTGCAGACGTTCGGTGATCGAGACGAGTCGCTCGCTCAAAGAGCTCTTCCACGAAGCCAGGGAGAGAGCATCTAAAGCATTAGGCTTTGCCAAGATGCTGCGCAAGGTGAGTTCACTTGGCACTATGTTTGCACTGTGGTGTGTCACTATGATGTGCAATTTTAACGTTCTGCTTTACTTCTACTCAGGATCTTGAGATTGCTGCAGAATTCAGGTTAACCAGTGGAGTTCCCTCTCTCCTCCAAGCACTGAAGGCCAAGAATTACGTCAAAGTATTAAGACGTTCCTCTATATTAATGATAGTTTGCTATAGACAGATGCTCTACAAGTGCTTAATAACTTTGTCATTGTGTGTCCCTTTTCTTAGGTCCAAATCCCAGGACTGGAGGAGCTCCAGGTGTTCGTCCCTTGTGATCTGATGGAGCAGCGGCTAGTCATCTTACAGCTGTTGAATGCAGCAGCTGGAAAGGACTGCTCGAAAGAGCCAGACGAGATCCCAGAAGATGAGGCCTATCTGCTCATTAGCAAACATGGAGTCGGGGACTCGAGCACCGATGGTGCCTGGACTGAGTGGGACGGCACTGTGCTCAAACTAGTACCTCAGATGGAGACTGTGGACACATTACGGGCCATGAAGGTATGAAGCTAGGCATGTGATATTCTCAGTTTAACCATTCAGTGCTGTTAGTGCATAGAAATGAGTCACTTCCTCAAAAAAGTAGTTATTTACATATCAAAAGCCTGGAGTGATTATGATTTTTTTTTTACGTTTTTGAAAGAAGTCTATTTTTCTCATAAAGGCTGTATTTATTTGATCAAAAATACAGTAAAATGGTAATATTTTGGAATATTACAATTTAAATAGTATTAAAATTACAGTTTATTTTAATAATACAATAATATTACAATTTAAAATAACTTCTATTTTAGTCATTACTCCAGTCTTCAGGGTCACATGATCCTTCAGAAATGATTTATCATCTATATTGAAGACAGTTTTTTTTTTCTGCATATCTTTTGGGTAACCATAATACACTAACTTCCAAAAGTTTTGGGTAAGATTTAAAAAAGAAACTAATTACTTTTTTGTAAGGATGCATTTCCTTAATCAAAAGTGACAGTAAAACCTAAAATATTAAGCAGCAAAAACTGTGTACATCACTTTATTATTCATCATATATTATATTTTCATATATACGTTTATTATATCATATTATTCTGTCTTTGAAGAAAAGAAATTGTGTTTTACAATTTTTAGGTTTGGAATAAATCTTTGACTTCGGAATTTTTTTTTTTTTTTTTTTTTTTCTTTATAATCATCTAAGTTTACAAAGTACCCATTCATTACAGCTTCTGATATGTCATATATGATTCCTAGGTGGACAATCTGTTGCTGGTTGTGATGCAGTCGGCCCACCTTGTGACACAACGCAAAGCCTTCCAGCAGTCCATGGAAGAACTTCTGACCCTCAGCCGAGAGCAGACAACCAGCCAACCGCTTATCGTCTCTGCCCTGGAACAGCTCAAGGTGATGCAAACTAAAACAAACTAGATTTTGTGGTCCCAGTTTCTGTTTTCTGACATATCAGCTGTTGTGTACTTGTTTTCTGACTGTCACTGAGTTTTTAGAGACCCACTTTCAAATCACATCAAGCAGGGGTTTCAATCTGTGTCACTTAACGCTGATGTAGCACACAGATGGAGTACAATCACACAATAAAAATATGCATGGAAATCCTGGGGTTTAAGGAGGCTTTCGGTTTTGCTCCATAGACATGAGTTACGTTGTGATGTAGTGTTGTCAAAAGTACCGACCGCGATACCATTCGGTACTGAAATTTTAAAAACGTCAATTTCCCGCTAAAATTTGAGCGCTGTTGAGCGGATTATTAAACAGTGCTGATTGGTCATTGTTCACGCGGTCAACAGATAGGTCTGTGATTGGCTTCAATGATCATCGCGTCACACTCTTCACCGAGCGCTTCATTGATCATTGAAGACAATCACAGATGTATGTTGAGCATGTGAACAATGACCAATCAGCGCTGTTTAATAATCCGCTCAACAGCGCTCAAATTTTAAATGGACGTTTTTAAAATGTCAGTACCGAATGGTATCGCAGTCGGTACTTTTTGACAAAACTATTGTGATTATATAAAAACCCATAACAGTGCATCATCAAACCGGATGTTTGCAAAGCAATTTTGGTTTGAGCTGCTCTTTTAAAGAACATTTTCTGTCCTTTCAGAATGAGGCTCTCCAGCTGTGCATCAAGATTAACACTGCGATCGACCGCGTGGATTACATGTTCACGTCAGAGTTTGAGGCAGAGGTGGAGGAGACGGAGAAAGCCACACTGCAGCAGTATTACAGAGAGGCCATGATCCAGGGCTACAACTTTGCTTTTGAGGTCCGAACCTGACAGGATTCTGTGTATATGAATGCTGCACAGCACCTTAAAGTCACCATGAAATCAAAATTGCACCACAATTAGTAAACAGCAATTCAACTGATCCAATCAATTCCCAATGGACAAATCAAGTTCTGCCCTACATTTCACTATATATGTCACAATAGGGAAGAAAGGAATGCCATTTCTGGTTGATGCCAACTTTAAGTAGCTTACTAATCTATTAGACATAAAAGTGAAATTTTTGTCCCAGTACTATCAAAAAATGTCGCTGTTTCCTCTCCCTTCTCTTTAAGGCTGTTAAAAAGAGCTAGTAATGAGATGGTGTAGTTTAGTGGTTGAACGTCCATGTGGGTTTCCTGCACCCTTGAATCTAATAAAAGTCTAATTAGTAGTTGGCTAATAAGCCTTAATTATCTTCAGTGCTGTTTTTATATCAATGTTTACGTTAATTAGCCATGTGAGCTAACAGCACAAAAGAGGGGGAAAATACACACATTCAAAACATCTCCAACAGGTGCAGAACTAAAACCGAAAACATAAAAGAAAATGAGGAAAATCCTTAGACTGTTCAGCTATTCCCTTTATTTTTTAAATAAAACAGCAAAGTTTCAATCAGAGATCTTTGTTAGACTGTGTGCAGATGTTCCTTGTTTACTTTCAAGCTAACAACACAGAACTAAAAGAAGTTCAATGGGGGAAAAACTCATTACGGATGCAGTGTCTCAAGTATGAAGAAGGCAAATACACAAGGATTTTTCTTGAGTCTATCAGTTCAGCATATGTTTTTTGCTTTCCTGCAGTATCATAAAGAGGTCGTGCGGCTGATGTCTGGAGAGTTCAGGCGGCGGATAGGGGATCGTTACATCGCTTTTGCCCGCAAGTGGATGAACTTTGTCCTCACGAAGTGTGAAAGCGGAAGAGGCACTCGTCCAAGGTGAGTAGGCTCTGTTCCAAAAACAAAGAGGGTGTTATGCAGTCTATTTCCTACATAGACAGCTATCTTCTAGGGCATCTTAACTTTAAAACATCAAAATTAAATGATTTGGAACATCCCACATAGACAGCCAGTCATACTCATGCACTTATGTCAAGTAGTGTTATGCCCTCTCAGTTGATTAAAAAAAGAGTTTGTTCCGATACAGAACAATGTTCTAATAAGCATAGAAAACATAGTACATACACAAGTTTTGAGTAAATGTTTATTTTTTTTAATTGATGCTATGTCTTCATCTTAGATGGAATGCTTCTTAGACTTGTTTCAGTGCATTATAGGATTGCATTTTCTGTAAAGGATGCATGCAGTGCTAAAAAAAGTTTTCTGAGGACCCTGCATTTTCATGCTGCCTACATTTTGAAGCAGGAGTGTGTCTGTGTTGCCTTAACATGCTGTGTCTGTAGGAAGCTCACTAGGTTTTGGAGCAAAGCCAGTGTTTCATCCCACAGAGATGCTAATGTTCAAAGAAAATGTTTCCAGCTTCTTTCTCAATAAACGATATTGCCACCTTGTTCTTTTAACAAGCTTTCAAATGTTATTTGAGGTTACATTTTTATTTAATCTCTAGGTGGGCGACGCAAGGCTTTGATTTTCTTCAAGCGATTGAGGCTGCGTTTATATCAGCCTTGCCAGAAGATGACTTTCTGGTGAGATATCCATGCCCTGTTGTTTTAATATCTGTTTTGCAATTGCAATTGAGTTTATAGTTGTTAATCTTGTGTCTTGTAGAGTTTGCAAGCTCTGATGAATGAATGTATAGGGCATGTTATCGGTAAACCGCACAGTCCAGTCAGTAGTATGTACTTTGGTAAGTGCTCTCTTCCTCTGTGTTGTTTAAGGTCACTGTTTATGCTCTTAGCTTATGCAATTTACATATTTTAAATATTTTTATTTTATTTTTTTTTAATTAATTTATTTATTTACTGAAAATTGCTTTTCACAAAAAATATTTTTAAGGCAATTGGTAAGAGTTTAGCAGTAAATTGATAATGGCATCTGATGCAAAATCTTCCATCAGGTCCACGAAACCCTCGACCTGTCAAAGTTCCCCGTTGCCACAGCGATCCTCCAAACCCATACCTCTTTATCCCTTCATCTCATTCTGAGGCCTTCAGGTAGGTCATGTCCTGGGTCTTCACCAGTAGCACATCATAGTGGCATCATAATGCTTGTGCATATGCAGGGCTCGCAAAATTTCAAAATCCCTGGTAGCCCTTCGGGCAGGTACTCTTCAGATTTTGGTAGTTTCATTTAACTAGCCCAAATAAAAAATTTTTTTTTTTTTTTTTTTGAAAATCAGATTGGTGTCTAAATGTCAATCAAAAACTTCAATACACAAATATCAACAAATATCAAGGAATGAATTTTATTTAATTATTTACAGGGTATCTGCAGAATTTAAAAAAATAAATTTAAGGCAATTTATGACCCTTTTTAAGAGGTGCACAAGTAAACGCAACACCGTATGAGTGGGGTTGGACAATGTCTATCTGTGGTATCATATTAAGCCATAAAATGACATGATTTACAGTTCAGATACAGGTTTTCACAAAAATCTTAAAATGGCATTTCAGCCTTTAAACCATTTTTATGAAAAAGGATAAGTTAAACATATAAATTATTTCAATTTAAAACTTATAAATAATTACGGTCTTAGTTGTTTAGATTTTTAGTAGGCACATTAACTTCTTTCACATTTTTGGAAATGCAAATTCATTCTCTGCCACGAGGTGGCGCTTTAGGAGCGGCTGGAATATAGCGGATTCCCCGGTAACGGCTGTACACAAATCAGCACCGTGCTCATAAACGCTGCTTCATCAGGCATTTTATAGGCAAGATGAAATGAAAATGCCAACGACACATTTTTGAGAGCAGTCGGTTCCCTTCAGAGACACATTTACATAAAAACATCCGTGCTGCATTTTGACTTTAAAACGTGCAGCGCTCATATTTATTCAATGACATTATTGTCTTTTGAAGTTTAATCCAGCCCTTTCGCGATTCTTGTCTTCAGTCCCCAACTGTAAGACCTCTTGAAATTATAATTAAGACTTTTCTTATACTATTTAACGTATTTACAACTTTTTACAGCCTTAAATTTGATGCAACTAAATTGAGGAGTTTTTAAGGACCCACGGGAGCCCTGTATTTTAAGATAGCTCGTCGGGCAGACCGGTGATACATTTTGCTAGCCTGACTGGAAAACACAATAGCCCCGGGACATCGGGCTAGCGATTTTGCGAGCCCTGATATGTACCTCCTATGCATGCCCTTGTGTTCTGTTTAAACTGGAGGAGGGTTTAATTAAATGAGTCACGCTGCTTTTAATGCTGTAGTTTATATTAGTGCTTTAACCACTATCTGTGCTGCAACATAGAGCTTCATATGGGTGTGTTTTGTGTTTGTATGCTGACATTAGAACATGTGTAAAGCTGTGCCTTATTTAATAATAAACACTTTCACACATGCACACATCATCCAAAGCAGAATGCTGAGGCCGTCAGTCTGTTTTTCCACCACAGCTCTCGGAGTCTCCCGTCTGATCTACGTCCCCAGTTGTGTCCCCCAGGTCCCCGTCCCGCCCCTCCATTACCCCCAGGGGAACACGGCCATGCCACCAAATCATCCGGCGGCGTTCCCAATGACACCAGGTAGTCAGGACCACCCATTCTCACCCCCAGACGGAGCTCTGCAACATTTTCAACTACTAAGCATTGCATCCTTGTTATAACAGCATTTCTCGTGGGTTTTGGGGTTCATAAATGAATTGGCAAAAATTTGAAATGTATTATAAATGTTTTATGCCAACAACAGGATGATGGGTACCGGAAAACTTGGAACAAGCTGCTCTTTCTGTAAAATGTTCTGTTTTCTCACCCATGTCCACGAGAAAAACATGCATTTTGTGGAATGTTGTGAAATTAAAGGGGTCATATCATCAGGAATCAAATTTCCTTGAACTACTTGGAGGTGCTGTGAAAACATACTGTCACAACCTTTATAACAACAACTGAAATAGTTTTTGGATTTCTTGTCAGAAAGCCATGATATTAAAATGTCCAGTTATATTTAAGTGTCAGCAATGCTCTGCAAATGTGAGAATGTTCGCTAAACCTGCAGTATGTAGCAGGATTGTTATAGTTATCTAAAACCATAAAAAAAAAAAAATTGTTCATTGAAATACAGTAAGCATTAGCTGAAATAAATAATTTCTCATTTTAATTTAGGTCGAAGAACTAAAACTACAATAAAAATAAAGAAAAACTATATAGGCATTAAAAAAAATACTAAAAATTAATTAAAAAAAAAAATCTTTACTAAAATAAAAAAAACAAAATAAAGCAGAAAATATAAAAATAAAAATAATTCAAAATACCAATAAAAACTGCAATAGTACAAACAAAAAACATATTTTGAAAATACTGTATTCTAATCACTTCCGGCATATTTTATGCCGACAGGGTGGACATGTTAAGCTTGGGGAAAAGCAAGTAAGCAAACTCAGACTAAGAAAATGTCAATTGAAAAGTCACCAACTTATTCACCTAAGCGGTTGAAATTCCCGCCACTGAAGAGACAAAAAATCTGTTGTCCTGATGTCACTAAAGGGGATGGCCTTTTCTTAAAGGGGCGGATTTCCCAACACGACAGGGTGGACAACCATTCAAGGGACATGGACAAACTCTTCTTTTTTTATTAAATAAAAATATCGTTTTTTATTACCAAATGATCAATACACTCAAATTGAGTTTAACAAAAAATTAATAGAGCAACATTTTTTTTATTTTATGATTTGACTGTATTCTACTCTCATTCAAATTGAATGAGCAGTGCATGGGACAAAGCAAAATAACATGCATCCTCTTAAACAAAACTAAAAAAAAATGTAGAAAATGTATCTAAAGAGCCAAGTAATGCTTTTGTTATGAATATAGAAACTTAGCCTAATATAACACACCCTTCATAGTCATTTTTATGGTAAGTTATCATGGAAAATGAGTTATGTACAGGACACCAAAAGGCACCCTACAGTGATATTGACCCAAATGTGTTGCATTATTGCAGGATGAGGCAGCACAAATGATATTAGACAACAAAACTGCAGCTCGTGTAAGTGCAGAAAAATGCGCTTATGCTGCATTTAATTTCACATGGAAATGGGGCATAAAAGGCTTGGCAGTAAAAGGCAGTAAATTACCTGTTTAATTCAATTCAGTGTCAGAGAGGGGGTGAAAATGGTTATTAACGACTGGATTATTACACACAAAGATTTTTTAAAATAATACGAAAAAAAAATAATAATAATGGAAAAAAGAGTATGATATGACCTCTTTAAGTGTAACACATTTAAGTACAGTACATGAAAGTGATGTAGTGCTCCTTCTCAAACTCCTTGCCAGCTAGTTTGGAGATATAATCAGATTCCACATTGCTGTGCACTTTATTACTGTATGAGCCCTTAGCAGATGATTTGCTTGAATGATAAATGTGTTTGGTGAACTATGATCTTTTCAACTTTCACAGTGTCCAGCGCTTCCGTATTAATAGCTTCTGTTGAGGCATGCATTAGCACGCATCTTTGGCTTAAACACCCTGTCCCGCTGCCATCAGGGACATCACTGAAACAAAAATACACGTTGATCCAAGTACATAAAGCTCTCAAAGTACTGTTTAAGGATCAGCTCACCTCTGCCTCTACATGGGATTGTTCATTAGTAAATGAAAATGTCTGATCCTAATCAGTGCTCTGATATATTTGATATAACTCCTAAAATCCATTGTGCCACTCAACACATTCTCCTTATTATGATTATCCACTCAACACATTCTCCTTATTATGATTATCCACTCAACACGTTATCCTTATTATGACAGCAATAAAAGAATGAGGCTGCATGTTACAGTGATTCTACAACGGTTTGGCACAACATCAAGTGGAAAGGCTAAAACTCTCTTAACTATGGTAAAATCACTGTAATGCATGAGTGCCTTATTGCTTGCAGTAAATAAACAATTCATATATAGGCTGTCAAGCAATATTAATAGCTTGAAGAGTAGTTGACAGATAACTTGATCGTTAACTTTTGTTAATATCAGAAGCAGAGGTTGTTGTATATGGTTTGAAAGAGCTTAATGCTGCTTATTGTGATTCTTAACACTGCTGCGCTTGAATAGAGCTTGCTTTTCCATCTGCATTATGTGTTGCTGTGTAAAGCATGCTCATCATATCTAACATGTTTCATTTGACTTATTGCATGCAATGTGTCTCAACCTGTTTGTCTGAATGAAAGTGGTGACTGTATGTAACATTTGACTCTCTTCTGTCACACAGGGTCTCTAGTGTACATGAGAACGACCGTCTCTCATCTGTGGCAGCGGAGCTGCAGTTTAAATCCCTCAGTCGTCACTCCAGCCCGACAGAGGACAGAGAAGGTATTGATGCATTATTTGACTTTGTGCAAAGTGTCATTTTTTTTATTAAACATATTCTGTAAGTTTTCTCTTGTATTTCCAGAGCCCTCGTATCCTAAAGCAGACCCCAGCAGTACCGCCCGTCGCAGCTGGGAGCTCCGCAACTTCATCAGCCAGTCAAAAGGTAAAATAAAGGAAATAAATTATGAGTTCATGTCATGAAAGAGGATAGATGAAAGTACATCTGTGCAAAATAGCTTAAAGTATATATCTATATTTTTCACACCTTCTGGCAAAGTTCTATATTCAGTGTTATAAAATAAATACTTACACACACTACTGTTCTGGGGTCAGTAAGTTTTTTTTTTTTGCAAGAAATTAGTACTTTTATGTAGCAAGGATACATTAAACTGATCATAAGTGACAGTAAAGAATTGTATATTGTTACATGTATCACGGTTTACACAAAAATATTAAGCAGCATTACATTTTTCAGCATTGACAATAATTAGAAATGTTTCTTGAGCACCAAATCAGCATGTTAGAATTATTTCTGAAATATCATGTGATGCTGAAGACTGGAGTAATGATGCTGAAAATTCAGCTTTGCCATCACAGGAATGCATTACATTTCATACATTTATATTGTAATATATTTATGTAATATTTTAACAATATTACTGTTTTTACTGTATTTTTGATCAAATAAATCCTGCCTTGACAATAAAAAAAAAAAAAAATTCATACCAACCCAAAATATTCAAACTGTAGTGTATATTTTAACTAAAACATTTTAATACATGAAATATACCACACTGAGACTTCAGTGACTGAACAAATTCTTAAATCATTTTTGAATTGATTCACTTAAATTGCTTGTTTTTTTAACTGATTCCAGCTATTTATCATTAGAATTTATAAAGATTTGCAAATGTAATGTGTTTAGCAAACCTTTTGTCCTTCATTTTTGACATTTTAAAATTGTCCTGCAGACACTGCAGCACGTCAGAACCCTATGGAGGCTGTGTGGCGCTCCGTACGCATCTTTGACGACAAGCACTATGCGCTCATGAGACAGCGAAACATCATCGGACAGGTGTGCAACACCCCCAAGTCCTACGATAACGTCATGCACGTGGGTCTGCGCAAGGTCACATTCAAATGGCAGAGAGGCAACAAAATAGGTCAGTGGTCATCGGTATGTGCACATTACACAGTAGAGGCCTTGATTGTTACATTTTCATAACACTTTTTCTATTTGTTGACAGGCGAAGGGCAGTATGGAAAGGTTTACACATGCATCAATGTGGACACTGGAGAACTGATGGCCATGAAGGAGGTATGTGCTCGAGACTGTATATTAATTTCATATATATAATTAAATGCACTGCACTTTAATAACTGTAACTGAATTTGCTTCCAGATTCGCTTTCAGCCCAATGACCACAAAACCATAAAGGAAACGGCAGATGAGCTGAAGATCTTTGAAGGAATCAAACATCCCAACCTTGTCCGCTACTTTGGTGTTGAGTTGCACAGGGTAAAAAGCTTTGTGTGTTTGTGTTATGTGAAGGTCTGCTTGTCTCTTCTGTGCTTTTATTCCTTGTTGTTCCCCGTTCGCTCTTGCAGGAAGAGATGTATATCTTTATGGAGTACTGTGATGAAGGGACCCTGGAGGAAGTGTCTAGACTGGGTCTGCAGGAGCACGTCATCCGCCTCTACAGCAAGCAGATCACAACGGCAATCAACGTGCTCCATGAACACGGCATTGTACACCGTGACATTAAAGGTGTTCATTTATTGCTTCACTTGCACCAAGATTTTCTTGGTTACTTTTTTCTTCATCAAAATAAAAGATGACTTTCTGAGAGACAGATGTACAAAATGACATTTTCATCATTAGCTAGTTAATGGAATGTCTAGCTAATAAATATTTTATTGCATCACTATTTATTGTTATTCTTTTACTTCCCAGGAGCTAATATCTTCCTCACGTCATCGGGCTTGATAAAGCTAGGGGACTTCGGCTGCTCAGTGAAGCTGAAGAACAATGCTCAGACGATGCCTGGAGAGGTGAACAGCACACTGGGAACAGCAGGTGAGAGACTTGAAGTTGTAGTTTCCAGGTTTAGACACCAGAGGGCATGTCAGACTTTTTGAACAGTATGGTGATGTGTCCTAAAGCCACACCTGGCGTAAAGAAACACCATCTTTACTATAGAGCTCAAAAGACATGTTCTTTTTGTTGTAAAACTCTGTGAAGCATGCTGGAGGTCTAGATCTTTGTTTTAAACCAGGGGTGTCAAACTCAGTTCCTGGAGGGCTGCAGCCCTGCAGAGTTTAGTTCCAACCCTGATCCAACACCCAAACCATGTAGTTTTCAAATAAGCTTGAAAGACGTGATTAGCTGGATCAGGTGTGTTTAATTAAGGTTGGAGCTAAACTCTGCAGGGCTGCGGCCCTCCAGGAACTAAGCTTGACACCCCTGTTTTAAACTGTTTTCAAATTTTTTTTACCACCAGTGCTGTCACCAGCTTATACATTTTAATGGTATCATCATATCTCATGATAAAGGGTCACTTGGCAAACTGAAACGCTTCCTGGAAGACTTGAACAGTTTCACACTGTCACCAAAAGTTTCATTACAGTTTTATTTTAGTGTTATTTATATACTTTTATAATATTTATTAATGTTTTGTATTAGCTGTTGTATTTTCAGTTTCCATTTTAATTTTAGTTATTGTTTTTCTCATTTTTATTTGTTTTTGCTTTTTAATTATTTTATCTAGCTGTATTATTTCAGTTTAATTGCTACTTAATACTGTTTTACTTATTTTTTCAGTTAGTTGCCATTTTCATTGTTGAAGTTTTCCATATAATATTTATACTTTATTTCAATTAATGAAAACTGTTTAAAAATGTAACAATAACACAAGTTACCTCATCACAGGTTGTATCAATAAATATTAAAAATGTTTAACAAATGGTAGCATTTTGAAATGTAAAATATAAAAGGAAATTTAAGTGTTAAATACCATATAGCTTAAATGCAAAATTTATCAATCAATTGTACTTTCAAAAATATTTTTCTTTAAGCTAAAATTAAATGTTAATATTAGATGAGAGACTTAACCTTACAAAAATGTAAATGAAAATGAATGTTGCCTTGGCATCTAAATGAAATAAAAGTTTAAAGTACTATGATTAAAAGTAATATATATGAAATAGTAATATGAAATAAAATGATAAAAGCACATAAATTGACAAACTTAAACTAAAATTAAAAGTAAAACAGAAAATATAAAAATAAAAGCTAATTAAAAACTTAAATACCATAATAGTATATGAATAACAATAAAATAACACTATCTGGCATCTGTAGCATTGTGAGAATTACCACAAAATACATTGTTTTTGCTCTTTTCTAGCATACATGGCTCCTGAGGTCATCACAAGAGCAAAGGGTGAAGGTCATGGTCGTGCTGCTGATATCTGGAGCCTTGGTTGTGTTCTCATAGAAATGGTTACTGGAAAGGTAAAAACCTGGTCTATGTGCATATTTTATGCCTGAGTTTGGTTCTTTTATGCTATCCATGTGCCAGCATTTCCCCAAACTGGTTTGAGGATAGCTATCTTTTGTGGAAACATGTCCACTCTGCCTTCATTCAACACCAAATCAAAAGGAATTTTCTGGGCTTGTCCACACATGCCTAAACAACCAAACTGGTACTGCTGGATTGGGCTTCCTGAAATGTAATTAATCACATTTCCACCAATTACAACAAAACAAGATTAAGTTTGGGTTTTCACCAGTTTATTGTTTTTGTAGTACCATCATTTAGTGACAGTTGTTTTTTAAGTGTGTAAAAAATCTACAAACATCATGTTACTTTAAGTAACTAATTTTCTATCCTGTTTGTTAATTCAGAGACCTTGGCACGAATATGAGCATAACTTCCAGATCATGTATAAAGTGGGAATGGGCCACAAACCACCCATTCCTGAAAAGCTGAGCACAGAGGGGAAGGACTTCCTGGTCCACTGCCTGGAGAGTGAACCGAAGCGGCGCTGGACCGCTAGTGTCCTGTTGGACCACCCTTTTGTCAAGGTATAAACTCCCTCTCACCCATACAGCTAGTTATTTCCTTCAGCTGATTCATAGGGTTACACATACGAAAGAGATGAGGCGCTGGTTTCCGGTGCCAAATTTGTACACAATGCCAAATTTCCAATCTGTTACCCAAATTAGATCCACATCCACCAACATGTTACACACTTGAGAAAACATGAAAGCATACGCTGACACAACTGAATTATCACTTTGAGCACTAAACACCAACAATCAATGATTTATTTTAGTGATGCAACTAAATATGGATGAAAATTGTGTGGACAGTAGGGCTTGGGTTGACAATATTGATTTCACATTTTTTATGGACATTTTGAATGATCTTTTAGTTCATGCTGTTTTCAGTTGATACGTGAACAAAACTTGACAAAAACATTATTTCTAGTGTTCCTACCATCAAATAATCGCGATAAGCTCTATGCTCAGTTTCTATTATACAAAGTCTTAATTTTAAAATTAGGTAAATTTTCTAACAAAATTCAATCAATGGATGTCATTTTGATTCTCTTTAGTGTTTTAACAGGTTGAATAAATCTGTCAAGAAAGTTTGATTTTATATTTCAACAACGATTTGGAGTAGAAACAATTATTTAATTTAAAAAGCGGATTTAAAAACTTGCCTTATGTCCAACTTAATTGTTTATTATTTTTATTTGTGTGTTGATTGTCAAATAAATGTACTCTAATTGATTATTAAATAAACTTTAATTTAGTTTTTTGGAATAAATAAAAATTTGAATTTTGGTTTAGGTAAAAAATGTATTTCGGTGCATCACTAATTACAGAGGGGTGAGGTAGACCATCAAACGCTGTCACCTGATTGGCTGCTTGGATGAGGCTGATGGAAACGGCATTAACATATCAATCTCATGTCTTTTCAATTGCAGGTCTGCACAGATGAAGAGTGACGGGGAAAGACGTGTATTCTCTTTAATGTTTACATAAATGCTAGCACTACTTCACACTGCATGAGGGAGGAAGAAGGAAAAACAGACACGCTCTACTCGATACGTGCCCCTCACAACGTTAAAAGCGGGGCAAGTCTTATATGTACAGTAACATGGGATGAAATTTGCGTTATGTACATACTGTAAGAATAGGGTTAGGGTTTTTCTTTGTACAAAGCATATTGTAAAGCTGAAGTTTAATAGCCACTTTGTTGGTGATTGAGTCACAGGGAATACATGTTAGGAGACTTTAATTCAAGGGACGTTCTCCGCACAAAGCATCAGAGAATGGGAGATGGAGGGAGTTTGGCATTGACTGACTGTATGTACAATGTCAATGAGTGTTCACTGAAGAAAACATACAAACCTGGGGCTGAAAGTCACAGTAGAGAAGGTTTTAATGTTTTTATTTTTTTTGTTAAAATTGTATTTTTGTTTGCCTTGCTGCAGAGCCCACTGTTAACAAGTCATATTTAAGCCTATAAGTAGTTGTGCTGCGTTGGCTCAGCCTTGTGCTGGCCAATGGCGTGCCTTTACCATCTGGGTGTACAAGAGCATAATCAACCAATGAGAGGGAAGAGGCCAGTCTGACTCCGCCTTTCTACTGCTGCTGCACTCGGACGGGTGGACAAACACAGGCATCAACTGCTGGTTCTCTGCTCCTCCAACAGTGTTTGCAATATTTAAAAAAAGAATATTAATAAACGGACAGTTTTTTTTAAATGGCCTACTTGTCTTTTCACTTGTCAAAAAAAAAAAGCCTTGACATGATGTAAATCAAAACAGAGAAGCATTTTAAATTATTCAAAGGACTCATTCTGAAAACTACATGTGGCGACTTCCTCGAATTTAATTCATGAAGGTGGTTTCACTTCGCTAATGCCAGTTCTTGTTCTGAAAATGCCCTCATGACCGTACAGTAGCATGATCTTGATGACATGGTGGATGACAGTCTTTCAGTTGTGGTTCATTTGCATCTCTTTATTTCCGTAGTTGGAACCCTTGTCAATCTCAGTCTGTCCGATCATCCAGCGGATACCAACTGACACTGAAAATAAAAGTGAAAAATTATCAGTTACAGCACAACAGCCAGTAAGGTTAGCATGCTTCATAACTAAACTAGGGCTACAAGCACTCAGGTTTATAATGTCATTCATTAGACCAGTGGTTCTCAACCAAGGTTGCCAGGGAAAAAAGGCTGAGAACCACTGCATTAGATCATAATACAAACAGGGTTCCCACGGACATGGAAAAATCAGGGAATTTTAAACGGAAAAGTCAGGGAGATTTGTGAATGCTAGAACACTACGGATCTAGTTATACTTGGCTATCATCCACTAGAAATTACTCTATAAATTAGTTTTTCCCCAGTAATCATAACTCATTGAAATTCCTTGGTCAACAGGTGTGGGAACCCTGTATTAAGTAAAGGAGAAATGAAAATGAAATGAAAGCTTCATTTAAACAATATCTAGTAGATGCATGATTTCTTATAGCATACAGTGCCTATAGAAAGTCTTCATACCCCCTTCATTTTTGTCACATTTTGTTATGTTGCGTTATGTTAAACTGCTTTAAATTACTTTTTTTTTTTCACATAAATCTACACCCGAATCACCATAATGACAAAGCAAAAACCGGATTTATCACAACTTTGCAATTTTATTAAAAAGGAAACACTAAAAAAATGACATTGCAAAAGTCTTCATACCCTTTGCTTTGACACTTGAAATTTAGATCAGGAGCATTACAGTTTCACTGGATCGTCTTTGAGATGTTTCTATACTCCGACTGGAGTTAACCTGTGGCAAATTCAGTTGATTGGACATGATTTGGAAAGGCGCACACACACCTGTCTATATAAAGTTTAAATGGATGTCAGAGCAAAAACTAAGCCATGAGGTCAAAGGAATGGCCTGCAGAGCTGACAGACACGATTGTGTTGAGACAGATCTGGGGAAGACTACAAAAAACATTCTGCTGTGTTGAAGGTTCACAGGAGCATTTGGCCTCCATAATCCTTAATGGATGAAGTTTGAAACAATCAGGACTCTTCCTAGATCTAGTCTCCTGGCCAAACTGAGCAATCGAAGGAGAAGGGTCTTGGTTAGAGAGGTGATCAAGACACTGATGGTCACTCTGTTTGAACTCCATCTTATATGGAGATAGGAGAAACTTACAGGAGGACAAACATCACTGCAACACTCCACCAATCTGGGCTTGATGGCAAAGTGACCAAATTCAAGCTTCTCCTCAGTAAAGATACATGAAACCCTGATTGGAATTTACAAAAATACACCCAAATAACTGACTATGAAAAAAAAAAAAGATTCTCTGGTCTGATGAACCTCAATTCCTAATTCATGTCTGAGGGAAACTAAGCACCGCTTATCACCTGCATAATAATACCATCCCAACGGTGAAGCATGGTGATAGCAGCATCATGCAGTGGGGGTGTTTTTCAGTGGCAGGGACTGGGGAAGTGATCAGAGAAGACTGAAAGCTGAATGCAGCTAAATACAGAGATATCCATAATGAAAACATGGTTCAGAGCACTCAGAACCTCAGACTGGGCTGAAAGTTCACCTTTCAACATGACAATCACCCTCCGCACACAGTCAAGACAATGCAGGAGAGGCTTAGGGACGACTCTGAACGTTCTCGAGTGGCCCAGCCAGAGCTGGGACTTGGAACCAATCAGACATCTTTGGAGAAACCTATAAATGGCTGTCCACCGATGGACCCCAGCCAACCTGACAGAGCTTGAGATGATCTAAAGAGAAGAATGGCAAAAAAAAAAAAAAAAAAATGCAGATGTGCAAAGCTTGTTGCCTCATACCCAAAAATACCTGAGGCTGTAATTGTTGCCAAAGTGCTTTAACTAAGTTTTGAGTTAAGGGTATGAAGACTTGTGCAATGTCATTTTTTAGTGTTTCCTTTTTAATAAATTTGCAAAGTTGTGATAAATCAGGTTTTTGCTTTGTCTTTATGGTGAGTGGGGTGTAGATTTGTGAAAAAAAGTAATTTAAAGCAGTTTAACAACGCAACGTAACAAAATGTGAAAAAATGAAGGGGTATGAAGATTTTCTAAAGGCACTGTATCTGAATCATATAGTTAAACATTTGTTTTGTGTGCATTTAGTGTTTAGATGAAACTTTAACATCTGAAATGAATCTTTAATCCTGTGCTCACATGCTATGATAATTAAGGGTACTTTAAATGCATTAAAATGTGTCATTCATTCATGAGCTTATGAATTGACCAGCATGCAGTAAATCCAGATAGAAATGGTAGATACTTACTGCTCTAGCACCTAATTGGTCTCCTTTATATATATTTTTTTTTGAAAAACAGATTGGTGGAAAATAGCAGCAGTATATAATTCCTTTGTTGCTTTTTGACAAAAAAAGATTGACTAAAAATCATCTGCTGCAATTTTAGTATTTTGCTATTAGTTTCACCAGCTTAAATTATTATCAATATGAAAATACCACCCCGTGCCCTTGTATTTATCCCAAGTACCTGCTAGACAGAAGACAGATGTACAGACGACCGTGAAGGTGGATCCTGATAGCAGCAACTGCAGCAGTAACATGCAGAGAGGGTAGACCAGCAAACAAACCCAGAAGAGCCAGTTCAGCAGGGCCCAAGGTCGACGCGCAGGGCTTGTAATGGGACCCGGAAAACGCCCTGTCTGTCTGTAATGCTCTTGGAATTCATCCTGTGCGAGAGGCACAACAAAAATGACTCAATGCTCACGTTTGTCCACTACTGAAATGCTAATACCAGCACCAGTGTTGTTGTTCTTGGCTACAAGTAAAACTATTAAAATGTTTTCATTAACTGAAATAAAGCAAAAATATGTTATAAGAGAAAAAAACGTTTTAGTTCGTTGCCAGTTAATTTTCTAATTTTTGTTTAAAGGGTTAGTTCACCCAAAAATGAAAATTCTGTCATTAATTACTCACCCTCATGTCGTTCAAACCCGCAAGACCTTCATTCATCTTCAGAACACAAATTAAGATATTTTTGAACGAAGTTCTTACGGGTTTGGAACGACATGAGGGTGAGTAATTAATGACAGAATTTTCATTTTTGGGTGAACTAACCCTTTAAGTACTAAAACCGATATTAAAATCAAGCTAAATAGAAATAATAAAAAATAAATGGACCAAATCATATAACAAAATTACTAAAAGAATTGTTTTAGCTAATTCACTAAAACAGCTAAAACACCTCCACCTAATGCAGGTAGTGCACTTACTTTTTCCTGATAGAGTTTGTGAAGCCAGGCCGCACATTCTGACTCATCCTCTGGGATTGTGTCCAGAGGAATTCGCCTAATAAACACACAAGGAAATCCATGACGGTTTATCTTGATCTTGCAACTGACAACGTATTCATATAGTAGGTCATAAAACTAAAACATTTATAAATGATTCTGGAGACTGCATATTGAACTTTCTTATAGCAGGAGACATTATCACAAAGCATTTAATAAACAACAGGCTGTTAAATATTGCCAAAGGGCGATGTGAAGAGAATTTTTTCTTTCATTCCTACCTCGCATATAAATCAGCATGGTACTTTTTCCCGTTGAGCATCCCTAGTAAAGTTGGCATTTCGTTGTTTCTGAAATTAAGTGTAGAATCGTACACAGCAGTAACTACAGAGGAGACACAAACCAAGTCAGCGAGCCAAATCTTTAGAGGCTACATTGGCCAAAAATACATTTTCTTTCATTTAAATGTAAATTGAAAAGACATCAACAGACTGATTAGCCTTAACTCATTGAAAGAGCCATAAAAGCAATGTCGCTATGGGTTCATCATTACTTAAAGGCCAAGAAGCTCTCACCCGTTCCCCTGAGGTTCTGGACCGTGACAGAAAAGCCCTTGGTCCGAGGTAGAAGGTGGTACTTGAGTTTGGGAAGACCTTTCTTCTCTGCCACCTCCATACTAATCTTGTGCTTCTTTTCTGTGAATCGTGTGCCCTCACAGTGCAACAGGAACTATAGATGCATCATAAAATTGAACATCAACCACAGGAGGAGACAGAAAATCTAAAACAAAAAAAGCTAAAAATATAGAGTAATTGTTAAGGGAATAGTTCACCCAAAATTGGACCCTTCTTTAAGTGAATAACCAATGTATTACCACTACTTTCCATGGTACTTTTGTAGAGCAAAAACAAACTATCATCACATGGAAAGAGCTGCGTTAATATTTTATGAAAAATTCTCCTTTTTTGTTCCACAGAAAAAAATAACAGCATATGAGCTGTGTCAGTAAATCAAGACAGAATTTTCATTTTTGTGTGAACAGGTTAACTATTCCTTTAACTAATTGTGTGTTTAAAATAAAGGAAAAGAAAAGTCTGAAATCTAGTAAAATGACCAGAATACAATGTGCTATGAGATTTCACAAATATACCCAAAAGTTTTCTGGGTAATCCCGAAGGTTGCGCAGGCTTTGCACTACTGTCTTTCGATCCTCTTCCCATTTCCTTTTGCAGAAGACCATCTCTAGGAAGTACCACATCCAGCCAATCACAGGAACAAAGGAAAGTTCCTTTTTTGCCAACACCTTTGAGCTCTAAAAGCAACATATGACAATTACATGACAGTCTAACAGTCTATTTGCACCATGACAATATTGAGTCTTAAAAGTGAGTTTTACTACAAATTAAGAATAATTTAGAATCACACACTTGCTATGATGTGGGAATGTAAGTTTTTTTTTATATAACTCTATTTTTGTCTTACCCCTAAAATGCCAAATCTCTCACAGAAGGTCCAGCCGGTAATAAAATCGATCTCAAAGTTATGATTTAGGACAACGATGGCGTTTTCTTTGCCATAAAGTTTATAGCTTTCTGGATCTGTGTAAAGTGTGCATTCTGTCCCGGACCACCACTCCAACAATGCCACCAATTCTGAACAAACACAGAAAAAATACATACTGAATTGTGATGCATATATTCGTAATGCAGAATTCATTTACATATTCATGAATGTGTAGTAGTCCAACAAGTTCATCATCTTTGTATGCATGTAAATAGATGTTAGAGCAATTTGCAATATTCAAAAATACCACCTTCCTGTTTTGTTACCCTCAGCACAACACTGAGGTTTTCAAACAGGAAATAATGGCTTTAGTTTTTGTGTATCCTACAATACAATTGTGGGACAATGCAATCTGTCTTAAACAGGTGAGACATGAATAATCATGATCTCCATGTCTGAGACAAATATTATTGACCACTTTGTTACCATTTTGCCACTTGAAACCCTGCGCATACATGCAGTACTTCTTTTTCAGTGCAGACAAAATAAGCACAGGAAACTTGTTGCATCATGGCTGGTTATGTCAGCATCTTTCTTTGGAAGATGTGAGCTCACATGTGACAGCTTGCAGGACTTACGACTAGAAATGGAATAACCCAATCTGCAGTTGATCTTGCGTGCGAGCTGCTTGTTAATGGGCCACAGTGGTAGAGTACAAAGCTGCAGCAGGTTGATAATGAACCCACTGACTAGGAACACATAACAGATAATGAGATGGCACAGCAACTGAGTTTTCAGCACTTGAAGAATTCCCATCCTTATCATACAGTCTTGACTTCCCCTGTCTCCGCTAAATCCTCTGCAGAGAGAGAGAGAGAGAGAAAAGATACATTTAAATAACTTTGGCAGCTGTATCATATTAACCAGAAGACTGTTTTAATTGAAAAAAGATGGAAACACCTCCTAAAATGTTGCGCCTGTAAAAAAAAAAAAAAACTGTATTTGAAATATGAAAATCTACCTGAGCCAATATTCAAATATCATGGTTGCAACAAAGAGGAACAAAGTTCAGTTTTTTTTTCATTCCTTGTTTCCACATCAACCCACTTGAATGTTGTGGAAATGGTTAGTACTTTTTTTTTTATTATTATTATATTTTATACATTGTGGTTTTACAAACTTCTAAATTTCCCAAAAGCTCTTTTTGTGATCCTGAATAGTTCACCTAAAAATGAAAAAAATTGTCATTATTTATTCTCCATGCTGTTGTTGTTTTTCAGTGGAACAAAAAACAAGAGATTTTGAAGAGTCTTCAGATTCATATTGACTTTTAAACACCAAAACAAACTAAAGAGCATCATAAAGTTGTCTATTCTGACTCAAGAACCTGTGTGACTGGATCATTAAGCTAATGAGTCCAACCCTTCATTTTAATGTTTTTTTTTCTTATAAACCAAACCTCCAGAAACATTCAGTTTTTTTTTCTTTCTGTTTGAGTGTGTTGTGAATGGTATGCTTTCTATCAAGAGCTAGACAACCCAGACACTTCATGTCTTTGAGGGGAATGTGTTCTTTTATTACTGTGTGGGATATGCCATTTTCAAGAGTAAATTGTTCATTTAAGAGCAATGTTTGTGAGAACCATAAGACCATTAGCTGGCACAAAGAGCAAGATGAGACCTGTCCCTATCATTACTGTCAGCTCTTACACGTGAAAGTCTCTCAGGACACAGGGCAAAGGCTGAAACCCAAATGTCACAGTGTTACTTATGCTGCTGTGTGTCTACATTGTTTTGGCATAAGCACATTCAGTCTGAGGGTGCAATGTTATCTGCATACTCTCTGCAAGTGGTCTGAGAAAAAAAGTGTGAACTTTGATTTAAAGCAAATACTGTTAACAAATATTTGCGGTCATACGTGTAGGAATGAACCAGATTATGTAGGTTAAGAAAATGTAAAACCTATTTGCATTAGATGAGGGGATTCTGATTCATTCCAGTTACTCAAATATTTTGCATCAGTTCACTGAATAGAGTCGTTCGCTGTTTTGACTCAAGTTCTCATGTTTAGCAAGTACCTGGCAACAAGTGATTTTTGCAGCATTACGAGTCATTGAATCATTTACTGAATTTGTTAAAAACACTAAGTTGATCGAAACAAGAATTTACATTTTTTTTCTATAAGAACCTTATATAAATTAATAAGACAATATTATATAAAATAAATGATTTCTCGTTTACGAATGAGATGCCTCATTTATTTGATATATAAAGTACTCCAGTGAAGGGGCGTGTTCGGATCGCTCAGAACCGGTCTCGAAAGCTATTGGTTGGTGTTATTGTCAGTCCACGAATTATCCAGAACAGTCACGCCCTTAAAAAGCGAGGAAACTATAAAAATTTGAGTAGAAATAATCAAAACTATTCATTTACTTAAATCATTCATAAACATGGAGAGAAACTACTAATCTGTACTAGGTTTACACTACAGGGTGCGCCTTGTTTGGGTGAAGTTACCAGTTCGAGCTGATTTAAACTTCACACTCACCGGCAGGTAACGTTACAGCTGTCAAGTCGCCAACAAAAATGTCGCTTTGTTTTTTTAAAGTACAGATTTGGTTAGTAAAATCTGATGTACGTTCAAGGTATTGATAAATCTTTCTCTTATGGTTATTAGTGTGTTTCGTTTAGTCTGCCTTGATATGTATCATAAGCAACAAGAACAGACAGCCATTGAAAACAACGAGCAAAACTCGTGCACATGTTTGTTGATCTGTAGATCGCATAGAAAGAATGGTAAAGTTATTTTTTCTTTCATCAGAAGACAAAAATTACCTTTTTTCCCTTGCGCGGTTAGTAGTAGAGCATCCGTCTCATCATAGAGAGCGCACGAGAGATGTGAGTCTGGAGGATGTTTGAGTCGGGCTGAGAGAGAGATTCCAGCACTGGTAAACGAGTATGAGACCACACCCGACATAAGACGCTGCTCGAAGAGCACTGGAACGTGGGCAGGGACTTCAGAGGTCATTATGTCATTTCCTCTGTCAAGAGCCAACACTGCCTCAGTGTCCTTACACAGGCTGTTCTCCACTGCCCACTTCGACCGGTGTTCTGACGATTTGTGCTACCTTGTCAGATTTTGCTTCCAGCATGATATTAATGTGGTGTGAGGCTTTATTAACGTGTACACCTACCCCAACCCTAAACCTACCATTACAGTAGGATAAATACAGTGTTGGTAGCATAATCTGATAGGTAGCATTATTTGTTAGAACACCGGCAGATGAACGTGAACCGTAGGACATCACCTTAAACGTGGGGTGTACAAACCCAATTATCAGAACGATTGCGCCCTCTACTGGATGAGAAGGGCTTGGGCTTCATTTCAGAGACGAAAGAAAACATCGTTGTAAAGAAGCTCATTGTTTTTCTGAGAGAAACAGAAAGGCACGTTTTCTGTGGGGAGAGAAACGTTTGATAAGATATTAGCTATACATTTAGCATGAGTTATGTTTTGTTTGCTAATTGTAGAAAGAATTGACATGCTTTTCTTTGTTCCTAACAAAAAGCCTCACATGACAGCTGTCAGAATTTGTATTCAGGCACAATGATGGCCTAAATATTAGTACAGAAATGCAGCCTTGAAAAATATTTTTTTCATATTTTTTTCTTTTGTTTATTGAATAGACTACTGTTCTTAAAGGGATAGTTCACCCAAAAAAATAAATTCTGCCATAGTTTCCTCACCCTCATGTCATTCTGAACCTGTATGACTTTCTGTCTTCTGTAGAACACAAAAGATAATATCAAAATATTATATAATAATAAAATGTCTCTGTTCTTTTGTCCATACTCTAATGTTGTCTAATGTTGTTTTGGACCCTACTGACTTTCATTCCATGGACAAAAACCTTAGACAATACATTTTAGTGTAAATGATCAGAAATTTTGAACCATACATTTTTTACATTTATTTTATACCATACAGTTAATATATCTATGCAAATGTTCCTGAAACAAAGATTCAGCCTTCAGTATCATTAAATTGTAATACAAAGAAGCAGGTTCTGCCCTCCACTGATTAGACTATGATTGAGGTCCACGTTCCACTCAAAGCTCTCAGCTTTGCTTTCATTTCTAGTGACATTAAGAGAGTCTCTCCACCAGCATCAAAAGACCTGCTATGACATGAAAATACATAATTTATTCAGTGATCCACAAACCATGTGGAAAGGCCATTCAAGTATGACACTCGCTACGAAAATAGTAACCTCTTCACTCGGAGGGAAATTAAATCTCTTTTTGCCTGCCATTATTCTGGAAAATAGACTATTCAGACTAAATTGGCTGCTTATGAAAATAGCACAAGCTATTAAATTCACAATATCCTTCACATGTTGCATCTGAATTAAAAACATGTATTGTAGATGGAAAAGCAGGGGGGGGGGGGGTTATGAAGAAAGGACTGGTGAAAATCTGAAAATGCTCATCTCTGCCAGTTTTGAGAGCAATTTGTGGTTGATAGTTTTAAATGAGGACTCTGGAGAAATATGATGTTTACTAAAGATGCCCTGGCTGATGTAAGTAGTTACTGAGGTTCTCTGAAGCCTGATGGGATGGAAACACTCAGTAGAGGAAAGCTGAAGATCAGGGAATAGTCTTATGAGAAGATATATTGAAATGCATGTAGTGCATGGTAGAAAGCTCAGAATTGTCAAAGGATACAATTATTATTATTATTATTATTATTGTCCGTATCCAAATATTACACTAATATTTATCCCTTTGTATGTAGCAAGACATGATTTATTTAACAGTGAAACACTGCAATTAAATGGATTTTAACCATTCAACTGTTTTTGCAAAATCTTTTACATTATATATATATATATATATATATTTTTACAATATACAAAGATACAATATAATTAAAAATAAAAGCAATATTTCGGGAAATATTTTGGAATATATTTTAATTGTAGGCCTATTATTAGGAGCCCTAATGTGTTGGAAAATAGCAGTAAATCCGTGTACTGAGATATTTTGTGAAGTAGTATAATTTGATAATTTAGCTTTTTGCCCATTGTGCCAATAAATTATTAGAAGAAATACTTTCAGAAATGTTTTAAGCAAAAAAATACATAAACGTTTGTATAAACAAAACAACAACATAAAGTAATTTATTGGAGAAAATTACATAAACAAACAAGACAACGTAAAATATTTGTTTATGAATACAGTTGCAATTTCTTAAAATATTACTGATTAGCACAAATGGACCCTCTTACACAACTGCGTTTTTAAAGTTTAAATAATATTTTCTTAATCGCCCAAAATATAAGTATTAACAAAGACTATAGAAATACATTAATCTGTTATCGCAGCGTATATTAGGACAGCAGTACTAAGCGGCTCATGCGCCTCACGCGCTATTGGCTGAGGTGAATTTCCGTCTGATGCCGGAAATGGACGTGGCAAGATGACAAAGTCCTGATGCGCTTCCTGTTTTAACTCTAGTTAAACTATCAGCAGTCAGGGCTATTAGATCTCACTGATTACCTGTAGTAACCGTGTTTCTGACTCTTCTCCTCCAGCTCTCTCTCTAATGTCCCGATAGCGCTTTTGGAAGCTCAGCAGGGGCGATGCGGGTGTTTTGGCGTTGGTTTTTGGGGCTGATGTTGGTTGGAGTGTCTGCAAATCGTGGAGGATCTCCTGTGTTTTCTGATGAAATCCCCTTCAAAATCAGATGGCCCGGGGCAGACTTCACCCTGGTGAGTCTTGACATGTAATAAACCCAGACGTCTCGCATGACAGCTGTAAATACAAACGTGTTTATTTAGTTCTCATCTTGTTGGCTGAGGGCGCTTCATAACAGCTGGATGTTGTTTTGAGTTGTCTTGTAGTCTGAATATTCTCTCTAACAGCATTATGAAGTATTAAAGTGCATAAATGTCAAGTAGAGCTGTTTAGTTTATCTCTCTTGATCTCATGGATTTATCAGTGGTTATTTGCTTCTGCAGAAGTTAAAACATGCATTAATATGTAATAATATCTCTTTCTCTGCAGTCAACATCAGGAGGCCTGTACAAAGAAGATGACTATGTTATCATGACAACTGCAGAAAAAGAAAAGTACAAATGTTTATTGCCATCTTTGTCTGGCAACCAGGAGGTGTGGTTATGCATGGCCAATTTTTTAGTTATTATTATCTTTAGCCATTCTGTGTATCGTTTAGTTCCATTTTATTTGATCAGTTTATTGTCTGTCTCATTTCTGAAGGATGACATGGAGTATGATGGACCGAGTCCAGCTGTGCTGCTGGAGCCGTTATTCAAACAGAGCAGCTGCTCCTACAGAGTGCGTTTCATTTCTCAGTTTCTGTTTATAGTTTATAAACACAGTCATATGAATTGCTTTTATTACAACTATGACAGATCGAGTCATACTGGACATATGAAGTGTGCCACGGGAAGCATGTACGGCAGTACCATGAGGACAAGGAGACGGGGCAGGTAAAATCACTGAAAGAAGTCTCTTATGCTCACCAAGGCTGTATTTATTTGTTTAAAAATACAGTAAAAACAGTAATATTGTAAAATATCATTACTTAATAATTAATTAATTTAAAATATCAGATTTATATTTTAATATATTTATTTCTGTGATGGCAAAGCTGAATTTTCAGCAGCCATTACTACAGTCTTCAGTGTCACATGATCCATTAAATACATCCTTGCTGAATAAAAGTATTAATTTCTTTAAAAAAAAATCTTACTGATCCCAAACATTAGTGTATGTGGATGGATTATATTAAGATATTTATAAGTTATATAAACATTTCAATGGTCTTATTTGTCTCTTGTTCCTCAGAAGATCAACATTCAGGAATACTATCTGGGTACCATGAAAAAAGAGAGTACAGGTTGGTTAATTTTTAAGCTTACATTTTTATAATTATTTCTTTACATATTCTAGTAATGTATGACATATTTGATCAATATATATTATCTGCTCCTCAGAATCAGAAACAGAGAAATCCAGTGACTCTGAATCAGAAAGATCAAACGCCAACACACAGGTTTGTAGCTGTTAAATATAAAGGTAGGAAATGTGTCACCTGAGGATTTTTTTAAAACTCTCTTTGTGTTCCCAGGTGCCAACAAAGAATATAGAGGGTCAGCTGACACCATACTATCCCGTAGAGATGGGACATGGGACTCGATGCTCTCTGAGACAGAATACACCTCGCTCTACCACAGTGCTGTACGTCTGCCACCCGGAGGCAAAACATGAGATCCTCACGATCGCTGAGGTCATCACCTGTCAGTATGAAGTAGTGGTGCTCACACCCCTCCTCTGTTCTCACCCCAAATACAGGTACATACACAAACACCTTCAAAGTCAATTTCCATTTTTAGTCCTTTGTGACAGAATCCAGCCCATCTTTCCTCAGGTTCAAGTCCTCCCCAGTGAATGACATCTTTTGCCAGGCTCTGGGTGGCTCCCCTCTCAGACCTCAGAGTCTGTCCCAGCTGGATCGTGAGCGGGAAGAGCTGCTCAAACCACCGTTCAGCTCAAGTGGCGATAGAGAACAGAGAGGATTCAGAGTGAGTACACATCTGCCCTTTATCTTCACACTAACCTACTTAGGGATAAGGGGGTGGTAATGAATAACTGCTGCAAAAAATAGTTTGAAAAAAAGTATAGAATAACTTAATATAAATTATTATTGTAAAATTTTTTTAAAAATGTAATCCCTATGTCTCCCTTGCTAAGGAGGACTCATCTCCAGTGAAAGAAGAGGCGTATACCTCTACCCATAAGCCCCTGACAGTGGGTGGGCAAGCCCAGGTCACCGTTGGCACCACCCACATCTCTCGTTTGACTGATGAACAGCTGATCAAGGAGTTTCTGAGTGGCTCATACTGTCTGCATGGGGTGAGGATGGATGGATTTTGTTTCTGTAGATCTTTAAGTTGGATTCCCAGTTTAACATGTTTGTTTCTGTCTAGGGTGTTGGATGGTGGAAGTATGAATTCTGTTATGGAAAGCATGTCCACCAGTATCATGATGTAAGAGTTGTGAAGTCTTTGAATTCTTTAGAAAATATAATAATTCCGGATTAATGTCTGGATTATGAGAGCTAAATTGCATTTTGTGCATTTGGTTGAAGGATAAAGAACAAGGGAAGAACATTGTGGTGGTGGGCAGCTGGAACACTGAGGATCATATTAACTGGGCCAAGAAAAACGTGGCACGATCTTATCATTTGAAAGACGATGGAGCGCAGAAAGTCAAGTATGATTATATTTCCCTCACATATTCCCATGCTTTAAAAAAACTGAATATAAATAAAACTAATTTTATATATATATATATATATATCTCAAATTTACTACACACTACTCTTCAAAAGTTTGGAGAAAAATCAAACACTCTATGTATGTGTGTATGTTTAAGTGTATATACTGTATATGAAGAGTTAATTTGCAAAAACGGATAACTCAGTTTTTAACAATTTTCAGAGATCATGCTTTTTCATTGTGCATTCCAATTAATCTCAATCAAATTGCAGTTGGGTTATTTTGATTAGATTAAGAAAAAAAGAAAAAAAACCCCGCTAACTAACACAATAAAACACAATAAAAACATGATAACATAATAAAAAAACATGATTTTTGAATACGAGTTATCTGTTTTTGCAAATAAAGTCTTCATATATAGATATATTATGTCATATTTTAATTTCTTGGTGATACCTCATCAGGGTCGTATCTCACTTCTATGGCCATGGAGATGTTTGTGACCTAACAGGGAAACCGAGACAGGTTATAGTCAAGCTCAAGTGAGAGACCCAAACTTCTTGATGTTATGAGGTTTTTGGGTTTGTTGAATGCTGCCACTAACACCTACCTGTTCTGTCTCAGGTGTAAGGAGTCAGAGTCTCCTCATGCTGTTACAGTTTACATGCTGGAACCTCAGACCTGTCAATATATTCTCGGGGTGAGTGGCAAACAAAATGTCTTTGAAATTTGACTGCAATTTAGATTTTAAATTTTTAAGATGTTTTGATGTTATGGCTTACGTGATGCTGCAGTGTGATAATTTCATGTGGATAACCCTTATCCTGGTTATTATTCTGCCACAGGTTGAGTCGCCCGTAATATGCAAGATCTTGGACACTGCAGATGAAAATGGACTTCTTTCAATACCTAGCTAGCCTAGATGGAGGAATGGTTAGTTTGGAGAACGAACAATACAGAAGAGGAAGTCAGTATGATGCTCAGAGGGAGAGATAAACATGGACTTGCTGAACCTCAGACCCTCCACCCTTTGAGAAAGTCCTTCAGTGACTACACTTTCTGTTGTTTGAAGACTAAACAAGGAGGAGATTTGAAGAAACTTTTAAACCGGGGGCTGTTTCATAAAACAAGTTTACCAAACAATCCAGGCTTATTTCAGTTAGTCTGACTTATTTTGAACCAAATCAATTGACAATAAATCAGACTAACTGAAATAAACCTGGCTTATTTGGTAAACTTGTTTAATGAAACAGCCCCCTGGAGATGCCGCTAGGACTGAATTCTCGATGTTTTATTTACAAATCTCAAACCTGTTGAAGAATATTTGTTCCTCTTTTTTTCATGCTTTGGCACAGTTAGATGGTTGGCTGTGGTAAAGTCACTTTAAAAATCTAATCAAATGATTTTGTTCTGTTAATCAATTGATTATACAAGTTGGTCAGGTGTTTTAAATATACATTATTTATTTGATCAAACTTCTGGTAGTTCAGTGCTTGCCATTATCACTGTGCAGATGGAGATGGTTATTACATTTTTAAAAGTGATTTAAGAAGTAATTGTGCAATGCAAATTGCAAGGGAAAGTGAATGTAATTAAACATTTTTTTGCAAATCATGGGTCATTGATTTGTTTACAATTTGTGATTACTACGGTGGCCGAGAGAGCTCAATGCGCTGCAACTTCAGAAAACATGCAAGCACGTGTTGTCAAATTGATAGTTGTTTTCTTAATTTGCAGATGTTTTTTTCTATTTACAGTGAGTTTCTTTATTTGGTTGTTGTGAGCATTTGCAGAATGTGTTTTCAAATTGATGAAGTTGTTTTCTTAATTTGCAGGTGTTTTTTTTTTCTATTTGCAGCGTGTTGAGCTCTCTCGGCCACCATAGATTATCCTCACTTAATGTAACCACTTCCACTATTGTACAATAATGTGTTTGGTGAAGGGCTCCTCTTAACTCTTATAAGAACAAATTTATCAAGACTGTTTCATTGCACTGCATTGCCTGCAATGCTGGTTTTTACTCAGCCTGTACATGTTCAGTTGAATAAAATGAGTTTCATGTTTAAAGTCATTTCAGAAGATTCATACACCACCTTAATGAATACACTGCAAAAAATAAATAAATAGGATTTTAGTATTTTTGCCTGATTTTCCAGTTCAAATATTTAAACATTCCTAAATCAAGATACATTTACTTAATATGCAAAATGACTCAAAGTCTTGTTTTCTGAAAAAAATATAAAAATTGTATTATACTTAATGAAAAAATATTTTTCTTGAGATAAGCATGAAATCACCTTATTTTTTTATATATATCTTTGTACTGGCATTGTACTGGGAAACAAAGCAAAAAAGCAGACTTAAGATTTTTTTTTTTTGCAGTGTAAATCTTTTTTCCCCATTTATGTTACAATGAAAATTAAACCAATATATTTTCCTAAACAGAATCATTAGGGCAGTACTATTCATATATACAGTATATATAATTCTTATAGAGCAATAAACACGCCTCTGCTAAACAGTACAAATTGGCCTGAAGGGTCCATTTACCTACACTAGGTGGTGCTAGTGTCTCTTTTTGTTGAGAGAACTAATAATGCTCTTGCATAAAAACATCCATCCATAGCTTATTAATGCTTAAGGCATGTCAATACCTTAAAAGCGATGATTGACAAAGCAAACTACAGCTGCACATTGTCAAACGTTATGTCTCAAATGAAAAGAGATGTCAGCATACATTGGCAAAACATTTAATAATTTCATATATAAAATGTAGGATGTTTCACAAATACATAATCTGCGTGAAGACTATTACTGTACATGAAAATGCCATGTCAATGTAAAAATAGAACATCCTTCAGTCCAGAAAACATTGAGAATAACACTTTTGGGGAAAGTGACAATTAGCTAGTCACATTTTCTTTTTATTGGATACTCGATGCATATTGTCTCTTGAGCAAAACACCACTAGCAAACCACAAGCAAACACTATAAATGCTCCCCTTTGGATGCTGAGCAAGTAGTATGAAGTTCTACAGCTCAGACTGACGGGATGGGAATCTGATGAGCCGAGGTGCTGTCAAAGTCCTGCAGCGCCTCCTGGTGGGTGTGGTAGTGCATAGCCACGTAGCTTTTGGCAAAGGCTGTGGTTTGAGAGTTTATCGGCTGCAGGCTGGTGGGGGAACTCGGGCCTACTGATGGACTGCTATTATAGATACTGTAGTAGGGTTCTATGCGCGTATTGATGGGCGTAGATGTGCTCGGGGGTCGGGGCTTGCGTCCAGCGGTGGCACAGGGACTAGGCATGCTGTTCCGGGAGTGACTGGGTCCGCAAGCCTGGTCCACCAGCCTCCTTTGAGGCTTCGGCGAGAGCATATATGCAGAGTTGGTCTCGTGGTGTGAGGACTTGTTACGGTTGACTTCCAGGCTTCCTTTGCCCATAGCGTGTAGGCGTGTCTTGTGCTTGCAGCACAGGAAGCCCAAGGTCAGCCACTGGAGGCAGCAGAGCACACGGCGGCGCAGACCCGCGCTATTGCGCGAGTATACAAACGGGTTGATTCCAGACTTCAGGAAGATGAGGGCGAATCCACAGAGCTCAAACTGGTAGTGGACAAAGCTGCTCTCCGGTGACACCATATCCTGCGCCAAGGATATACCTAGCGGTAGACAGCACAACAACACTGAGATGACGATCACTATGCATGTGACCACAGCCTTTGAATCCTTGGCTGTTGCCAGGTTAACTGTGGAGACCAGCTGACAGCAAGTTGCTCCAGTGGCAGCCCCGGGCACGAGGGGCTGGTTGGTTCTCCTGCTGAAGGAGTGCGTCTGGACATGTTGGAGCTTGTTGTAGGTCTGGTTGCGGTACAGCGAGGGCACCTGCACTGTACACTGCATGCCCTCAAAACCTGCGGCAATGAGTGGCGGATGAGAAGCAGGTGGACGTGTCGCATCCACCGTGATGATGGGACACTTCCGAACCTGAGCGTTCTTCCTCAACGCCTGAGCAATCATGAGGTACGAGATGGACACCACACCTACACAGAAAGCAAAGTCCGCAATGTATACGTACAATACTACCTTGGCCTTGTTGCCGGTAAGACCAAAGTGGGGCAGGCAAGGTCCGGAGCTCCTGGGATACGCTCGTAAGGTGACCAACGCCGCCAGCGTGAAGCTGGTGGTCCATAATAGTGCCGTGAGGGCTAGAGTACAGGGAAATGAGGCTGTACGGTTGGGCTGCTGACCCAGGACCATGCGGAGCCGATATAGGGCAATCACAGCCACCGTTTCGAGGGACATAATGATGAAGCCCGAGCTGGTGAGGTGGAAGGCAAAGCAGAAGCCCTTGGACACGCCGCCGCTAGCGTCTCCAGCGTCCAGAAAGAGCACCAGTGCAAACATGGGCGCAGTTACGCAGCAAATGAACAGGTCACAGAAGGATAGGTTGAGGATCATGAAGTCGAAGTTGGTGCGGAACTTGCGGAACGCCGGGTCGAAGAAGGACAAGAAGACCACCAAGTTTCCATAAGAACCGAGACAAAAGATGAGGACCAACAGGAGGGAGCAGGAGGCGAGGGTAGCCGTGTGGATTAAGGCCCAGCCGCTCACCGAAGCAGACTGGCTCTGGGAGCTGTTAAAGCTCCGAGGTTTCGCAAACTCAGCCAGGTCCAAAGGCCAGGCAGTGCTGTTCATGGTACACATGGGGATGCAAAGTGGTCACAGCCTCAGAGTTTTGCCCATTTTGCCTTTAGGTCACCCAAGAGCGAGCTAATACTCCCATTGTGCACATGGTTCATGGTAGACCCTCTGGATTGCTGCAAGGAAACAAGGGATAAAGAAATATTGATTAGTAACAGACAATATGAAGCTTTGCATATGATAATATGCAACACAATAAATGAACATACATAACTAAGCCTAATGGCTTTTTTAACCATTCGTTTTAATCTGTTATATCACTTGGTGAACAAATTATTTGTAATTTCTTTAAAAACACAGAACATCAGGATGACTATTGTACCTTATATCATCCGTGCGCGCTCCCGTCATCCACAAATCTATCGATTAAGATGAATACGTGCCTGCAACAATCTGCATAGTATCTGAAGGCTTTTCTTATCCGTTAACCTCTGTTAAGAATGATATTACTGCAGGTGAATGTGCGCCGACTACAAAATCGTGTCAAAAATGCATCCAGCCCCTATCTTTGAAAGAACATATACAATAAATCACATGCATCGTTAAAACAAACGTCCAGTAAATATCTAATAAATCGTTCAGTCGCCTATAATGCCTATAACCCTGCGGCATTCTTTCTCCACTTGCCAAAAAAATGATTTTCTTACCATGGATTCCCTATGTGTGCCTTTTTTTACGACGCCGCGTTTTCCACATTTGTACGAATTTCCAAAGTAAATGAACGTTACAAGCATCTTAGTTAGAGAAAGAGTATCACAGCAAAAGATAAGAATGAAAAACAGAGTGAATGTAATGCGCAGGAGTGGGCGCGCCTCACTGAAATCATATTGAAGCAGTGAATAGACAGCAAGCGCGTGCCCGTGAGTACAGGATGCTCACTCAGGAAGCACAGTGTCTAATTTTGTTTGTGATTTAATTATATATATTGTTATATTGATTGTTACAGTTCAGGCTATATGTATATAATGCATTTAAATACTTATATTTATCATTTAGGAAAGTGAATGTATATTTAACATATATTACATCAAACTAATTGCTATATGTCGGTAGCAACATAGGAGAAGCACAAAAAAAGACTTTACCTGCATACTTTGTCACACTTTATTACAAACATCCCTTGACTTGTCAAATATTTGTAAAAGGAATATCAAGAAAATAACAACAACAAAACAAGTAATCAATTAGTCAAGCATTAGCATAGCATTACTGTCTTCTAGTTTACCAACCAAAGTTGAACTACACATTGGCTTATGACATGATTTTGACAGTATGAATTATACTTAAAATGCAGGCTTACCAACAAACCACTGCATTAATGTATGGTCTACAATTGTTGCCACTGATTTCAAGTTCAGCAATGCTTGCTAACTGCAAGTCTCAATGACACTCCCTGCATCCCAATGCGCATTCTATCCACCCTATCTGCCCTAAATAGTATTGAAAATTACTACTATCACATAGAATTTAGGATGGATAGTATGCACATTGGGACGCAGGCACTGTCTCCACATTTGCTGACAGTTCCTTTAAAAAGCTTCTGACAACAGGATACGAGAACACCTGGATTGAAGCAAAAACTGCAAACACTAAACTAAATGCAAAGGTCAACTGAAAAGACAGATTAAAATTTTCAACTGAATAAATTAATAAATAATAAACATTTATTGACTGCAAAAATACTAATAGAGAAAAAGATGCGTGACGTGCAGGAGGACGGAGTTTAAAATCTCATGGACTATTATTTTTTTGTAACATCTATTGTGATTATACAGAATTTTTAGTTTAGGTCAGCTGTATTGGCATGACAACTGAAGAATAGCATCACCAAATGATATATTCTTACACTTATTTATGTAGGCTTACATAACTGTTCAAAATGCACACTGTCTCTATGAGGCAGGAGGAAATGTACAGTGCTACTTCAAAAAAAGAAAAGAAATGGGTACTTTTTCCTCACACATATGTAACATTTACCAACATTACATGTGTACACATTTCAAACAGATTACTGCTAAAATTTTAAAATGCTAGTATTACAATAAATGCAGTGCAAGCAGTGCAGAAAACTGCTTTATATTGGGCTATAACAATCCATACTGCACTCAAACAAGCGAAAACTGAAAACTGTACAAGAACATTATAGATGCAGGTCAGTGATACCTGCAATAAAGTTCCCCTTAAATATTAAGTGTATTCAAAAATAATAATAAAAAAAAGTTTAGTAAAATATTCTAGTTATCTCATAACTAGATGATTGCATCTATTGCTACATAAACAGCATTTTAATTTTCTGTCCTCTACAAACAATCCCAAACATTCAGTGCAAACAAAAATTCAGGTTTCAGTTAGCTTTGCCTTTTCCCTTCACCAGACAGTGACATCATTCTGAAAAACAGAAAAGAAATGATCATAAGAAGAGTCTGAAGATAAAACAAGAAGAAGAAAACTTATATCATATCATATATATTCCCAAAAATGATTTAATGATGAAATAAGTCTATAAAAGATGTTAAATCTAAATAAAAATCAACTGTTACCCAATATGTGTTACAGTATGTATTGTGTTGAAATTGTACCGTAGTATTACTATTTTTATGATGTACAGAGTTGCTGCCTACAGTATATAAATCGTTCCAAATAGTCATTTCATTTCAATTAGGATGCTGCCTTAGAAGGCACCGTCTATGTAGGCAGCAGAAAGCAAATCATCTCACTAGGTTTTGGAAGAGAGCCTGTGTGTGTTTATAACAGACCTAAGCGTAGTAACAGGGGGAGACCAGCAGATCTGTGAGCACCAGCAGCTGGTCATCTGTGAACTTCTGCTTGTGTTCCTGCCAGTTATCATGATGAGTGCGACGGAAATCCGACAGGGTTTTCTTCACAGTCATCTAGAGAAACAACAAATATATATTTAATAAAAAATCTCATGAGTCACTCATTTAAAATAACTGGCTCTCGGTTTAGCTAGTATTTTCAGTATTGCAGACAGTAGCTGGTCTGCCTTTGCCATCCATACATTTTCTTCAAAATGCAGTTGCATGAGTCATGTTCAACTTCCAGAAATGTTTAAACATTTCATTTTGCTCAGTCAATCCCTGGCCCCCTGCAGACTGCAATCAGCTGATCATTCCCAATCAACCCCCATTCTCTCCACAGCTAGCAGCGGGCAAGGAGAGAGAGCTGTACCTCTATAGGCTGTGTGTCGTTGAGGTGGGCACTCAGGTCGATAAGGATCTGGGGCATCCAGGTGGGCACATCATACGGGCTGGACAGGATGCAGGCACTCAGACCCAATACACCTGCATGTCGCCGCACCAGGTCTACACACACAAGAAAAATTAAAGTTTCAAGCAGAGTTATTTAAAGTATATAAATATATCTAGGGTGAACTCAGGTAAATTCATCCGAGTGACTAAAACAGCCAAAGCTTACCTGAATACGTACGTACGTACATACATATATATATATACTGTATACATACTATATACTGAACGACACTGATAATTTAACAATTCTATAATATCTCTACTCAAATAATTTAAACTTTAGAACTTAAAAGCATTTAAAGATTGATAAGCATTTGCATATCAAATATTTCCTGAGCACCAAATAAGTATATTAGAATGATTTCTGAAGGATCACGTGACAATGAAGACTGGAGTAATGGCTCCTGAATATTCAGCTTTGCCATCACAGAAACAAATATTTTAAAATATATTCAAATACAAAACAGTTTGTTTAAACTGTAAATATATATTACTATATTACTGTTTTTACTGTATTTTTGATCAACCTTGGTGAGTGTAAGAGACAATTAAAAAAATAATTGCTGACCCCAAACTTAGTGTATGCACTGTATATATGTCTGTGTGATCATTACCAGCAGAAGGGATGGTGTCCACCATTGAGCCCAGCTCTCTCCTCTTGCGCTTGGGCAGACGGGTCTTGCTCTGGGCCTCAAAATGGGCCTGCATTGGTTCGTCAATGCTGAGAAAATTACACTGCAGGAATCCACTTAAAGTGGTGGCGGCCATCTCCCTCACCTAAAAACATGAAGAGAGACAGACAGAGAGAGAGAGAGAAGGAAAGAAAGATCATTACAGAAGATTGTTACAGTTCAGGCTAATATCTTGTGGCCAAAGGTTCAGACAGTTTCTCTTTTCAGTTATCTAAAGCATGGAAAGTGCAGAGCAGGGTCTTTTGTGTCACAGCTCTTCTTTAAAGAAGAAGAATACAAGAAGTGTTGGAAATTTATGTAACATAGCGAAACAAAACACCATGTTCCAGAGCAGGACTCCAGTCAGGTTGAAATGGGCGTATAAGCAAATTTAGAGCTTATTACCATTGATGTGCTAAACAACTATGTGAACAACTAGTCATCTAACTGGTATGGTGGCCCAGTAGTGCATAACACAACAAAATCTCCACAACACAACATAAAGGACTAATTTCATTGTGTTGTGCTAATTTCGTTGTGTGGCGGCTTGCTTTTCATTGTGTTGTGCACTACTGGGCCACCGTAAACCGGTCTCAGAGAAGCCCTGTGTAATTGAAGGGTCTGGCTGCAGACTTGCTCTCAGTACTCTCAGTACTTGCGCTCTCAGTACTTGCGCTCTCAGACACTTGCTCTTACGTGAGTGACGTCACTTGCAGTCTTTTTTTTTTTTTTGTTCTATTTATTTATTCTATTTTGTTTGAATCTCTCAACATTTTACAACAGTAGTTAGGTGGTGAAGACAAGAAAAAAACTAAATTACAATGTCACTTGCGGGAGGAAAACACTTAACGAGAAACTTTGTGCATTGCGTTCATATTCTGCTGTTCTGTAGCCACGGATTTGCGGGTCTTTTCTTTTTCCCCTACAGATGACTTGCAGGACCCTGTTCGTTATTGTACTAAATTAGTTTTAATCGTTTAACCACCGATTAATGGTGGTTGTCTCCATTGGCAACGCACACGATTCGTGTCAAATGAAAGTGACGTCGCAGGTAGTGGAAAGTGCAAGCGGCGATTGCAAGTGATATTGTAATTTTTTTTCTTTTTTTCTTGTCTTCGCCACCTGGCTACTGTTGTAAAATGTTGAGAGATTCAAACAAAAACAAAAATCTATAAATAGAACAAAATAAAAAAGACTGCAAGTGACGTCACTCACAGAAGAGCAAGTGTCTGAGAGTGCAAGTCTGAGAGTGCAAGTGCAAGTCTGCAGCCAGACCCTATTGGCAAAAAGAGAGATATTAAAAATACAAAGAGAGCCATAAAAGCGGACTCAGCAATAGCAATTCTCTGTGCATGTCTATGAGAGTTTAGGACACACATTTGTGCTGACAAAGAAAAAAACGGCTATTGTTTTAAGCTTCAAACTCTTGTGATCTTGGCCCGTGTGCTGATCTTTAACCTTGAAACAGTCACTGTCACGTTCTGACTGGCTATAATCAACCAAATGTCTATATCACATCACAGAGGGTCGTATCGTATGCATCATGGAATCCAGAATGCTTTTATTTAATAGGCTGAATTAAAGGCTGTAGTTTTCTTCCACTCATAACCCTATTCTTTTCTCCCTTTAGCCTCTTCTCTCTGTTTGCCGTCCTCTCCTCTCTGAAAATTTGAACATCTATCACCATGGAAACAGAATATTGCTGCAGCTAGGAGTTGCTATGGTAACAGTAAGAGGGATCGAAGGATAGAGAGCATGTGTGTGAGAGGGAGAGAGAGAGAGAGAGAGAGAGAGAGAGAGAGAGAGAGAGAAGAGGGGAAAACAAGGGAGCGCTACATCATTGACAAGACAGAACGGAGAAAGAGACACTTTCACCACGGTGGCTTACGTAATTGGCTTTCGACACATTTAACCTTAGCGATTATACTAAAACACACAGGCATGAATTTAGATATACTGAAGATATATAATCTTGAACAGTAATCAGGCTTAATTCAAGTGAAAAATGTCTTAAACATGCAAATACCTGCACACATTATGAGAGTGACATCATTATATGTGAATATGGTCTGTGCATTTATGTTATGCATAATAAGGGCCAACTATGTGGAATACATATACACACACACACACACATATATATATATATATAGTCTTCAAAAAATACATTAACTACAGAAACTTAAAGGGTCCAAACTGGTGAAAATGGTTTTAAAAAAAATGAACGAACGAATAGGTAGGTTGAGAGGTAAATGTAAAGTTAGGTTAAAAATTTTTAATTAAATGATAAATTCTAATTAAATTTAATATATAAACCATTTTAAATAAGTACAAATTTGCAATGCCAATTTATCTCATATTTTTTGTGCATATTAACATGGTTAAAATGCATTGCTTCATATGAGAGAACCTTTGAAAAAGTATTACAACTGCCAAAAATGCCCACTCTCTCGCTATGCTATCGAAATGATTCAATAAATTAATTAATCGCCAACCAGATATTGAAAAAAAAAGTCTTCATTGGTGAGTTGCTGATTCATTTTATTCCAATGCTCTGCTGATTGGCTGTCATAGTTAAAATGCTGTTCATAAAGTTCATCCCTTAAATTTTTTAATTTTATTTGATTGTAGAACATAAATAATTCATAATACTCTGTATAAAATTACTATGCAAGTCTGTACTCTCATATTAGGTATGGCAGATGATTGTTGTTCCCCATAGAAATAAAGAGCCAGAGACACCCCTAGTCCTCAGAAACTGCGAAACAAACCTTTATACATGTGTATATATCAGTGTGCAAGTTTATTCACACACCTCAAGTTGTTCATCCTCCAGCAGGCGCAGTACCAGCGCTCTCACGTCACTGACGGCCTTGGCATCGCTGAGGAAGGTGAAAAGATTGTAGAAAACCATGATCTGCAGGTAGGTGAGAACGGTGTAACGTGCGTGCCATGAGCTGCTCCTCGAAATCTGTAACAAACAGTACCATCTGCTGGTCAGATTACACATTAAACCCTTGAATTCATACATGACTCACACTAAAAGCATATTTAGTGTCTGTGTGTGTGTATTATGGGTACTGGAACGTCACCTCTTCAAGTGCATCAAGGACTTGTGGGATCTGCTCTAAGTACAGCAGTCCCTGGGACATGAGAGACAGACATGTCTTAGCATCTCTCTTCATCTCATCATAGCTGTCGTCATTCTCCACAGGAGCAATCTCGAAAGAGAGACAGAGACAGACTTAAAAATACAAGACTTGTAGACAGTTAACTAAATTACAGACAAAATTGGGACTCACTTTAAAGAGTAGAGGGAGGAGACGAAGCTGTTCTGGGACCACAGAAGAGAAGGAGCGTCCAGCACTGATCATCAACCACTTCAACACTATCACAAACACAAAAATATCTTTAAAATATCACTTCTGCACACTCAAACAATCACATTCACACACAAACAGAAAGACATACAAAGTACACACCAGTTTTGAGTAATTTGATGGCTTGTGTCCTCTCGTCTTGATCTCCCTCTGTGTTCTCCTCTACCACGTGGTTCTGGATCTCCTCCTCGCCCTCCGTTAAAGGCTTGAGCCTGGCCAGCACACGCTCCGTGAACTCTGCGATGCGTGGGGATGTGGTGGGCCGAGAGTGTGGCAGGTTCACATCAATCATGAAGATGTAGGTGAGCACACTGAGAGACAGGACAAGAAGAGAGAAAGAATGAATCGCAGTGGCTGAGACAAAAGCAAACAAAGAAAAAACATAATGTTGACTTGATTTTTGCACTGAAGTACATACCTGCCAATGCGTTCGCGTACATTCTTGTAGACCTGAGTGAGTTTGGGTTCTAGGTACTGTAATAACCTGTGAAGCAACTCTGGGACTCTCCATTCCTGCTGAGCAAGACCTCCCTGCAGCACATACAGACGGCTGAAAAAGAGAGATGACATTGCATCCAATTTAAATCCAAACTTAGACATGAAATATAAAGAAGTCACATTCAGCATTTCCCCTTTTTAATCCATTCAGTACATTCAGCTTTCAAAAGAGGAAGTGTGTGGTAGTGATGTCATACCAGGCATCCACAAATGAGCCTCCTTCTCCTGTGACCGGAGATTCCATCAGCATCTCAAACAGCCAGTGCAGCTTTCGTGGGTCTCGGCTCTCCTGTACAAATATATGTGTTATATATTTGTACACAAGGAATATTTTTTGGGACAATTTTAAGGAATATAGTACTGTTCAAAAGTTTTGGGTCTGTAAGATTTTTTAAAGGCTGCATTTATTTGATCAAAAATACAGCAAAAACATTAATACTGGTAAATATTATTTTAATTCAAAATAGAAAACATTTATTTTAATCTACATATGGTAAAATATATATTCATGTGATGGTAAAGCAAAATTTTCAGCAGTCAATACACCAGTCTTCAGTGTCACACGATCCTTCAGAAATCATTCTAATATGCTGATTTGGTGCTCAAGAAACATTTTCAGGATTCTTTGATGAATAGAAAGTTCTAAAGAGTAGCATTTATTTGAAATATAAAATATTTCGTAACATTATAAATGCCTTTACTGTGACTTTAGTATTGATTTATAACTTAAAAAAACATTCACTGACCCCAATCTTTTGAATGCTAATGTATATTAATAGATTTTCCCTCAGATTTTCAGTCATTATAAGAATAAGAGATTTAAATTTAATCAACACTTTAAACAGTATTTGTTTTTTCCTGAAAATATTTGTGCAAAAACTCAATATGAGGCATACAGGTCTACTCTAAAAAGAGTGACAAAGGGGTCCTTACGCAGGCAGTGGCGATACAGGTGCCCCAGTCCACATACGTCTCAATGGTGATATTGGAAAGAGCTTTACGGAGGAGTGGACACAGCAGAGCCCACAGTTTTTCCACCTGTAACAAACACATACAAACCTGAACACATCATTCTGCACCAAATGGTGTGTAACAGTGATGTTGAGGACTCAAATCCTCTTAACTTTGTTGTACTGCACCTAGAGATTATGCATGTGTGCTAATACCTTGCTGTAGCTCCAGTGTTTGGAGCCCCTGATGAGTCCAGAGATGATCTCCGCCACACAGCGCTGGGTGCTCTCATGAGAATCTGCAACCAGACGCTCCATATGAGGCTTCAGCAGAGGCAGGAAGGAATCATCAAAGTTCCGAAAAAGACCCTTTGACAACACAAGACGATGTTTATGATGCAATCCATTTTTGTTGATTTTTGGTTAATTGGTTGACAAACTGGTTTAAACAAGCCTGAAGACCTGGCTCATAAACGTCTACAGTCTATAGTCAACATTTCAATGGGTTTGAGAAACAGACTGTAGAAGGACATCTAAAGACTCTCACCTTAAAGAGGCAAAATCGTCGTGGGCTGAATTGATCTTTCCCCTTTCTGTCCTCCAGAGACAAATACTGGATGAACTGATCTATGAACTGCTGGTCTGAGAAATGATCGTATATGATCTGTTCACTCTACAACACAGAAAACAGGCATGAACAAACCTAAGCAAACAAGGCAAAAACCAGACTGAAATAAAAAACTGAAATGAGGTGGTACAAGTTGTTCTGAAGTGGTTGGGTTTAGATGTTATTCATTTGCGTACCTCATTCATCTCTTCTCTTGTTTTGCCCTGTTTGGGCTGTTCCTCAGGAGGGGTATAGAGCATCAGCTTCCTAAAAAAAAAATAACAACCATGAAATAAAACAAATTTGTATTGATCTTCAATGCTAAAGCAAATGCTAAATATACACTATTGTTCAAAAGTTTGATTTTCAGCAGCCGTTACTCTAGTCTTCAGTGTCACAATCCTTTCTTATTAATAACACAATAATTTCTTGTTAATATCAATGTTGAGAACAGTTGTGCTGCTTAACATTTTTGTGATATATATTTTGTCCAGTTTTCTTTGATGCATATAAAGTTCAAAAGATATCTTCTGTAATACTGAAAGGGTCTTCTGTTTCCTTGTATAATTTTCTTTGCATTCCTCACACAAAGCTATTGTATGGCTCCAGAAGACATTTAATATGGTGCACAAATCATGTTTTTAAGCACTATAAGAATGTGTACCGTGGCCATGTGGAATAGCCCCAGTGGGTTTTCTCAATGAAGCAGCATTCATTCCAGTCCTGCTGGGAGCGTGGCAACCTGCTGCTGTCATACTGCAGCCACTGGTTATCAGGCCTGTCTCCGGCCAACAGAGAGCTTAGAGCTTTACCACCACCTACATGAAGAACAGGAAGAAATATAACACAAATCTCAGATATTCTTTGATATGTGTCCATTTATTGAGACCATATAGTCAATTATTACTGTACAGTTAGTGTTCTCACATGACTGCAGCGAGGTTTTGAGCTCAGATATGTCGTAGGGATTCACTGCAACTTTCTTGTGAGGTCTCTTGAGCTGCTTTAGAATGCCACTCACTGCTGAAATCGCACCCTGAAAAATAAATAGCAGACGCCAGAATTATTTTTTTGTGTAGCTTTCCTTACACACATATGTTTATAAGTATAATTGTGACAGAATGCACACACAAACACACATTGCGAACTAAGAGCGAGTCGTGGTTCAGGCTCTCAACGAAAAAGAGGACTGCAGAGGAAGGCAAGGGGTGGTCATCTCTCAGCATCAGAGAGAGGAAGCCGATAACTATCTGCTCAAACTTCCAGGGCCTGCCAAATAAACAAGCATATGACCAATGAATTTCCATTACTTTACCATCCAGACATTTGCTGTGCAATCTAACCAGACACAATGAGTAGACGTACAAGTTTCGGTCGTAAAGGCTGTCCAAAAGATCCACCACTAGCTTCTCATACTTCCTGTTAAGATTGATAAATAAAAAAAATAAATACATTTTTGTGTATATCCAGAGCTTAACTCTGGATATAAATTGGAAAGCATATTTGTATGTAGTTTTTTTTGTTTGTATTTACTTACTGCACTGAGTCTTTGTTTTTCTGTTCCTGTCTCTTTCTTCCCTCCAGTTCCTCCTGTTCAGAGGCGGCACATGGAGTGGGTTCTGGGTTACTAGATTTCATCATTTTTAGAGCAACTTCCACACAGCTCTCCGGGATCTGAATTTGAAACAAAAAAGAACAGTGTAAAGACAAATGTCACAATAAAAATACCTTTACTTTTGTTATTGCTGCAGTTAGTATAGAAAGAAAAAGATGGCGCTGGTGTGTGATGTCAAATAACACATTAGCAATAATTTTCACTTTATATTATCATGTTAATACTTTAAATTATGAACAAAGGCTTTCAGTTTACTTAAAGCTGAAGTGTGTAATTTTTTCTGATGTTTAGTTAATGTTTCTCCCTCATTTAGGCTACTATTTGCTGAACTCACAGAAAACTCAATTCCGATGGTCTCGTACTGGCGGTGGATTTTGTCAGCCAGATCATCAACGAGCCGGACGACTGAAGACTTCTCTAGAGACATTGAGGGGCTCATACCAGAACGCACAATGGCAGGCCATGTGAGAGCAATGCAGTCCCAGTACTGCAGGTTAGCAAGACAGATCCCAGAGGGGTTCCCTAACAGACAGTACAAGGCACCCTGGAGAAGAGTAAAAAGACATAGACAAGCTGTCATATGTCAGAATGATCAATAGGAAGAGAAAGATTCTTAGTTTCTTTCAGTGTATATTCATTCTGAACTGTGTAAGACCTACTTTGAATTGCTGCTGGGTGACGTCAGTGCGGTCTGGGTCCAGATACTTCAGCACCGCAGGGATGATGTCTCTGCAGCATAAGCTGTAGGTTCCCAATGCTGTGAACAGCACGTTCTGAGCTTTACTCCTCACCTGAGGTAAAATAGGGACTGTTAATGGTGCATTCATTGCTTTTGTGTGTGAATACATACGTTTGTTTATAAAGCCTTGTCATACCTGACTGTACCTGCTGGTGGACAGTCTAAGCAGGTCATTTATCAAGTCCTGATGAACACTCCTGTAGCAACATCCCTCCGTGGTCAGATTTCTTAACTGAAACACACAGGCACAAAACACACTCAAAACTACTGAAATCCTAACAAAACATGCATTCTTGTTTTATGATTAAGCCATCTCATGAATATAGATAGATAGACAGATAGAGAGGAGAAATATTTTCAATAAATAATACATTTCAATAAAATAAATTAAATAAAAATATGTCTTTGACAGGTTTTGTGAGATTCACCAAAATGCTCTAATATGTAATTATTATTATAATTCTTATGAGTTACCTCATGTTGCAACATGACTCTGTCTATGAGTAGAGCTCTAATGTGCTGTTTACTGCCATGAAGCTGGAGAGAAGAAGAGAGTGTCAACTACATGTCAAATAAAGACATTGGTAACATATTAAATGCGTGTCTAACCTTGTTCTCCATAGACTTCTTAATGAGACTGAAACTTTTCCAACGCAAGTCAAACTCATGTTTGTGTGAGCCTTTAAAGTGGAGTAGGTCGCTGATGAGCTATAAAGAGAAAACACCATTTGTCTGTCATACCACTGCTTATCACCAATACTGTAAATATCATGTGCACATAAACCTGACAGACAAAAACCTGACAACGTTGCAGTTCACCTTTATAATTGAGAAGAGGGATTTGATGTCATCCTCTGAGTGCTCTAGAGTGTGGTCTGTATGGATAAACATCATAGAGTTGAGAGACAGATCTACAGATGCTAAAAAAAAATCTGTTGTATTAAAATGTAAAGTTTAAATCTAGAACAGGACTCAGTATGTTAAGAGTAACTTACGTAGTAGAGGTCTAATCACCTTACAGATGTCCTCTCTGTAGTTCTCTCTAGACAGGTCTGCCACATAATCAATAATAAGCAAGCAACTAATTCATTAATCAGTATAGCTCCAGCATTGGTTTTAAACACAAGGAGGAAACGCTCACCATAATCTACTCCAGTGTACACATTTGTCTCACATAGCTGAATCATACTGTTTATCCTGAAGTGAGAAGCATTGCAAGGTTACAATATTACTGAATTAATATGTTTAAAATAAAGTGCTTTAATCTGTTTTTGTAACTGCACTATATTGTGCATGTGTGTGTCACACTCACTTTTCCGGCACAGGTTCTCCATTCAGTAGAGGCAGAAGGCTACTTGCTCCCAGAAGGCAGTTATGAACAATGGACAGACTCTGTAGAACATCATCCCTAAAGATACACAAAACTCATTAGCAAATCAATCTTTCTCTGATCTCTTTTTCTTGAATGTTCTTTTGTGTATTAATGCATAAAATTAAAATCTGTCCATCTATGAAAGAAACAAAAAGATCTCTAAAGAGCTTAAATCAATCTTAAATCATAGTGTCTGATTTATCTCAAAATCAGTGATACATGAACGTGTACCACAGGGGCTGGAAATATTTAAAAAACATTTGGATTTTTGCTCCTATGAAAATGAAACTTAAAATAAAAATATATTTATTTATCAAGGATTAAATAAATCACTATTAATCTTTTGTTATAAACACTTGAACACATTCAGTCCCTTTTTTTAAAAGAAAGAAAAAAGTCCAGTATAGTATGAACATTTCTGGTTTGATGTTGATGAAGGGGAACATACTGATGGGACTGTGGGGGTACGAATGAGTTCAAACAGATAACATGTTACTTTATCCTGTGGCTGACCTGCTGATGTCCTGTTCTCCCTGTGTGTGTTTCTGCAGACGCTCGAGTTCAGGTTTTAACAGCAGATCCAGCAGGTAAAAAACAAACTCTTTCTCCTCTGTGCTGGGCACGTGCCACTGGATGCCCAGATCCAACAGGTCTCCAGGCCGACCCCAGTCCTGATCCAGAGAGGAGACAGAGACAATTAGTGGAACATCAGCATCAATGACATGTAATGTTTTTTTTTACAAAAACATAACATTACCAAAAAAAGACAATAGTGACCAATGTTTTGTGCAATTAAGTATACTGATGATAACTGGTGTAATGTCTAAAATCATCCTTATCTTTTCTTGATCCACTTTTCTTTAAGACCTTAAGAAAAAAACATTACCAAGAAGTTTCATGGATTTGTTTTCATAAATTTAGAAAATGAGAGGGAGTAGTTCTGATTTTGTGAGAATGCTGAGGTGGAGTCAAGTTCAAATGAACCACGTAATAATACGTCAGACAGTGAGGAAGAGTGACGTCTGTCTGTCTGTCTAAGAAAAGGTGCTCAGGTTAACCAATGCTAGAGACGATGACGGAGCTCCACTAATCCATTCATTTACTCAATCATCTCATCTCTTCCTCTTTAGAGACATTTGATGGGATAAAAGTAAAGCCCAGTCACAGGAGCAAACACAAATATCCTAGTGGGAACTTCCCATTCACACTGCTGTTGTGAATGTTAATTTAAACATTTTGGAATTTTTAAATGATATTTTCAGACTTGTTTGTACATTTTTTATTACTATACTTTAACACTGATCATATTATATTATAATATTCATATAATATTAGTATTTACTCATTTATATCATATTTATATCCACTAATTAATATCAACCCTAAAACACCACATTTGTCACTTTGTAGTAGAGATAATTAACCCATAGAAATTCATTTAAATTGGGAGTAGTTTTTTTGCTTAAATATAGTTCTAAATTTTTTTCTCCCGAGAAAAAGAAGACCTCAGTAATAACACACATCTTCTCCAGAGTTTCAGAAGAGATCTCAACGATATCTCGGAGTTTAGATTTACCAAAATACCAAAGTCGTAATGTCAACTGAACACAGGCATTTCTCATCAAACTGATTTAAGTACAAAACTAACTGGTCAAAGTTATGCTTTTGCATCATACAGCTCTGTACTGTATAGTATGTCAACAATTGTTTTCAAATGGACTCTTGGATACTCTGTGGATTCTTCAGGATTATGGCATCATATTTCAGATTTATTCTAAGCAGAGCTGAGCCTTGTGTCACTATGAGAGGGCTAGTGGCAAAATCGGGAACCTCATTTTCCACTTGAGGCTGACCTTAATTGGAAGGTATGTGTCAGTGTGCTGCTGGACGCCTCCGGGTATGCTGCAGTACTCTCTGGGATAGATGAGGGACATGGAGCGCAGGATGTGATAGAGCAGCTTACAGGCCAGATTGTAGCCCTGCTTACATTTCAGGTGCAGAGTTAACTGAAGAATCTGCACCAGCTGAGACCTGTAGAGTAACAGTTGATCACCATCCACACGGGTCACCTACAGACAGAGACAAGGACTGTTATTTTATAAATATCTAGATATGTTTAAGTAACATGATTCCAGTTAGAAACAGATTTGTAGTTTATAAAGTCAAGTTTTAGATTTCAAGAGTTCTAAATATCTTTTTTTGATTTCTAGATTTAGATTTATAAACTTTTATTTCTTCAATTACAGATATATACTACCACTCACAAGTTTGGGGCCAAAAAGATTTTAAAGCAATCCTGAAAAAGTTTTTCCCCCACAAAATTATGAAGGAGCACAATTGTTTTTAACATTGATAATAAAAAGAAATGTTTCCTGAGCACAAAATCAGCATATTAGAACAATTTCTGAAGGATCATGTGACACTGAAGACTGGAGTAATGGTTGCTGAAAATTCAGCTTTGCAATCACAGAAATAAATAACTTTTTCAATTTATTAAAACAGAAAACAATTATTTCACATTTTAGTATTTCACACAGTACTACTCTTTTACTCTATTTTTAATCAAATAAATGTAGGCTTGATGAGCCTAGGAGAAATCTTTAAAAACATTAAAAATTCTTACCGACCCCAAAATTTTAGTGTAGATCTCCAAATATACATATGTAAAGTTCTACATTTAGATTTCTATATTTCTAGAGTTTGATTTCTAGAAATACATTTCAAAAGTTATACATTTCTAGATAGCCAAATTAACATTTTTGTATTTCCAAAGATATTGATTTCCAGAATCAGATTAAATTTCTACATTTCTAGAACTAGCTAGCTAAATATATACATGTTGTAGAATCCAGTGCTTACCTCAGACAACAGCTGGAGGTTCCACATCAGCTCTTTATCCAGCTCCTCTTCATTTAATACCTCTTCATCTGAGAACACATGGTATGTTTACAGGAAACTCACAACACATGTAGCAATACATTTACTACCATTAACACATTACATGCAGGCGGAACTTACATGCTGAGATTTGTAATATGGCATTACAGCAGTGGGACAAAAAGAGTTTCAGAGCCTCTGCCGGGTGACACTGAAAGGAGAATAATCATTTAAATTGGTCAGCCAAACGTTTTGAGAAACACTATCAGCTGTGGATGTCAGTGAGTTGAGCTCAGGACACTGACCTTGGTTGCAGCTCGGCACATGCTCGCCACCATCCGTCCAGCCACGTGAGTCTCAAATATGTTTGTAGTGGCAAAGTTAAAGACTTTTTCCAGAGCCACCTATAAAAATAATGTTAATATGTTCAAATATCACCACATAGTTAAAGCACTATGGAAATACACTTCCGTTCAAAAGTTTAGGGTCTGTAAGATTTTTATTTTTGAAAGAAATCATTACTTTTATTCAGCAAGGATGCATTACTTTGATCAAAAGTGACAATAAAGACATTTAGAATGTTAAAAAAGATTTCCATTTCACATAAATGCTGTTTTTTTAAACTTTCCGTTCACCAAAGTAACTAGAAAAATATGTATCATGGATCATGTGACACTGCAGCAATGGCTGCTGAAAACTTAGTTTTGCCACCACAGAGAATAAATTAAACAATTAAATAAATAATATTTCACAATATCACTGTTTTTACTGTATTTTTCATCATAGAAATACAGCCTTGGTTAGCATAAGAGTGGTTGGTGAGAAAAACATTTAAGAAAATCTTACCGACCCCAAGCTTTTGAGCGGTAGTATATGTTATGACTAGGTTTAACTCCATGGGTACAGAGAGTGTGTTTATAATGACCTGGAATATTTCCACAGAGCATTGTGTGAGGATAGTGCTGAATGTGGAGGACAGGCCCAGCTCCACCAGACTCTCAAGATGAGTCATTTTCTCTGTCTCCATCTCCTCCCGGGTTTGTTCCAGTGTACTCGTGTCAATCAGTGCAAAACACCTAAATACACAAACATGAGAGGGAGAATGAGGATACACAAAGAAATACACATGTACAGTATTCAAAGACAGCTCTGTACCTATCAATAAATTGAAGAACAAAATCCTCAAACTCTGCTGAGGCTGAACACAACTCTTTTTCCACCTGCACAAAAACAAATAATGAAAAAATTGCACACGAATTATGACATGTAAAAAGATCCTAATGACAGGAGGATGTTTCACCTGTGTGAGGTCATTTCTTGTCTGAACAGCAGCTGAACAGTCCACCAATGGCACAAGAGTAACAAAAGTCGCTAAAAATTGTAATGTTATCTGGAAAAAAAAAAAATATATATATATATAAATAAACACTTTTACTTACTGTATGATATTCTGAGCTAGGACAGGAAAATATATAATCAGTATTCATTTTAATATAGTATTATATACACACATATACATATATATACACATATATATAAAATAAATGTTATATACATATATAAAATTACATTTATAGTTGACCAGTTTTCATTATCAATGACCAACATCTGTCTTGAACAGACTCTCACCATGCACTTTCTGAAGTCATTGGGGTCGACCCCAGGCAGAGCCCTCATGAGGAGAGGCAGCATGTGTGTGGGGCCCTCTGGAAACCTCTGGCCCCCGGGCATCAGGCTCCGTGCCACACCGATCATACAGCATAGAGTGGCGGTCAGCTGGTGAGGCTCAGTGAGGGTCTCCATGGCAGTATATGTCCTTAAATGAGATGAAGAACAGGAGAAAAGAGTCCCGAAAATGCTTTTATGTGTCAAGCCCATTATCAATTTATTGTCTCAATTCTAAACTACCAAGGGTTTGTTAACAAGTTGTATCCTACTCAAAATATATTGTTCACTCAAAATATATTAGATTGTACATAAAAAACAAACAAACAAACACACACTTACTTCTCCAGCACTGGAGGAATGACTAGCTCAGGTCTGAGCAGGGCAAGGTTTTGCAGGGCCTGGGCAGCATCCAGGCTGCCAGTTTTGCTAAACATCGCCAGCAGGACGGGCTGCTTCATACTTTCCACAAAGTCTGTGATGTCCTGCTCACTGAGAAGGTGGCTCTCGGGAACAGGAGTCAGCCAAGTTTGCGTCCGGTAACGTTCTCGATGCAGACGTTTCACAACACTGGCAGGTAATCGCTGAACGAGCTTCATGAGTTTCATCTAGGGATGGATGAATGGAGCAACACAAAACATTTTTATAAATAAAAAATGAAAATAAAATATAATATTTTTTCATTATTTGATTTTTTTCCCCCATTATTAGGTAGTGCAATGAAGAGGAGAGGGAATCATTATGGAGAAAAGGGGGAAATGGACTTGAAATGGAGCTCTGACCATAATGATATTATTACAACTGTGAAACAGATTGAATTAACAAAATTTAAGATCCATCCAGCACACACATCTGTAATATGTCTGTAAATATTGAGATTTATTTAGACAAATTTGTCATTGAAGCCTAAATAAAGCAAACATGGATTAAATGAAACATTAGTTATACTGAGCTTTTAATGTCAAAATTGCACTACAACTGTCATTTGATCAAAGGGATGAATATTAACTTCGACTTCTGATTCCCATCTCACTGAGTGAACATGTTGGCCTTTGACATTCTTTCCTGCAATAAAACGTTTTGTACCCACGTTGTGCTCACCACAAACCATACAATTAATTTACATCAATGGAAGAATACTTTCTGTAAGCTTCTGAAAACAAATCAGATGTTCCACAGAATGCACACATCTCATCAACAGCTCAAAAGGAAAGACAAAGTAATATCGCAACAATGTGGTGACAATAAAAGGACAAAGCTTTCACAGGGTTTACTGTGACATTTGAAACTGAGAACTAGATGCCTCCCTCAGTAAAAGCAAACACGCATCCCTGGAAAGACAAACTGTCCTGTGGTCTATGAGGAGATATTTCTAGAAAAAGAATGGCATGCATTGTTGATAGCAGCAGTGTGTTTCAAACGGACACAGCTGCAAGCTCATAAAAAGCATTCTTGGAGACAGATTAGCAGCCTAAAGGCCTTGTTCATTTTGCTGTTCATTTTTTTGTTAATTAAATAGCTTATTGTAATACAATAACTTATTTGTTAATCCTTATAAATACATTTGATTTATACTTTATATATTATTTATCATTTCATATAATATTTATTTCTACTAAATTTCAGAATCAGAAATCTCCACCAGTAACTCACCAGCCAGCGGCCGTGGTTAGAAGGGTGGAAAAATGAGGCGATACTGTTGAAAAGGCCACTGAGCTGGGTCTGGGTCTGCTTGCTGGGCCCTCCCTAAAATACATTATTAAATATAAAATAAATGCATTACATCATATCCTGATGGTTTAGAGAACTTGATGGCATTTCAATAGCAATTAAAAGCATATGTGCTTCATTTTACCAGCAAAGCAGAAATCCAGATGACCACATGACTGATGTCATAAGCATTTGTCAGATATCTGGAAACCAGCATCTGACTGGATCCTACAGGAAGATTAAGACTCCTTAAGATCCTAGTGAAGATCTGAAAACAGAGACAGAATACAAACTGTATAACCAGCAATACTAAACCAGCTCTGGATTGAATGGCTTATTGTGCATACAAAACAACCAAGGAAAATCATATAATCAAGAAACTTATTACTGAAGTTTTGGAGCAACGTCTCTCTATGGTGGCAGTAAAGTGAATCTCACCTTCGGTATATAAGGGTCCCAATCTATGTAACCAATGTTGTCATTTGCCAGTCGTGCAAATAGGCTGACAAGATTCTGGAAAAGACAAAATCAGGTTAATTCTAATGTAATGAATTACTGAAGTGAGTTAAAATTCGATAGAGAGGCAACTATACTTACCACTTCCCAGCTTGGAAGGTTCTGCACTGACACCCACAGGCTTATAAACTCATCAAACCAAAGTCTGCAGAAATACACAAATCAATATATATAAATGCATCATTCATTCATTCATTCAATATACTTCATGTAACACGAATCACATAAAAGCTCTAGAACAAATATGATTTGCATCAGATGTGTCACAGTTATGTAAAATACTGCATTTTCCAATGCAAGTTAATTTCTATGACAACAATTTCCCATTATCTGGTTATTCTAGTTTGTATGAATGACTTTCAAATTATATTTCATTAAAAAAATAACATATCATGGTTGTTCCATATATCTGACATGATGCATTCTGCATTTCAGGTTAAATGCGCCACCATTTGAAGCTTGTGGTCAGTATGTCCTTTTTTAAAGAAATGAATGGAGAAAATGGTTTGACATTCAACTCTGACAAAGAAATAAATTACATTTTAAAATATATTAAAATCGAAAACATTGACATTCATTTTAATAATATTGCACAATATTACTCTTTTTAGTCAATTTGTGATCAAATAAATGCAGCTTTGGTGAACACATGTGACTGCTCTTTCAGAAACATGAACATTTCTATTGACTCCAATTTCCAGACTAATATGACAGATTGTGCAAGTGAACGCAGACTGAAAGTGTGTCATAAATTTCAGGCAGTGCTCACTTAAAGCCCTTATCATGCAGCTCTGGAGGGAGAGTGGTGGGCAGGAAGAGCTCAAAATATCCCATCGCCTTCTGCATGGTCACGTCAAATGGGCACATCAGAGGCCTCCACTCTTCCAGCATTTCCTGTGTGGCTGATTCTGGGAAATATCTGCATGCATTCATACAAAGAAACACAGAGAATTATTTTGTGAAGTGCTGTTGCTGATATCTGACCTCAAGCATCATGCACAGATATGACAACACTAAAACTTTGTGATGTGCCATTTAAATGTCATGGTAAACTGTATACAGTACAAGTAGGGCTGGGAGATATATCTCATGCATACAAGCTTGTCAGTGATCTACGGCTCTGTGTATTAAATGCCGCTCCATCTGAAAACAGGTGATGGAGATTTACCGCTAATCAAGGAACTGGCTTTACTGACGAGATGCACAAGCATATCGCATGAGATATATATCGCCCAGTCCTAAGTACAAGTAATCTCTTATTAACTGGATAACTGGTTAAAGTGCTTTAGTTAAATGATTACAGTCTGCTGGTCTAAGCCACATCAGGAATCCTGACATGCGGCACTTCCTGTCAACGGCCTGCAAACAGTGCGTTATCTGTACAAACTGAAGGCATGGACTTCTCTGACCATTGACATGATAACCTTTTCTGTAATCCTACTGTAGATGAGCTGAGAGGAGCTTTGAACATGCAGCTCCACCTCACCCTAAAAAACTTCCAAGTGGAATCAAGGCAAGCATACATTTTTCTCTTTCTATTTCAGTTAAAATGTCATAAAAAAGATCATTACTAAACAGTTTTATCCCAATTGTATGGACATGATGTCCTTGTTGACAGGGATAGCACCGATCCTGGCAGACTCAGTCACAGAGTCAGGAAACTCCCACAAAGCCAAATTAAAAGAGCTTGAAACAGGATTAACAGCCAAGGGAGAAACTGAGGATCTATTAGGACACACTGTTTATGTACACTACCAGTCAAATATGAGAAGTAGAATAAAATAGTTATGTTTAAAAATATCTTATTGACCCTAAACCTTTGATTGGTAGTGCATGTCTGGAATAAGGAAAAGATTAAAGTAAATAAGTAAGTACTTACGGTCTGCAGTTCTTGATTAAAGTCTTCAGAACTGCTTCCACTGAGCTGCATATGGAAGAGAAACTTAAAAGTGACCAACACTGGATACAACAGCACATTCTAATTCCATGCAAACGATTCTACAATGAACAAGACCAACACACTAGTGTTGTTAGACCCGCTCATGCATCACAAATATAATCATGTTATAAACTCAAACAGGCAGTGACGAAGCCAGTGGTAGTGGGAAACAGTTTAGGAAACAGTTTTTATTGGGTTTATTTTATTTGAACACAGCTGTGCTGTGAACTGATGGACATATTGGGGGCTGATGGTCCATCTGTGACTTATATGCTGCTGAAAAGCTGGTCAGTGCAGCTCTTTTAAAGTTTAATCAACCCCTTTTTCCTGTGCATCTAAAGTAGAGAGTTATTTCATGAAAATTCTGATCTTCAATACCAAAACACCAAATCACATTCATTACTTGCATGAAATCCAGTAAAAACATGCATCATATAAACCACACAGCTAAACAAATGTAAACAAGCCTGTGAGCGTCACAAAAAAACTGCAGATATGTGACACCCAGACATTGCCTCTGAACCTGATGATCTTTGTTTGAAACGGGCCAAAGTTATCTTTCACCTCTGCACTCATACAGAGAAAAGAATCCCTCAGTGGGGACTGACTGTGTAGCAGGAGCCAACAAGGATACTGGAGTATCAGATATCTGTATTAATGAGTATGGGGGAAAACAGATGCAACAAACACACTCAGCACTCAGAAACAATGTACAATGCAGGGTGTTTTCTGGGGCATTACAATTGAGAGCAACAGAGTGTTATTGAATGGAGTGAGAGCAGCACAACATTGGTTTTCACAATGTGAGTCCAACAGCCTGTGTCGGGGTGTCAGTACTTTTTTTGTGCAATGTGACATGCATCTTATTGGGTAAAAGTTCAGTAATTTTAAATTATATTATATTAATATTTTAAAATAATTGTACATTTTTAATATTATGTTTTATATCAAATCTATATATAAAATTAATTGTATTTTATTTATTATCATAATTATTCTTATTTCCTTACACAGATTTCAGAACCTCTAAAATTACATAAATGGTCAGCATTATGCTGTTACAAAAAATGTAAAAGATCTAGTTACTTAAATTTTCTAATGTATTTAAAAGTATACCAAAGACATCAAATGCATATTAGCAGCAAAGTTAGACAAGGATCCATTTTTGCATAATGAGTATTTCAACATAAACTAAAGTTTCAAAAAGTCAAATATGCCAAATGCTCAAAATATAATCACTCAGCTGTCACTTGTCATCTAATGAAATGAATTTTTATTAAACCAAAGAACATCAGTTTCTTTGATGTGTATAGTATGAGACTGAGAAAATAAATTGTTAATCAACAAAGAACAAAAAGGCAAACAGACATTACTGTTGTGCATCAGCAGTGCCTAATAAACAAAAAAATATCATGCATCCACAGCAACAGATTTAAAGTCAAACAAAGTCAAACACCACTGAGACAAATAAAAGTCAGTGAAACATTTAAAAATTATTGAGTGCACTTTAAAATATTAACATAGAGTAACATGGTCCTTACCACCTCTGAACAAGTTTAACGATTATGTGTTTAGATGAAGAGCGTGGCCGCAGAGAACTGAACATGAGAGGAGAAAAAAAGACAGGCTCACTCAGCACTTCCTGTCTACTATGCTCAACATCAGCACCAGTTTTTATCAGTTTTAACATCAGTCCCAGAATTAAGAGGGCTGAGTATGCCTCCTGTGACAATCTTCAAAATAAAAAGCTGGGATGGTTTATTACCCATTTAATAAATATGATTTATTACCCATTTAATTGAGTAGATATGTAAAAGTGATAAAGCAAAATGGATCGCTTTAGAAACAGTGTTTTTTAAAATGTATTTTTAAAATATTGTTGAGAAAAATCCACTTTTGCATTTATCCATTTTTTATAATGTCTCTGATGGGATATGCATGTACCTGGGAAACCAGTTCAGCCCGAGGTGCTCTGTCTTTGAGTACAGGATCCTGTCCTGCAACTCATAAAGTGGTCGCCATGGCAATTCTAAGTCCTCTCTTGAAAGCAGCTCCTTCTTCCTGTAAGACAAAACCATTTAAATGAGATGATTTTCTTCACACGGTTTGTTTTTGTCATAGGTGTGGGTGGATATTCAAATCATGGGCTGTTCTGTCACTCAATACGAAAGAGATAATGTGCAGTCAAAACTGCATTGCTGTGATGTGAAGAACCAGTTATTACATGGCTACATAACTAACACAAAATGTAGATTTTGTAGTATATGAATTATTGTATTATCTTAATTGTAGATTAGCTTCTGCTAAAAAACAAACAAACAGTTAATTACAACGCAGAACCAATTGACCAAAAAAACTAAACTAAAAAGGTACAATGATATTATAATATTAATTTATATATAATTATTAATCTGCAATGCAAGTTATTTTTTCTATATATCTAATATAACTAGCTTCAGTCTATGATTTTGTATATTTGTTAGGGACTTCTAAGCCTCTAGTCATCTGTCAAAAGTTTTCAGAATTAAATAAATACTTAAGTCTTCTGACGCTGTTTTATTAAAGTTACAAAAATGCCTTAATAGTTTTTCTAATTGGCACTAGTACAAAGAAAACCTTTATATTGCATATAGAATCCATTGTGTATGTGTGTGTGTGTGTATATATATATATATATATATATATATCTGAAGACCAATTAGATTCCATAAAACAGAAAACAAGATGTGTTACAACTGTGTTATTTAAATAAATGAAATCTACTGAACTTGAAGAATACCAATCTTTTTGCCAGGGCTAAAGATTTTGCAAACTACTACAGAAATGCCCTACACTAGTGACATCATCTCTGTGCTTCCAGTGTTGATGTCATCATCATGGGACTAAATGGAGTGCATGTAGGAAGTCCATCTTACTTCAGCAGGGTGATGAGGAGACGGGCGAAGCTCTGCATCATACTGATCTCCAGTTTGGGGATGGTGACCAGCTCGTACAGCAGCTTGATGAAGTGCACATGGTCCTCTTTGCTGAACTTCCTTCCATACAGTCGCATATATCTGAAGGACAAGAACTCAAGTGTTTTTCAGTATTAAAATGTAACATTATTTATACTATATTGTGTCTCCCTCCGATATTAACAGTTAGGATGGCGATTTCTATGGTATGAAACAGATTGGTAGTTGCCAATTGACAGTGTTATGGTTCAGACCCGGAACTTCCAAATCATTCATTTCTGTCTGATTAGTGTAGTTATGTTAGATCATGGCATCAACAATGTGCATCTATGAATAAAACAGAGAAAAAGAAGAACAAATTTAAATTGCCCTACAAAGGCTTTTCATTTGGATTTGTTTTCAGTTGCTTCATGTTGAAAGGTGAAGACATAAAAGCACCATGTGATACCCAAGTAAATCACTTTAAGTAGAAGATTTAGGTCAAGCTGTCAAAGCTTGCGTTCCAATGAAAAGGAAGTTGACTCAGGCTGACCTGACACAATCAAATAATTTAGGTCAGACCTGGATTCCATAGCTTCCGTGCTTAGGCATGCAATGCCAATGGCTTGCCAAGAGGGTTTAGTTGGGATATTCACTGGAATGGCAGTGATAAAGAAAGCCATGTCCTAAACACCCAAGGGCACACAGATACAAGTCCCAACACAAACACTGTCTGGGGCATCTCCAAACATGGACATAGCTTGCATTCTAAAGAAAAGCAATCTGAAGAGATACATCACAAGAGGATTCATTAATACATTTAGTGAGGATGTCTTGGTTTACGCAAATGTCTTGGATAACATTGAGGACATTATTTCCGTCCATGTTTACTGTTTACAGATAAGTATTGCATCTCAGAGTCACACGCAGTCTGACATCAGTGACTGTTTGTGCTTGTTGTGCTCTTAAAATAGCATTGAAGGGCGAAAGCATGACCAAGTCATTTTGCAATCACTGACAAAATATACACCAGTCAACTGCTTACTTTCACCGCAATGAAGACTCAAACCAATAACTCCATCTCAGTAAACACCAAAACAATTTTGCCAAATCTAATTGTATATGTCAACATTGTGATCATTAAAATAAAAAACTCAAGGTAATAGGGATTTTATACTCTCCAAAGCGTGCCAACCATAGACTGTAAAAAAACAGGTGCCAACTGAACATTCTGCAGGATTTATTTGAACAATGACGCAAGTGAAACTAAATCAGTGACTACGCATGCGCAACAGCAGTCATCGCGCACTCTCGATTAGCGCTCTATTTAAAACGCATTGGAGATATTTTTACCGTAGTCTGCTTTATCCTCCTAAATACAAAGGGGTCATTCGGTGTTCCTGTGACTCTAAATAGAGCTGCCTACAGAACACCACATTTCCTGTTTATGATATTAGGATTAAGGGAATGTAACATGATTAACAATCATAGACATTCTAGGAACAACCCCATAATTTAATTTCGTTGGCAGACGAAACTATCCGGATGAGTCCTGTATAATGTTCGATGAGTTAATGGCTCTTAAATACTTACGTGGAAAGTTTCCTCGTCCAAAACAAGACACCTGGCCATATCTCTCTGAGTTGGACGGCTCTGCCGAGGTTTCCTTTGATCTGTGCCAAAATATTCATTGGACTCTTCGTCTAGTTTGTCCTTGTAAGGCAAAAGTTCGTTGTAAACAATATCTTTTTGCGGAACAAACCCTAAAAATTCGGTTGCTTCTTTTTTCATATTACAGTCCCCCAAATGTGGCTCCTCCACTTCGATTATATTAGAGACAGTCATGAACAAAAATATTCCAAATGGTAATGAGCTTCTGAGATTGTAAAATAAGTAAATTACAAATTATAAAACCACTATAAATGTCAAAACCATAATACAGTCGTGGTATTTTCTTGTTGGAAGACGCGCACTGTCATCGCTCGTGTCGTTTCTGAACTGTCTACTCTAGGATAATGATGACTTCTTTTAAGCAGACCCGCTTGCTGTCATGCATTGTATTTCTATGAGCGCTCCATGTATCCGTTTCATTCATCTGTAACCAGCCAAACACACATGCTGCAACTCCACCCTCCTCACCCTGCGTCACTTCCACCTAACCCTGTCCAAAATAACAGATCCAGGAACAGTTTATTGAGACATGACACCGGCGAGGAAAAAAAAAGGAATCTTACTATGACGAAGGATTAGTCCATGAATAATATTTGTGCCATTCCGAAATTACAGAGCCATCATTTTGTACCAAAAGGAAATATACATAACCGTATATAATAATACTGTCAAACAATTCAAATAATTTTTAAAGACAACAAAGCTTGGGGCAACTTTAAAAAATCTAAATTGGTACAAATAATGCTTACTTATAATAAAAATATATTTTTACACAAATTCCAACCTGTTTGTTTTGCATAAAAACAACAAAGAATTCTTCGAACGGTATGGTGTAGTCCGGTTCAAAAATGATCGACTCTTATGAACCGATTCTTTTTAAGTGAATCAAAAACATAGCGCGCGACAAGAGTGGTATGATTCCCCGAGAGAATGACTCATATGAGTCGGTTCTTTTTAGTGAATCAAAAACACTTGAATCTGACTCGTTTACTGAACCACAAATTTGCTATTGCGTATGTTGTTCCGTGAAACTTAAATAAATGGTACTGACTTGTGCATATGAACACGTTCATTTTTAGCTAAGCTAAATTCTTTAGAGATTTTTTTATGTTATCAGTGGAATTTTACATTGTTAGTAGTAAATTTAATTTATTTCCGATTTATTGTTGCTTATTTCCCAATATTTCCTATAGCCTAACTAAGATTTTCGTATGAAATTTAATAAAGGTTATGATGAAATCACATTGTGACCTTCCTATGGGAATGCTTAGCTCATGAATATTAATGAGGTTATGCTGATGAGACTTAGTGACCTTCTAAAAGCATTGGTCATTCATATTAAAACTCAAACCTTTACCGATTCGTAAATTAGCCTCTAGATTATTACATTAGATGCATCGCGCAGTTGACACCTCTAAGACTAGACAAGAAAACATATGTATTCTGTGGGGAAATCTATTTATGATTCTGGGTCGGCCAGTTAGCCATGTTGTTAGTAAGCAGGAGCCTAGATTACTCTGTCACGATTGCGCAGTCGTTATGATCAGATATATTGTGACATCTGCACCAAAGTGTGATTACTCAAGAGCTCAGTCCATGAGATCTGTAAACAAGAAGGTCTCAAAAATCCCCTCAAAAGGTCAGCATGTTTATAACAGGGCATGTGAGCTTTGCACATGTGACTGGGCTGTACATGTAGATCTACAGTAGTTATAAAATTCTGCAGATTTGTTTTTATCACAAAGACCCTCAAGAGGAATGACATGCTTAGCTGTGAAAAGTCTCATGTTCGAAAACAGAGGAATACTTTCCATTAGAGGTCGCCATTGTACAGATGATATACATGCTTCTGTAACATATTCAGGCAATTTAATACTTGTTTCCCTCGTGAGTTGTACATGAATGCTGTTTTGCTTCATTCACCCATCTGCAACCACTGATGTTCTTTATTCAGTGTCCTCTAATTCTCTGAACTAGTGTGCTATAGTTCAGAGAATTGGTATAGTCCACCCAAAAATTTAAATTTGGTCATAATTTACTCACTGTCTGTTTGTCTGTTCTTCAGACAGTGGATTGATTCAGCTTGAATTATAAAGTGAACCAACCATATATCGTCAACCATTAGCGATAAGAGTATAAAAGACATTTAATGCTTAAATGGCAACAGTAAACAGTGGGGGATCTCTGAAAATTGTGTCTAGCAGCAGGCCGTATATAATACTGTGGTTTAGGCACAGTGGGAGGTCTGGCTTCTGTGCTGTAAAGGCGCACACCCTCAGCAGTTGGAGAATCATTAAATTCTGGAAAAATGAGGGATTTGGCATGCCACACCTTTGGATTATTAATTTATGAACATCTATGGAGTTCTGTTCTTTCCACAGAGCATGACCTGCTATTCATTGATTCATTATTAGAATTATAACTGGGCTGTACTCATTGTGAACCTGATAATGTCAACGGGTGAGTGGAGTCAGTACAAGACATTTTAGCACCCTGAGCCCATGTACAAACCTGAATGTCAAAGATACTTACGTTTTATGTTACCGAGAAGCTACGGCAGAGCTTTCAGCTGTTAACTCAAGTAGTCATGAGTGTCTGTGTCATAAAGGTGCTGGTTTATGTTCTAGAAGCTCAAAGCCTTTTTTCACTTGTCTTCCAGGATCCTGAACTTCCGACCTGTTCTAATGGAAACTACTTTATATTTTCACATTCACATGTGATTCTCCAGAACACTAAGAAACACCCTTGCCATTCCGACCTTTGCTGTTTGGGCAGCTCTCTGAACCCTGCAAACAGACAAGCAAATATTTCTGAAGGTAAACTGAAACTCAACCAGCAATGTCAAGCATAGACACAATATTTACCCATCCTGTTGTATATACATAACTGAAGAACTTGGCTGACATCATATCAAGATGGTTTCTATGGCTTAAGGAAATAAGTGGAAATTATACTTAAATGGTAGGACAATGTAATGTTTTTTTCTGCATATCAGCACAGGCCTATATCTTAGCTTTTCATACACCTCCATCGCAATGCAGACATGCGCCAAGGGGGAGCAGAAGTGTGAATCTGACAGCTGTATTTAATGACAGTCATACTAGAGAGAGTGCAGGCTTACAAAACAGATCCAGAGACAATAAGACATTGACTGTGGTAAATTAATCACAGCTATAATTGGCTATCAGACACAACCATCCATCACATCTTTGTTCGCAAATAATAGCCTATATAAAGCATGTAAGGGACAGTTCAGCTCTGTGTTGACATCCGGCTCATCCTGTTGGGGTTTATTTTCCAATAATTGCAATAATTATCCCACTTTATACTTGGCTATTTGCCAAACGAGCTCACAAGCAAATCAATTATTTACTATGGTAAAACGTACTTATTTTGTCTTCTCAGAAACATACATCTTCTGTAGCTTCTGAAGGACATTAGCTACTAAATGAAAGAATATGATATTTCAACAAAATGAGACAAAACTACACACCATCATCCTGTTCAAAAAGTTTACACCATCAGTGAGCATCAGTGAATGTTTTCACCCTCTTTAATAGTTGTGTATGAGTTCATTAGTTGTTCTTAGTGTGAAAAGATGGATCTCAAAATCAAACAGTCACTGTTGTAAAGGGTTTAAATATGCTGGAAAACCAAACGTGCAGGACCTGAAGAATTGTTCTGAAGAAAAATAGACAGTTTAACTGGGACTCAAAACAGTTGTGGATCATCCTGGTAAAGACAACAAGGTAAAGTTCACTTACTTTTCCCACAACCATGTGAATGAGTGCGTTCCCTGCAAACATGTCATTGCGGGGCCCATGCTGGCTTTTTTTTCACAGTGGGCTAGGGCCAGTCCAAACCAAACTGAAACAGGCCCAATGCTGGCTTGTCCAGGCGAGGCCCACAGCTTTGGGCTCACTGCAGTCCCTCTGTGAGCAGGCCACACTAGCGGACTGCCCACATTAATCCCATGATGGCCCAGTGTGGGCCAGCCCGTTCGGGCCCAGAGCAACTTTTGTATCCTTTGGGCCCATGCAGGTTTTGTGTAGGAAGCCCTGTAATGCAACTAGGGGAATACAAACAACATTGACTGGCCATTCTTTAGCCACTCAATTGAACTGGAATGACTCAAACCAAAAGAGACCTTTTCAGAACCGGTTGTTTCATATAGGCCAGGAATCCTCAAATCTGGCTCACGATATCCACTTTCCTGCAGAGTTTAGTTCTAACCTTAATCAAACACACCTGAGCATGGAATCAGGATCATTAGAAAATCACAGGTGGGTGAGTTTGATCAAAGTTGGAGCTAAACTCTGCAGGAAAGTGGATCTCACGAGCCATATTTGAGGTGTAACAGACATGAGCCTGTTAACAAGAATTTTGTGGGCAGTTTTCTTCCTTACCACTAGGGGTGCTAGCTAGGGTGTTTTAGGTTTCCTTAGGGAGTTAGCAATAGCAAACAGCAGTAGCCAGCATGGCTCACCTGCTGAACACATTGTGCTGTGTCCTGGTTGGGAAATGTGTCATTTCAAGCCCAGTCTAAAGGTTTTTTTATTTTTTTATTTAAAAGTGTACATTGCTGATGTTTTATGCAGACCATAGTCTGAACTATTTTTGACTGTTCCTGGTTAGGAAGAGTCTGGTGTTTGAGAGCTGTGGCGTGTTTTCATTACAAAAGTTTGGATTATTAATTTGCTATCAGCCAACTTCAGCTATGGACAGTGTTTAGACATTGATGTACTACAGATAAGACTTTCGCACACATCAACTTTCACATGACGAAATCCTACAATCTTACATTGCTTTCTTTTGTACTTTTGTGTATTATTACGTATTACGTGAAGTCATGAACGCGCATCGCAGAACAGAGCAAGGCGAGCATTTGTGTTTATAAAGCATATACATTTTCTTTTTTAAATGACCGATCATTTCGCTAGATAAGACCCTTATTCATCGTCTGGTATCGTTTATAGCCCTTTGAAGCTGCACTAAAATTGTAATTTTGACCTTCAACCGTCCATTGAAGCTAACTATATGGAGAAAAATCCTGGAATGTTTTCATCAAAAACCTTTATGTATTTAGAAATACATAAACATCTTGGAGTAAATTATCAGGAATTTTTTATTTGAAAGTGAACTAATCCTTTAATAAATCCATTGATTTGAAATCCCTTTGACTACTGTACATTTTTGACAGTACAGACATTAGTTATGTGGTGACTGCATCCATTTCATATGTATAATAACTGTTTTTTCCAAAGACTTAAGTTATAGTAGCTGAAAAGTATTTAAAGTGAAACAGATGTATTGTTGTAGATTAATATTGCAGGTCCTGTGTGGGCCCAGTGAGGGCTTCCTGGGGGCTAAGTGAGGGCAGCCCATGCAGGGCCAGTGCTAAGGGGCCAATGAGCAAATTCTCAGGGGCCCTGCGCTGGCAGCCCACTGGGGCCTAGGCTAGCCCTAAGTGAAGGGCCAGTGCAGGCTTGTTTGCAGGGTTTACATTCACGTTCTTAACCCTATTATGCTTTTGGTCTATTATGGTCATGTATATTTTTACCTGTATATTACCTTAATGTTCCAAACAGTCCATTGCAATGTACAAAATAATCGTCATAGTAACAAGACGCACATTGCAACAATGTAATATAATATTACCACTGAAGACGTCTGCAACTGATAACCGATACGCAAAATGGCGGCAGTATATTTATGAAAAATAAGAGAGGGAGCGTGTGATGTGATACGAAAGACATGGTGTTGTATTTCCATAGACAAAGATGAATATATAGCCTATTATGAATATTATAATATTAAAATCTGACATCTGCTGCCAATCAGAATGAAGGATTGCAGATAGGCCATGCGATATTCTTCAACAGACTTGTGGATTGCTATTAAATTAATTGTTTTTGCCCTGTTTTTATTGTGCAGAGTACAGTATAATTTATTCAGGATTTTTCTTCATCTAGCTGTATCTGTTCCCTTGCAAAAACTTGTAATCATTTCATTGTTTCTGTTTCCATGCTGGCTCTGACAAGTTATGTGTGCCTGTGGTGCTTGGCCACACTTGTTAACACTTATACTATTTGGTTGACAGCACTTGCTAACTTTAACGTCAGTCACTGAGAAAATTCACAGTCAGGTCCAATTTAAGAAGAATTTACCTTAATGTTTACCAAATGAGGCCCACGTGTGGATTATTGCTCATAGAAAGCAACATATGGTGCAGGTCTTCCACTGTATTTTACTGTAGTGCTAAACACATTAACAAGGCTGCAAACCGAATGAGACAGTTTAGGATTATAGAACGGTTGTGTGCAAGAGGAAGATTTAAAACACAAGAGTTAATTTCTACCATATGTTTTGTAAAAGAACAGTTGTTTCTGGAAAAGAACCTGGTAATGTCTCGCTTAAGGTCCATGAGGGAACCCAGGTACTGTAAAAGACTTTAACTTTTGAGGACTGGTGTAATTGAAGATCCTGGCCGGCTGCCTCTTCATTTGGTTTTAACAGCAGTAGTTGGGAATGACAGTAGCCTTTTAACTTGTTTATCTCTTAAAGCTAGTGTTGCTGGCTTGTTAAAATGTGCATATTTATGTCTCTTTGGCCTAACCGCATTTACAACATATCAATGGTATCTTGGCTTCGACTCTAAAGCAGCTGCAAGTCCCAAATGTCAGTTTGTGTTTTGAAGCAGACTTTAAAAGTGTGCCTGCTGGAGATCACAAAAGACTTGGAACCTTTAAAATGTAAGCAGAAGGGATCAAAATTTGTGATGAGGTTTACAAATATCTAGCGCATGCAACTACAATGTAATCCATGGGAAAGGATGTAGCTGGATAATGCCTGGCTTTTGTCATTTCATTGCAAATTAAACATTTTCAACAAGGTTCTCTCATGCTATTGTGGGACGTTTGCACAACAGTGCTCTTTGTTTGGAGTCTTTGGGCTTCACTGGAATATTGTTGAAGATTTTATGCTTTCCATTTGTCACCCCTTCTGCCACTTAAAACCTTGTTGGCGAATGTGGGAAATCATTGCTAGAATATCATCATATTGTTGATGCAACAGTCAGTGTTTAATTGTGTATTAATGTAAGTATGCACATTACTACTAGTATTAATACGAAGAGCCAAAAATCAAACTCCATTGAGGGCCGTGGGCCAAAAGCAAATGTTGTATGATATCAAATTATATTATATTAAAATTAATTAAATAAATAAATATATATATATATAAGTTGGAAAAATTGGAGAACAAATTAGTAATTAGAATTTTTATTTTAAAAATTCTTTACCTGAAAGTTTGTGTTAGCAAGATAGTGATTATAAACATAATGAAGTTGTAAAAGTTGACTAGCAAGTAGATAAGTTTTCCTGTTGGGTGTGATGAAATGTACATATTAAAAAATCACAATCTGATGTTGCAGAATAAAATTTGAAGATTGAGTTGTTAACCACAGGCCTTATTTCAAGCAAAAACCCATAAAAAACCCACTGACTTCAGGAAGATTGAACCAGAAGTGCTGAAATTCGACCTGGTTTCTGGGTTTTGTTTATCAAAAGACTTATGACTGTCATCCTTGTAGCACTATTTGTATACAAAAGACTTGTTAAAGAGATAGCTCACCCAAAAACATTCATGTCATCATTGAACTAATGGCTGTACATACTTTACCAAGGCATAAAATGTACTGTACTGATGTACTGATCTAAAACAAATTCAAGTGAGCTTTGGAGGTAAGTGAATATAGGCCCATATTCCAGTACTTTCAGGTCTCTTGTGCATGAACAGATAAAAAAGTTGTTTATTGAAGGAAAGACATGATGCAGGGTTTATGGAAGCCACATAAATGAGTTGATAGACATCTTTAAAAACAATCATACATCCCATTATAGTATTTGGAACTTCTCCGAAACACCAGTCCAAATGTAAAACTGTGTCTAAACCTTTTATTAAAGAAAAACCTGTGACAACTGTGAGAATAACAATATTAGAAAACTTTACAAGGTTTTCTGGGGATGTGGCATAAAAATCCAAGGCATTGCACTTTTTACAAAATATAAAAAATGGTTATGAAAATAAAATCATTTAACAAGCAAAAGAAAGACAAAACAGATGAATGTTCAGGCTCAAAAAATCTGGACGATGAATGACAATCTCTTGTGTATGAGAGTCTTTGTTTCTCTGATTACGTCTTGTGTTCTCCATGACAGTTTCTATAGTAAACAGACAAAACGTAAGAAACTAAAGGAAAAAGTGGTTCAAGACCAGCAAAATTTGTGTTAAATGTAACAAATGCAGTGGCAACACAGGACAAAAACAAAACGAAACATTAGCACACTCATTCTCACATTTGAAAAACACATCTATCAAGTAAAAAAAAATACATAGGCATGAAATTGCATTATGGATGTCTAGAAGCGCAGCAATAAAAATGTACTTTTTTATCTTTATTTTTGCAATAGTTACATTTTGTCAGTGTAAACAAATAAATTAGTATTTACAACGTCTATGTTCTGAAAGCATTGCGCAAAAAAAAAAAACAGACATAACTTGATACTGAATTGCAAGAGTCATATAAATACTTTACACAAGTAATTATGATACAGTCTTAATATAAACATCTTCATCTCAAAGGTCTCTAAAACATTTATATGCTGATCAAACCCAAAGCCCCTGTTAGAATCGAGGGTTGTAGAAAAAGATGTCTTATTGTCTTCATTACAACAACAAATCCAAAGGAGAAAAAATTCTGCACATTGTATCAATACACAGGAAGTACAAACAAATCTTGTGCAAGTAAAGCAGTTGGTGATAAAGATGTCAGAGGATGAAGTTTTGTGATTGCTTTTCCTCTAGAATGTGTTTCATTTTGTAAAGAAACACCACATGTAATGTTCAATTAACGTTACCCAAAGTTTGGCTAAAAAATACTGACTCAAGGACACAAAAACATTGATTAGAAAAATCCCCATAAATGTGCTTGTAATTTAAGTTAATTCTTTCTCCTCAGGAGGAGGTTTGGGACCTGTTTCCTTTTTGTAGTCCACCAAAGTCTTTTGTGTTTTGTCAGAGAGTGAAAATGTGGTGTTGTGCTTTTCTTTTAAGGGAGTCATTTCTTCTCTTTCTCAGTAATCTAAAAAGCAGAAAAAAGTGGTTAACTGGCTTGTAACAAGTGAACGTTGTGGCTTTGCTGGTCTTTTCTGTTATGCTATACGATATTTTAACAGATAACAACAATAATAATACAATTCAAAATGTCTTAAATTAATAATAAAAATAAAACCAATTCCCATTTCTTTGCTACTAAATAAGTAATCTCAAATACTTATGGAAATATATTATATAAATACATACATTTAAAAAAATAAGGTATAAAACAAAAACATATACACATGAATAATAATACAACTTTATTTTTATATTTATCATTAATTCCTGTAATATAATATAATATAGGCCTAATATAATATAATGCATTTTTACTTCATTTATATTAATATTTACATTTATTAAAAATTAATTTGATTATTAATATAAAATCACTAAAATTATACACTGAGATTAGTAATAATATATAAAATTGTTTATACAGAGATTAGTGTGTCATTTTAATAAACGGCCACATTCTGTTATGACAAACTACTCACCTCGACACTCGTACTTGAGATCAGAGAAGTAAACCAGTTCTTGGGAAAACACAAACAGTCCTAATCTCCCTCCTGCAAAGGTTTTATCATAAACTGGCCCCGAGTCTGCCATGATCTGTTTCCCCTCATAAACCACAACTCTGGAGAAAAGGAATATAGATCTGTTAACTCTACACACTTGACAAGATTACGTGGCAGTTAAAGGCCTTCCTGTTAATCACCTGATGAATCCTGTCTTGGGTCTGTGGATGAGATGCCACCTGTACGCAGTGTAATCCTTCCAGCCGATATTCTTAGGGTCGTGCCACAGTGTGCGGACCTGCCAGACCACATGCAGCAATTAGCTTATGAATGCTAACAGATGTCATATTCGCTGAGCAGTCATCCTCACCTGTCCAGGAGTGTCACCAGTGTGCCAGAGGGCGTTACGCAGGTGCTCCCCTGTGCCTGTGGTAGAGTTGACCACTTTCAGAGAAACTCCGGCGATGCCAAAAGCTTTTGACGGATTAACTTCCCAGTACGTCTGAGTTATCTGCTTCCACATTACCACATAAAATCGACTGCTGGACTGATAGCCAAACACAAACCCAGCATAATCGTCATCTCTGTCAGTGTTGACGTAGAAAGTGCCACTGAAATCCACAGCGTTGAACTCATCGAAACCTGAAGAGCGATTAAAACGTTGAGGTCTCATTTACTCAAAGACATCAAACTCGAAGTAAAAATCATGACCAGACGGGCTACTCTGACAGCTCACATACTCACCCACTGCAATACCGGGGTCAGAATTGGCCGTCTGAACCAACTCTTTGCCCTGATGTCTGACCACCCAGTTGGGATCAATTTGTGTAGTTCCTTTGGGGTCCAAATGTACCATCTGAAACTTCCGGAAGTCAGTGTTACTGATGGCGTCGTTCTCAGGGCACACATCCAAAATGTCTGGAATGTTGTCATTGTCAAAATCATCTTTGCAGATATCGCCTCTTCCATCCCCTGTAGATAAAGTTAGATGAGTTCATCACTCATATCAGTAGATCTGTTAAAGTGGTTAAATCTGCCATATTTTTTAACAACCAAAAACATATACACATACACAATACAATACATGCTTCATTTATATTAATATTTAGATTTATAAAAATGTGAATTAATAATACATATTAAAAAAACAATAATTAAAATAAAAACAGTAGTAATTATCCAATTAATAATAATAATAATCCTGCCCACAATTTCGAGTGTGATTATATTATATTATATTATATATTGGTTAATAATTATTACTGTTTTTTTTTATTTAAATTTTATATAATATTAATTTAGATTTATAATTAATTTGAATATTCATATAAATTCACTAAAATGTTTTATATTATACTATGGTATATTATTACATGTAATATATTAAAATTTTCTTTATTAATCATTACTGTAATTTATTTTAATTTTTTTTAAATAATATCTATAAGTACATAATATGAGCATTAATATAAATGAACTAAAAATGTATTATATTGTACTATATTATTGAGTATTGTAGGTAATAAAATAAAACCAAAAGGAGAAATACTATAACAAAAAAGAAGCAGAACGTTTCATCTGGTATCCCAGCTTTCCTCTTTAAGCACAAAGCAATCTCAGCTGTCTTTTCATGTCATGTACATTAACATATTACTGGCTTCAAATGTGAAATCTATTAAATCCAGACTTTAGCACTCAAATAAAAGGGAAAAGTCAAGTAGGCTTTTGCACAGATGCCAGCTCTTTGCTAATGTGTCTGTTTTTACAGTAGTTGACTTTCTCTCTTTGGAACTGTCTTGACACTATCAAACAAACAAAATATAATGAGGTGTGAGAAGTAAGCTAGCACCTGACAACTTCGACCTCCAACTGTAACCTGTTTCCATTTTCCCACCAACACAAAAAATAAGGTAGCCTTAACAAAATGCAGCACAGTGGGGCAAACCACACGCAACCACATGCAAGCTGTGAGAGTGTGACATCATTTTCCTTGACCCTGGCTACACTTAAAGACATTTTCCAGTTGTAAATATGTCTAAATCTCAAAGGATGCAAAAGGGAAAAACTTGGACAAAAATGAACAGATTAAAGAGGACTGGCTCTGGCTCCTTTAAAGTTTTGTAAAGTTAGCCATGCAGATAAATTACCATTTTAAGCCAAAAAAAGTACAAATTTCTGCCACTGTTGCATTTCTAGACAGAAATGAAGTCTCAGCATTTCTATAACTGTTATTGTGTGTGCATCCATGTGTTAACCTTTCTTTTCACAGTCAGTAGAAACTCAGACAAACACTTCTAGAGATTTTAAGCAATAGATTCACTCACCATCAGAGTCTAGTTGATCTTTGTTTGGCACCAGTCTGCAGTTGTCCTTGTCATCAGGGATTCCATCATTATCGTCATCAAAATCACAAGCATCTCCTTTCCCATCTTTGTCATGGTCGGCCTGGTTGGCATTGGGAATGTAGGGACAATTATCCAGGTTGTTCTGGTGGCCGTCCTCATCAATGTCCTGATTGTTGTCGCACTCGTCACCAACTCGGTCATTATCGGAGTCAGTCTGTTAAAACATACAAATAACTTTGTTAAACTGCTGCAAAACATTCCTCCTTGTGTTTACTGGAAAGAGTTGAGCTAGAGCCTATTGTACCTGGTCAGGGTTGTGCAGCAGAGGACAGTTATCACACTGGTCTCCCACTCCATCCATATCTGTGTCCTTCTGGTCAGTATTGTACATGTAGGGGCAGTTATCATGTTCATTAAGAACCTCTGCAACACAAGCAAACTGTTAACCATCTGGAAATACAACAAATCTGCACCTGACTGTGGTGAGGCATTTGCATTGCTTTTGGTTTATTATTTATTTACTCTAAAAAGTGCACTTGGGTTTACTTTAAACCCAGCCATTACAGAATCCCAAGCTTGTTAAGTGTATAAACAAAATGTGAGTTTTGTTGACTTAGTAGTTTCTCACCATCTCCATCAATGTCTACAGAGCAGGCATCTCCCTCGCCATTACCGTCTGTGTCGATCTGAGCGGGGTTGTGCTCATATGGACAGTTGTCACAACGATCACCAACAAGATCTTTATCGTAGTCAAATTGCCTTGGATTGTATAGTAGAGGACAGTTGTCCTGGGGGACGGGAGAAAAAAAGCTTAGTTTACATAAAAACAAAACATGACTCATTTTTATTAATATATAATTAAGAAGTCTGCCTACCCCCTCATCCATTATTCCATCATTATCATCGTCTTTGTCACAGGCGTCTCCTTGACCGTCTTTATCAAAGTCTTCTTGGCCTGAGTTTGGAAGGTTGGGACAATTGTCCTGCACGATAAAAGGGAAAAATATTATTTTCCTTAGTTGGGAAAATTAACATTTACAAATTTAAAATTAAATGATGACTACTTAATGTGTTCAGAATGAATGCAACTAATGTAGCATCTGTTTTACTGTCTATGAATTAAGCCAGTAGACTATTTAAAATATATTTCTAGATTAATTAATTTGGGGATTCAATGTGCAATTATACACTAAAGTTCAAAGTTTGCAGCAAGTAGGATTTTATTAAAGAAATTAATACTTTTAATTAGCAAGGGAGAGTTAAATCGATCGAAAATTATTTATATTTCAAAAACTTTCTCTTCATTGAAGAATCTTGAAAGTTAATGTAATATGGTTTCACAAAAAAAAAAAAACATTAAGTAACAACCTTTTCAACACTGATAATAATAAGAAATGTTTGTTGAGCACCAAATCAGCATATTAGAATGATTTCTGAAGGATCATGTGACACTGAAGACTGGAGTAATGATGCTGAAATTTCAGCTATGCCATCACAGGAAAATGTATATTTTAAAGTACATTAAAATACAAAACAGTTATTCTAAAGTGTAATAATATTATTGTTTTTACTGTATTTTTGAACAAATAAATGCAGCATTGGTGCGCATGAGTGACGTCTTTCAAAAATGCAATTATTTTCCGAAACTTTTGCGATTAGGCCTAATTGGTCACATTTTTAGTCAATTAAAAGTCAAAGTTAAAACAAATGATGTTTTATAGCCACAGAAAAGACAATAACTCTATTACCTTTTTGCAGTGATACGATTGGTTGGCTCCACACACCAGGTTCTGATTGGGCCAGCCATCAAGGTCAGAGTCTTCGCCACAGATAAGGCCGTCCCCAGCATAGCCGATCTTACACTCGCATTTAAACATGGGGTCAGTGAAGTGGCCAAGGTAGATACACTCAGAGGACCTGTGGCAGTTGTGAGTCTCGTCTTTGCAGGGGTTTTCTTGCTCGCATACCTGAAAAATAAACAGACCTCAGCAACGCTAAAACAGCAGTCCAATTATGGTGAATGAACTGGTTCATAGCCTCGGGAGACAACTGGGAATTATGTTGTGAGGCCCTTAAAAGACTTTCTATTGATAATTTCCTACTATTTTGTTGGTTTCAGCTGTGCATAACTGGGCAGTTTATTTGAAAAGCTATTGGATCGGAGCTATAAAATGTGAGACAATTCCTTTCAGCCCTTTGTCAATTTACTACTCTTGGGCGCTGGATCAAAGCAGTGCAAGCTGGAGCTTGGTGATAAACCTATTAGTTGTGGACGTTATGAAACATTTGGACAAAAATCAGTCAGCTTCCCAAGAAATCAGCAAAATGTATTCATCCGAGAGGAATGGAAGAACTAGAGCAAGATCCATATGTTTGGCCACCATTATGGGCCCGAAAGATTTTTTTCATTTAGAAGAAATGCTTTTTCCAAAATATCTCAGAATACACTTTCTACTCAGACTATCACTCTGGAGCAACTTTGGGCATAAATACAAACAACATAATGCATGGTCCACAGTCATTTCTGGGAAAGAACTGTCCGATTGGGCGAGAAGAGACCACCTGACTGACAATTTTGTTTAGAAGGCATGAAGTGGCAGTTTTACACAAAATAGTTGATTCCAAAATAATAGTAAAGTATGGATTATTTAACATAACTCAGAAAACAAATGGAATACATCACATCTGAACTTGCACTTTCAGTTTTGTGTATAATGTGCATCAGACGGTCAGCAAACAGACTGTGGGCGGCACATAGGCTTGCTGTCTGAGATTCCAGGCTAATGACACATTTATATACTTGTGCAATAACACATTTATATACTTGTACAATAATTGATCCAATCTGTCCATAGACTGCATAACTAACCTGTTTATTTAGCTTGGCAGCCTCCACTCCCATTCCAAAGGGCTGATTGCCTTTGTATCGAGGAGGGCAAGGCAAGCAGTGGAATCCTGGGTCTGTGTTGACACAGTGATGGGATTCACCGCTTTTAAAACAAAGATCAGGCACCATGTCACACTATAGGACAGAAGAAGGAAACAGAGATGTTAGGAAACATTAATAATAATGTCAATAATATTCACATTTATTGGGTTCAAATCAGTGGCTCTATAGAGCAAGGGCTGGAACATTTTTGTTTGGCTATGCTTTCCGTGTTGAATTGTGAGTAATGTAGTATAACAATTGCTTGTCACACAGCCATAACTACATTATTCTTTTCCCAGCTCTAGCTCTTTTCCCTTTGTACCTCATTCACATCCTCACAGAATGTTCCATTGCCACGGAAACCGACAGGGCAGGGCCCGCACTCCCACGATCCGTCAGCAGAGCTGGTGCAGTCAACCCCCCCGAAGCACGGGTTAGATAGACAACCATCTGAGGAAGCAGGGAATAAAAAGGGAGAGGCTGTAAGTTTACTCATGAAATTGATATGCATTTCATAAATCTCAGGATGAAACTAGAGACATTTTGCATGACGTGTCAGTCTAAAGTGGTCTTTAAATAATAGAGCCCATTGATAAGATGAATTTCACATGTATGCAACAGTTCAAAGCTTTTTGAAAGAAGTCTCTAATGCTCACCAAGGCTGCATTTATTTGATAAAAAAATGCAGTAAGAACAGTAATATTGTGAAAAAGTATTACATTTTTAAAATAAATAATTATTATTTGATGAATAAAAAGAACTACATTTATTTGAAATAGAATCCTTTTGTAACATTATAGATATATTTATTATTACTTTTACTTTTGCTGATTAAAATAATTAATTTCTTTGAAAAAAACTTACTGATCCCAGACTTTTGAACAGTAGTGTATCCTCTTGCCTTTTCATTTCCCCTCTAACTCCCAATCAGATGCTAATGCACCTTTTCTACTTTATTGTAATTTATCATGGTTTAAAGGCAGTGTAAAAATAGACCTCTAAATGAACACCAGCTTTTAATGGTTTTTAACAGCTGTTAGTTTTATTGTGACCAGACTGAACTGAGGCAGAATGTTTAATATTGGCTCAGCAATGGGGACAAGAGCACAGGGACATCCACAGTATGGTCCCATAGATATATAGCCAAACACAATCTATGAGTGAGAATATGTGTAGAGTGAGAAATAAATAAAAATATTGCAAGGTAACATACCAACAGGGCAGTCCTGTTTGTTGCAGGAATCAGTGTCCTTGGACTCTCCTGGGCATTTCTTGCCACCATACTGCAGACGAGGGCTGTTACACATGCGTGTTCGTGTCCTTGTTCCTCCCCCACAGGTGGTGGAGCAGATCGCCCAAGGAGACCATGGGCCCCAGGCTCCATCAACTACAAGACAAAGAGAATACAGTAAAATTCTGAATACAAAACTGAGTTTACAGAGAAAAATAATCCATAAAATTGTTTCATCCAAGATCACACTATGCAAATCGGTATAATATAGTCTTAGCTTAATTTCACAAGACTAAGTTTAATACATAAATAAGAAGTGCAAGGCTCCCAGTACTCACTCGGACAGGGTTTGGCTTCACATTTTTTAGTCTCTCTCCCGCTGCCCTCACAGTCCTTTCCTCCCAGCTGAGGAACAGGGGAGTTACAGTGGCGAATTCGCGTGATCTGTCCTGCTCCACACGTCACAGAGCATGACGACCAGGGGGACCACAAACTCCAACCACCATCTTGACGGACTATAATGAAAAGCAGAGAACTGGCATGGTTATCAAAAACAATGGTACATGCTGCCTTTGAGTGCTTGTGGAAGACCCTGCTCTTGAGTTTGGAAGTCATAATTCTGATACGATGTGCGTCCAAGTGAACTTTTTAAAGGTAGGGTATATTTCTCTCTTCTCTCTTACGCTTTATTGGCAAAGTCAAAGGGGTCATGAACTGAGAAGCCAAAATTCCCTTGATCTTTTGACACATAAGAGGTCATTGTACTATAAAAACATCCTGTAATTTTCAGAACTCAAATCTTTCTCATTAGTCTATAAACAGCTTATATTGAAGCCAGTCTGCCAAAACAACAGATAGTGGAATGTACCACTTTATGATGTAATAGTGTGGCGGTGTTTAGCCACACTATTACATCATAAAGTGGAATGTACCACTTTATGATGTAATAGTGTGGCTAAACACCGCCCCCGCAGAGGAAGATCAACTCCTGCTTCTATATCACTGCCTGTTTAGCCCCACCCACTGATTTGTGCATGTAGTGTAAATAACGAAAGAGGCAAATGCAGGTCTACACAGAAATCAAAAGATAAAGATGTTCCGAAGACAACAAGATGCTGTGCAGTGCCAAGTTGTGGAAAAACACAGTCTTTGCATTGCATTCTTTCTGATCCCAACATTAGGAAAGAGTGGAAGAACTTTATTTTTAATGAAGATCCAGTAATAACTTGGTCCTTTGTTCACTTCATTTTACCATGGATTCGTAAACAAACAAGGCCCAATTTGACGTGGGATTTTCAGAAAGATTGAAACTGAAAGACGATGCTGTGCCGACCCTATTGAATCCGACAGTAACTGTTTTTATTACGTGATCACTGTTGCGTTGTCTATTAAACAGATCATTTGATATTTACTGAGTATTCATGCGTTTTTAACCTAAATCACTGTGGCGTCCATCTGTGAAGGATGTAGGCTGTCAAACATACACAAATGTTAGCCAATCATAGCAGTGGGCGTTTACTTCTGAGTCTACAATCCGCCACGACTATTCAAACAGAGCGTTCTGATGAGGGGTTTAAAAACAAGACAGAAAATAGCCTATTACATATAAATTATGATGTTTTTTTTAATGTAAAAATCTTGATAATATTATAAGTGGACCTCAAAGAACAGTACAAAATAAAAAAAGCTAAAGCAGTTCATGACCCCTTTAAGGCATTTGTTTACCCCTAATTCAACATACATTAGACCTGAATAAAGCTTTACTTTATTAAAATTAGTTTTAATAATATAAAATAATTAATAATTTAATAATATTTTTTGTGTTTTCCAGCTAAATTTATCAACAGCACAGAAGTTGTACTGTAACGTTCACAAGTAAAACTTAACTATGACTGAAACCAAACTGCCAATGGAAAGTTGCGACTAAAACAAAATTGTGGAGGTGTTTATGTGCACTCATCTCATAAATACGATCATTCTAACATGACTTGAAGGCAGTGTTAAAGAAGCAAACAAACCCACACAAACAATGACATCTTTCATTTATATTAGTAAGTCCAGAGGCATGAGGTCCAGGAATGACACAGGGCGGGACTGCCAACAAACTTGATGAAGCGATGACCACCTGGCCCACAGTTCTAGACCCATCACCTCATCTTCTTTTTGGGACTCAGCATGGGAAAATACCTGATTCTGGTGTATTCTGGCCAGTGGTGACACAATGAGCATTAAGTGTGCCTCCTCACACACTGTCAGTTGTATTCTGTTCCCACGACCACATGGGTGAGTATACGGACTGACAATATGAGGAGGAGAGAGATTGTGATTCATTTTATATAAATCAAAAAAATCTTACGGTATGAATACTTATGGATATTGTTGAGTGGTAATTGTAACAAAGGCCAGTTTGTCCATTGCTGTCCAAGATACCAGCTGGTAACATTTGTCAGTTATAAAAAACTGAGTCCGCTGTAAGCCAGAGTTAGCATTGGTACACCACAAAGAGCCATATGCCGCTCATTAAAACCTCACTGAGCACAAGCGATGAATACCAGCTCGTTCCCTTGCTGATGGAAAAGAGTTTATCTATTAGCACACGCTCCATAAATATTTACAACAGATGATGAAAGAAAACACCCATGTTGTTACAGAATTATTCAACTGCCACAAAATCAGGTCAGGAATGCCTTAAAATCACAGTTTGTCTAACGAACATCAGTTGAGTGATGTAAAATTCAATCAGTAGTAACAACTGATTTGATGAAGTGGATGCTAGCCATAGTAGGATTACCGCTTACCACTTGTGTGTCGTTCAGTGTACTGCCAATGCGAATGGTTGGCAGGGGCTTCTGCGGTTATTATAGTTGCTAAAGCCTTGCTTTAAATCAATGATTTTTGGTTGATATGACCCACTTTAAAGGATTAGTTGACCCAAAAATGAAAATCCTCTCAGTATTTTCTTTTGTTCCAAACCCATATGAATTTACTTCTGAAGAACATAAAATGAGAAAACTTGACAAATTGTACTGGTTGCCCTTTTCCATTTTCAACCGTATAAAGGACAAAAAGCACTATAAAACAAGCATCATGAAAGTGATCCATACAATTTATGCACTATATTTAAGTGTTCCTGTGGCTCAGTGGTAGAGCATTGCGTTAGCAGCGCAAAAGGTCGTGGGTTCAATTCCCAGGAAACACACATACTGATAAAAAAAAAAAAAAAAAAAATGTATAACCTGAATGCACTGTAAGTCGCTTTGGATAAAAGCGTCTGCTAAATGTAAATGTGTTTTTAAATCCTCACACAAAGATATTGAATAGTTTTTAGAAAACTTCCAATATTATGTACAAATTGTTTAACTACTTTTCTGACCAACGAAGGGTCATAAACGTGCCTCCACCAACATTTTTGCAAAACACCAAAAATGTACCTATAACTGCAATTCACTGCAGTTTCCAGCTGAAATGACCATCAGTGGGAAATCAACAACTTTATTTTCCTATTTACACAAATAATGATTAAAAGTGTGGATTATCGATGTATAAAGCTTTATTTTCTTGCGGTTCATTTCCAAAGTCCTATCAACATAATATGTCTCCAGATTCACATTCATCTGTTTCGGATAAAACTAAATGTGTTTTAGCGCCACTTAGCGTTGTTTGTGACACTTTTATTGTGCTTTTGCATCATTTTGAAGCTTAAAAGCATCAGACCTCACTCACTGTAATTGCATTAAAAGATCAACCAGCACATTCTTCATTTATCTTCCATGGAAAAGTTATTCAAGTATGGAACGACATGAGTAAATCACCGAATTTTCATTTTTGGATGAACTATTCCTTCAAAAGCTCAAAACCAATTAAAAATAACAAAAACAACAGCCAAAATATGTATTTTGTCCCATAAATATTTAGAGATTTTGACTGGAACTAAACCAAGAACCAAAGTCTTGGTGAATCCGATTCTTTTTCTTCTATTTCCATTAATTTTTACAGCTGTTTAGATATTGTGACAGCTGCATTTCAGATCTCTCTTTCTACTTCGTTTAGAATGCAAACTCTTTCACTCTGGTCTGTGGAGATGTTACAGATGAGTGCATTACTTTTACTTATCACAATTATCTCTGATGTGCTGCTACACCTGAAACAAAGTAGTGAGAGAACAAACTGTGCACTTGCAGTTATAGTGTGACCTATCACATTTCTTAAGGCCACGAGCAACAGGATTTAATCCAATACCACTTAAACCACTGTTATGTGGTTTTCTTCCAAAGTTTTAGACTTTATGGGCAAAACAGAAAGGAAAATGGTGTCCAAAATGTCTCTATATGACCAAAAAACAGGTGTTCAAAGAACGTGTGCAGTTTATAACAGTCAAACAAAGACAGGCTGTCTCACCACGACTGTCGCATTTTCCCAAGTTGCATCTGCGGGTTTGGATGGAGGGGCCACTGCAGGGGTTACTTGTGGCATCACATGACCTGCCTCTTTGCTGGGTGCCTGTTCCACATGTAACGGTACACTCCGTCCATTCAGACCAAGGCGACCAGCCATCTTCACTGTCTTTAGCTGTACACACATAAACGTACAAGCACATTTAGCACTGCTAACTTTAGGCACAATTCACCTCGTTCTAACCCCACCACACCCATCATGGTGCTCCTTGTTGCTAGTATATTTGAAAAGCAAAGGCAACATTGTTCTTTGCTTCTGATGTTTTGGAGCTTAAGTTATACATGACATCATCTTTCTCAACCCGCTTCAGAGCATGGGAACATACAGTAATGCTTGTTACTCATGGATAATAAAAATGTGTGGTTGGCAAACACAACAGTTTTAAAACAATAACAGTTCTGTACCATAAAATGAGGGAAAAGCTTCTCTGCAAAGCTGGCCTGTATAAGCTTCCGTTCAAAAGTTTGGGGTCGGTAAGATTTTTAAAAACCAAGGCTGCATTTATTTGAACAAAATACAGTAAAAACAGCAATATTGTGAAATATTCATTAATAGTTTTCTATTTTAATACACTTAAAAAATTTAATTTATTTCTGTGATGGCAAAGCTTAATTTTTTAGCAGTCATTACTCCAGTCTTCAGCATCACATGGATTTATTATCCATAAATCATAATAATATGCTGATTAGCTGCTCAAGAAAGATTTCTTATTATTATTAGTTGAAAATGACCATGCTTGGGAGTGTTTTTCATTATTCTTTGATGAACAGAACATTTTAAGAACAGCATTTATTTGAAATAGAAATCTTTTTAAAATAAAATAAAAAAACAACTTTTTTAACAGAAATGTATGTGTGCATCTGCCCCAAGGGAAATCCATTGGTATAAAACTAGCATGGACAATTTTAAAAATATTTCCACACAAGGTTAGCATGAGAAGCATCCCAAGTTGGCGTTGATGTAAACTTCAGTTATTTAAATTAAAATTCACACAAATGATATTAGCAAATTTTTTTTTTTATTTCAGACAAAGCATCTCTAGATTGAATGTGCATACCCTGTAGACATGATGTGAAAATGAGAGTGTGAATATTAGCAATGTGTCAGAAACATTACTCACGCAGACACACTGGACAGCATTCACCATCTAGGAAAGTGGGGCTGGCACAGGATACTGGAGGACATGTGATCTGATGGCATACAATCTTTGATTCCTTCAACATAAAGTCATAAAGCATAAAGAGTCAGAACAAAAGCAGACTGCCATCCGCTCTTTCTCTCCCATTCATCATACGTCACAGTTCTTCCCACCTGACAGGTACACTTGGTGCAGCTGTCCACAACCCAGTCCTCCTTATCCTCAAAGAGACGGCCGTCTTGCCAGCACATGCGCTTGTCTTTGATGTTCTTCATGTTCCCCAGCACCTCCTTCATCACAGTGTTCTCCTCAGTCTAGCCGACAGACGCAAGCAAGACAGATGGACAAATGGTCAAGAGGAGGCAATACTTCTGTCAATGTCTTCCACATGTAGATAAATAGAGGTGATTTAAACTGAAACGGAATGAGTGCACTTCTATATAGAAGGGGATTTATGTCCTTGACCCCAAAGAACAGGAAGCTCTGCCCTAAGAAATCTGGGATGATTTTCTCATTGTGACCTCTTGACCTGGGAAATAACTTTGCATTTTCTGCTATCAAATTGCCATGCTTTGGTTGATTTACAGTGTTAACCTTTGGAAAATGATGAGGAACTTTGTGCTTCTTAAGGATTTCCATGTACACTACCGTTCAAATGCATGGGTTCAGTAAGATTTTAAAAACAAGTTTTTGAGTTTCTTATGCTCACCAAGTATGCATTTATTTGTTCAAAAATAGAGTAAAAACAGTAATACTGTTGAATATTATACTACAATTTACAACTGTTTTCTATGTCAATGTATTTTAAAATGTAATTTATTTCTATATACCCCAATTGACATTTCTGGTTGACCACCATGCAGAAGTAAAGTGTCCTCAAGTAACTTTTGATCTACATGTAATTTACTTGTCTTATGCTTATGATTTGTGCTTGCAATGTTGACATTTGCAACATAAATCATCTTATTTTTCACTTATGTAATGTTTGAATGCAAAAATGATGTTTTCAGATTTGTGATTTGTTAATCTTTGCCAGTTTCCATTTTTTGTTTTTCTTTCCTTCTTTCCTTTTAAAAAATAAATGAAAAAGAACACCCAAACTTGAACTTTACAGTCCTGAGATGTGTTAGCAAAAACTATCATGCATTTGTGGCCACGAGTAAAGAGTTGAGAAAGAGGAAAGAGACAGAACAAGAGGTTAAGGGAAGGGAAAATCTAACAAGAAGAATGCAAAAGGGGGGAAAAGGTTATTAACTTCTGAAGCACACTAAGTACATACAATAACACACACTAAAAACACAACCACATTCAGTGTGTGCTGATGAATTCATTTGTGCATGTGTGAGTGAGAACATCATGCATAGGTAGCAGTCACGAGTGTTAGGCTGTGAAACAGAACACCACATGGTCTGGAAGAGCCTCTGGGACCCGCAGCATCCAGCGGCTGGATTTCCCAGAGATTATGCCCAGACTCCCTCATCGCTGAGAAGCTCCCAGTAGAGGATAAAGGGGCTGTTTAAACACTGCCAGACACGACTCGGCTCCTATTCACACTTCCTATCTCCCTCTAAAACAAACCATAAAACCCCAGCCCACATCTTCATGTTTTCCACTGCCTCTTTAGCCCTGTTTTCCTTTAATGGTTCTGTTTAGACTAAAATAATTTTTGCTTGCACGGTCAGATATTTAATCTGTATTAAAATTCTTCTAATTACATATTGGCTACCAACCTAAACATTGGGGCTTTATGAAATAACGTGTACCTTTCAGAATCAACAAAACAAACATCTTTATTCACCCACATGTTGTTGAATGAATGAATGAAGCATTAGTAGAGATACTAATGTATGCTCAAATCGTTTCACTTTCTTTTTTCCAAGGAACACATAGAGAAATTTAAGGGTCACTCTTTTCCATGCAATTACAATGAATGAGAATTTCAAGGTGCTGTTTTCACACAAAGCTATCGTATGACTTCAGAAGATTTGGAGTATAGTGTACAAGTCGTATGGACTACTTTTATGAGACTTTTATGGTGCTGTTGTGACCTTCTTGATGCTTGAAAGCCTCAGCCCCTATTCATTGCAATTGCATAGGAAAAAAGATTTTACTTTGTGTTCTTTCTCGGTTTCAGATACTCTTTCAAATGAAACACTTTCATTAAGTAAAACACATTTACCACTTTCTGCAAGCCATCGATGAGATTGCCCACAACAATACGGAGACCTTTGAGCTCCTGGACCATGTTGGTGACTTCCTCACAGGAACGCTCGCACAAATTCGATGCCATTTTCTCCTTCTGCCCAATGAAGTTGGTGGAGATGGCCGTACCAACAGACACAGTCTCTGTACTTTCATTAACCACGTTAACTTCCTCTGAGAGAGAAAAGAATGCAGAGTCAAAAAATGTTTTTTTTTTTACTTCAGAAATGACCAGAAATGTCCCTAAAAATAAAGAGGAAGTAAAATGACTTCAATTTGAAATAATACATGCAAATGAATACAACATTAAAGTGGCCCCATAAGCATTTACAATGAATAATCAAAATACAGCAGCTATGTTTGAGATTTTATAGCGGTCCATGGATTATAAAACTCTTAACAGATTTGTGGGATATTCCACACCCCACACGTTTATATATATTATGCTCTCATTATATTTCTGACATAAGTATAATAAATGTGTAGAAGCTACCCTGAAGTAACATTTAAAAAAGATAGTGATTTTTCAAAGCAAGTCTTGGAAAAGGAGGAAGGTGGTGGGGTTGGGGATACGCAACAGCAGAGGAATGCTGTCCATTATGCCAAAACTCCCATTAGATATCTGCAGCCATTTTGGGGTCATTTACGTAAATTTTCTCCAGATTAATGGAGGACAGGAGACACTAAATCAAGAGCCATGTTGTTACCTCCAGAGGTTCCTTTGAGGCTCATGCAGGGTTAGCAGCTTTTTAGAGACTGTTGAACTCGTTCAAATCTCTTGGGGTTTCAGTCAATGCTGGGAAAATGAGTGTGTGTGCTTGTGTCTGTTGCAGCGACTTTCTAGGCAGGCTTTTGTGCAGTTCACTTTAACTTTTATTTAGCAATACGTGGCACTCCTAAACTGGGGCACTAGAGAGTTTATAGAGACCTCTGTACTGGCATCCTAACGTTCAGCAGTTGGCATGTATCCGTGTTGGCAATGGAAATGGAAGCCTTTTTGACTGCACATATCCTAAGCATACTTATTCAATTATAATTAAAAGAAACTGAAGCAGCAGTGCTAGAGAAACACTCACACCCTCACATCTCACACAAGGCTTAGTTTTGTCATGGTCTAAAACTACTTATTCCAGCACAAAAGTCAGCCAGCTCTATGGATGAGTTTATAATAGACTCAAAAGTCTTCTCTGCATTAAACTGCAATCCAGCAAGGTTTTTTTTTTATCAAATATCAAATTTCATATTTAAAAAATATTTTCTATTTTATTTTAGTATTTGGTGGAAAAAACATTTATATTTTTCATTCAAATGTACTTTTTTAATTTTTAGTTATTTTTTGGTGGGGCAAAAGAATGGATTCTGATGCAAAACATTATGGATTGGTCTGTAGTTTAACACATTATTATGCTTCTAGGATTATCACAAGTCATTTTTGTAAATTCAACAAAACCATCTAGCCAGCTAGATAACATTATTGTGGTGATAAATCTGCAGAAATTGCAGCAAGAACACACTATACACAATAGAAATACAAATGATTCCAAAGCTGTTTGCAAGGTATAAAAAAGGATATACAGGAACAAAAAAGTAAGATTGTCACTGGCAATGCAACTCTGATCCACAAAGGGCAAGTGAATGTTTCAAAAACTGGTCCAAAGAGTGTTGAGCCCTGGAAACCAAAGCTTTCAGTCAAACCAGCCAGTTTGTGATCTTACCAGTGTGTGTATAAAATTATGAGTATGTACTTATTCCATTTTTCCACCTTCTCTTAAAGAATACCCTGCCAATGTATATTAATATGACAATCTTTATCCTCTTTATGGCATGTGCAAACTGGTTGACCCTTATACCACCACACTAACACGAGTGTTTCCCATAAACATGATGTAATATGGTCAGAAATTTCCACAGCTCTGATCTGCAGATTTTGTGACCCACTTAGGTGAAAGCCAGAAAAGCTTAAAATGAAAACTGAATCCAACGGAAAACATACCAACCCTCTTAAAACAAATTTGCCCATGAACTGCACCGAATAAATCCAATAGAGCTTCTGAAACCTAGAACATTCAGAAGTTCAAGCATTATGAGAGCCTAATCTGAGCCCTAAAGAACTAGTCCAACATTAATAAGCCAAAGGTCATAAAAGAAGACTCTTAAAATGAACATGCTTCAAGAACTTTCTGTGGTTTTCAATGGCCTTTAAAGTGTTCACGTTTAAGAAGTATGAATGAATTCTTACCAGGTTTGGCGATCACACAACCTTTGTTTCTTAGGATGTTCTCTATTGGTGTGTCAAAAAGGAACTGTACATTCTGTAGTAAACCCTGTAAAATGACAGAGATTATAACCAGTCAATTATAATGTCAAATTGAGAAAATGTATTACCATTTTCTTCAATCAGATTTAAATTACAACAACTGTGGTGAATTTGTAGCATATAGTCCATATTAATTAAGAACACTGTTCCTATAAAATAAAATAATAAAATATCTATCTATCTATCTTTATCAAGAACATGGTTTCTAAAAAATGAAAAATATTTTTTTATAATAATATTTATACAATAAAATTTTTATAATATTTTTATCTTTCTATTATAGATAGATAGATAGATAGATCATTTTACCATTTTATTTAAAAAACAGTATAGAATTTCTCGATACTCGTAAAAGCATTTTTCTTCCCTATTTCACAGCACAGAAAAATCATTATGCAGGAATTCCATTACAAGCATTGAATGAAGTTCAGAGGATGTTCATGGAGAAGAACTGCTCTTACCCTGAAGTGGTTTTCCCTGATAGATCCCTTGGCCACAAACATCTGACTGCCCTCCGGCCGCAGATGCTCATAGAAAGGCTCATCCAGGATCACACTGTCAATGAGGCTACAGCCTACATACAGGTGAGCGTTCTCTCCATGAATGTACAGCGTAATGTTCTTCCACTGCGAATCAGACAAGTCCACATCCTCAAAGGACACCACATTCTGAGATCCCTCGACCATGTAGAGCAGGTCCAACGTGTTGGCGCGCCCATTGGACACAATCTCAAACTGACGGCTCCCACTGGGGCCCTCCAGACCAATCAGGGTTCCCCTGGAGCCCTTGTCCTGTCGTATGGTGGCCACAAACACAAAGCCCTCATTGTTCTGGACCTGCTTTAGGATCTGCTGGAGGGCCGGGGTGCTCACAGCAGGGATGTGATCAAAGCGGATGAAGCGGTATGCAGGCGAGTCCCAGTCGTGGCCCTTGAAGATCTTGGCACCAATCGTTTTTCTGCTGATGCTGCTGATTTTGAAAAGGTCGAAGATGGATTCATCTTCCACATGGCCATCTTTGAATGAGTCAACATAAGCATTTCAGCATAGTACAGATGATTATGCAAGAACACAAGATAGATTTTATGTGATGATTAGATAAGCCCATTAAAATTTTCAAGAAAATATTACATAATCTCAGATCAAAACTATTTGAAAGCTGTTTTGCATTGAATACCACATAGAGACTCTTTTAATGAATCAAACACAGATGTGCTTTGAGGCACAGAAAATAATGGGCAAGTTGTGTAATATGGACATCTCAATTTCAGAATTATATATGTGCAAGTAAACCTCAATAGCAAGACAGAAAAATACGTTAAATCCTATTTATTTATAAATAATTTAGGAACAGGTGGATCATGGATTTACCTTGAGGTAGTGCTCTGATGCATAGTAACAGCAAAGGCAGAAAGTAGAAATTTCTCCTGAGTATCATACTCCTTTAAAATACACATATAAAAACATAAAATCTTATTAACCCATTTATTCCCAAATACTCATTTGATAGTCTAATGAAACATACTGCCTTTAACAAATGTTTTATATAGAGTGAAAAAATGCTCAGTTGAGCAATAAGACCCAATTAAAAAATTGCAACAAAAATTATGAAAATAAAATAAAATATTATTTAATGTAACAACACTTCTACAAATAGGGGCTTTGGATTTTCCTATGTTTCCATCCATATTCCTTGGCTTTACAATACAGACCAATCTTAGTAAGAGATTATAATAGACCCTTTAACTATTTTATGTATCTCAATTAAAACATTTTAAGGAGATTTGACATCATCTTTCAAAGGGGCAACGTGTACAGGCAAATTAAACAGCTGTGGTCATGTGACTTTTTAAACCAGCTGTGTGAATGTTCAAGTTCTGAACTTTCATTTATAATTCACAACTGTTTAAAAATACATCAATAACACTTACTAACAAGTAAATGGACACACCATTAAATAAATTAATGCAATAAATAGAAATAAATTAATGCAATAAATAGATAGACTATTAAATAAATTAATGCAATAAATAGATAGACTATGGTTCAAAATGACATTTATGTGCAATTGGCATTCAATGTTTCAAGTTAAAAATGGTTTATGCATTTTTATTAGATGACATCCCGAACACTTAATGAGTGCAGTAGCAACATGTCTTTAAAAGCGTTTAACTGCAGCAATCTAACAAAATTAAGACATTTGTGACAGTTTTTCTAGCATAGTTTCAAACGAAACAAAATAATCATTATTTTCTAATGATTTTCTAACTAATTGTCAAAAAGTATAAAAATGCTCTCACATACATAAACAAGACTCACCTGTTGTAATGTGCAATCCAACTGAAACAGCACAAAGTCTATATTTCCAACAAGACAATAAATGTTGAGAAAAAAAAGGTCTTCTGGACAAATACTAAAATCCACAGTTCCTATAACATCCACACGGCTCCGGGTTTCAGATCAGTGGCCTGAGAACTACTGGACTGATGCCCTTTATACGGTTCAGTCCGAACCATGTCAGTCAGGTTCAAATATAAACCTGGACCTGCTGAGGGGGCTGACTTATACGATTCCCATCCTACAATGTCATGCCGGTAGCCTACCAATGCAGTGAAAGCTCCTGTCCTCCCTGCAGTGACGTCTTCGCGTCCAAATTCCGAGCCAACGTCGCTGGAGGAGGAACACTGAGAGATGTGGAGAGAAACATGCTCGCGCAAGATGTGACAGATGCTTTAGAGACTCGAGAATACAACCACTCACTGTCAAATATAATGTAAGTTATTATACAAATACTTTCCCAAACAAATCTTTGTTTAAATACATTTAACAATATTTACAAATAATAACTGTCATTTTTAGCTACTCGATTTTATGAATTTTCGGTGTTTTAGAACCCAGGAACATTCAGCACTTCAACAATATTGTGGTTGTAAAAGAGCAACAACGAACTTATTGCAGGTTGAGAATTAATTAAAGTGAAGTAGCTAATTAAACTTTACTGTGTATGGGTAGGCTATATTGAAACATTATTATAACAAAAAGAGTTTGAAAATATGACAAAACAATTTAGTTTGTAGCCTACCCCAAAACAGTTCGAAAATATGACAAACTCGCAGACTAAAAGCTGCTATGGAGCAGCACATATGAGTGGAGCGGAGCCACAGGGATTCCCCGGCGGCTCAAAGTGTTCTGTAACCGCTCGGCTACCGATCCACTCCGGATTTTCTATTTCACACTGCCCGTAAAAGAAACCCCGCTCGAGCGATCATGTGAGAAATAATAGGACTTAGCAACTTTGAGAAAACTGTTCCTAGTTGCTGGTAAAATCATACAACTCTGCTTTACTCTATTAGCGGAACAGCAAAGTTTATGGATTAGCCTATTTGGAGTGTGCTACCAGATTTTGTTTTTGAAAAAGAAAATGGATTAAATTGATCAAAAGTGACAGTAGCCTAAATAATATTGCATAAAGTTATTCATGAAAATATATTAAGGCATTATGATTACTGTTATGATAAAGTTAGACTTTCAAAAATACATGAATACCAGTCCAACGTAAACTGTACATTGTGCATATTTTTTAATCTATAAATTGTTTGAATAGTATTTGTTCACATGTGTGAACAGTGTATATGCTTGTGAATTGAGGGACGATTTTTGCGTTCTGGATGCACACTTTGGAAATAGTAGTTATCCCCAAAAAGGGGATAATTTATGGCTTCTTTGGTGCATGTGTTTGGAAAGTCGGTTTTGTGCAGATTTCTGTGTGTGTGTGTGTCAATACATAATATCTCATATATTTCACTAGTTGAAGGATTCCAGGAATTTAATTTAGAGGTTTGCATGGTTTCAAACAATGGGGCTTAAATACGTCATGCAACGAAATGTTGTTTCCCAAGAACCCAGAAAGAAAGACAAACCAAGGATGACTTGATATCTTTTGTTCATAAACTACCAATATCCAAGTTGGAGACAAACATAACTCTCCATGTCACAAAGGTAATTCAGTGCACAAGCAAAGATATTGCGTGACGATATATAATCATTTGAGAAAATTGGTTTGTCTTAGATATTGTGCCATCTTTCAAAAGATTTCTTCTGGGAGCACCACTTGGCCAATTCAAAATGCTTATTTTGCCATTTAATAGTAAGAGTGTGTTGGTCTCATGTGGTTCCATTCAAGCCCCAGAGAGTGATATTTCATCCAGAGCTGAGCAAACATGCACGCTATCAAAACACATCACAGCTGAACATATTGAATATCACTTGGGATGTTGACATTAGTTCTACCAGTTTCAATACACTGAACGAGTACGTTTCAAAACTGGGTTAGTGTGACATGGACAGGATTTCCCTCAGATTCATCTCTAGTCCCATAATATTTCTCTATACAGTGATGCCTCTGTAATGATAATTCTGTCATCTCTATGGCGATTTCTGCAGCATCTTCATGTTACTCCATTCTTGTTCACCCAAGAGGCCACCTAACCTTTGCACCTAATCTTTAGCATGACAGTTGCATAAACCAATTTGTAATATACATAGGCTATCTTCACTTGTTTTCACATATATAAACCTTTTTTATTGGTGCATAATTGAGGGTGTTTATATCATGTATGTATTTTTTCTTTTTTTTTCTTTCAGAAAAACCTCACTGATTTTCTTCAATTAAAACAACGGTATGCTGAGGTTATGTAAGACAGACTCCTTTAACCTGTGTTTTATTACTATCGTTCTACCTTCAGAATCTGTGGTATTCAAAAAAATACTTGTTGCTTATTGATAGCAGGTTACGTAAGTTGTGAAGAACCCACAGGAGGTGGAATGTTCCATTATGATGTTGGAGATGAGCGTCAGAGCAGAGATGGAGGAATCTTACCAAAGCACAGATAAATAGACTTCTGATTTCATGCTGCTGAATATCCATCTGTCAAAATCACACAGTGTGCCATAAAACTGAACACCAAAGCACCTCATAAGGAACTCTTTACATAATGTTGGGTTGTAAAATGGATCTTTTCAAGATATTCTCAGGGGGAAAGAATTGTCTCTTTGAACAGTCACAAAAAAGTGGTCTGCTAGCTTCAGAATCATGAACGAATTGTTCATTGAAGTTGGATCTTTATGCATTCACAATCACAATGCAGAAAACTCATGTAGCTACATAAATTCAAAGAGTTGCATGACAATTCATTTTTAGCAAGGCTTTAATCTTCCAGTTGCAGATTATATATCACTTACCAGTTCATAATAAATCTGTGACACTGTAAGTTTGCATTTTCTTGCATGCACCAATCCTTTAAAGGGTTAATTAACCAATAGGGGAACAGCTGTTCAGCATTTTCCAATTATATGCAGTATGAGACACAAAGGAGTCAAGATGATTGGTCACAATTGTGGCTCATGATGCTGAATGCATCTGAATGCCATCCAGTTGTTGATTTCCTTTTTGTTCTGCACAGAAACCAAACCATGCCTGAAGACAGACAAAACGCTGAAGAAAGTTACTGTATTTACGACGAACAATAGCATTATAAAATAAATCAAAGTTGGAGCTTTCTGACTCTGTTTAAAACAAAAAGAGAGAAAGTTAGCAAGACAGAGAGAGTGAGAGAATAGGCCGGTCTGGGAAGGAGGAGCTCTGGCCCTGGGTCCCTGGGCACAGAAGGTGCTGCAATGCTGCATTACTAACAGTCTGAGTGGGAAGCACCTCTCAGCTTCATTTCCTTTTCTCTCCCCCCCCCCCCCCACTAAAAAAAAAAAATCCAGTCTACAATACAGCAGACATGCTCCTCTGTCTCTCCTTCTCAGACTTTGAAGCTCCAGTGCAAAAATCCACACTACTTCCTGTCCTATTTAGTTTAAATCGTGGTATTCATGTCAGATGCATACCAGCATTCAGCTGCACTCCTTCAGTGTCAAAGAGTTCAGTTCCATGATCAATTTTGGTTCTTTCTCATTTATAGTTTGAAGAATAAATGGCCCTTAAATGTTCATCTCTCTATGAATAGCAAGTTTATAAAATGTATGTAAACATATATATGTCAACAGCTATTTGTTTTCAATGTATTATTTATTAATTTTAATGTTACCATACACACACACACACACACACAAATGGTTTCTTCAGCCGTTCTTTGGGGTGGATGAGGTGCTATATAGCACCGCTACCTTATAAAGAACCTGCTAAGACCTTGAATAGTTTAAAGCTTCTCTAACTCTCTCTTAGTCTCTTAGTTTAGTTGGGGAAAGGATTAAAAATGACATTACAATACAGTGCATTTCCTGAAGAGAACGTGGTTCTCAACCTTTTTGCCCCAAGGCCCCCTATAAGGAAATATTCCAGGGCCCCCACACGAGACTTTTTGACATCAGAAAAGCATAAAAGTGATTCAAAACAGATTTTGCCATTGTAGTAAATTCCCATTCATAGAGAGTGGAGTAACAAAGTTAAAATCTAAGGAGGAGAATGTGGTTCCTCCTATAGTTCTACATAGCACCATTTGAAAAAGGAATAAAATGTTACAGAAATCATTCTAATGTTATATGAATAAAACCCTCCATAAAAACCTTCAGAATATATATATGCCAACCCAGCAGGCACCAGACGTCTATGTAACGTCAGGTTGACGTTGGACATGATGTCGGACAGACGTTGCATTTTGGTTGAAAATGAAAATCGGGTTGACGTCAATATTTGACGTCAATTTGACGTTGACTTAACGTTGGATTTTGGTTACACAACCTAAAAACAACAAAATCTCAACGTCAGCTGACGTCGGTATTGGACATCAATTTAACATTGACATTAGACGTTGAATTTACATTGAATTTTGGTCACCCGACGTCGCAACCGAAATTTAACCAAATATCAACGTCTTATGACGTTGTGTGCCTGCTGGGAAGTTTTATCTTGAAACTCTATTTGGCACAAACTGATGGGTCCTTAATGCAAACTGATTATATTCACAGCATTAAACTATTTCGCACAAGCTGATTGTTGCATATGCAGCCAATAAGCTTGCTGCTTTATATTTAAATAGCTGGTTAGCATTCACTAGAGCATTCCGCAGCGCAGCAAACCCTCCACCTTCCCCAGCTCCACCTGTATAGATCTGCTGTGGGTTATTACAGTATATATGCTATTTGCGCAGCAGCAGTATGTCTTAAATACTCACAGCACCATATCAGCATATTTATTGGCAGTAGCAAGTTCCTGTACTTGCTTTGTAGCAGCAATAATCTACAACAACAGCAATATTTTGCTTGCCTGTAGTGTCTTGTGTTCATATTTTCCTCCAATTACACAAGAAGAAGAATTCTTATATGTATATAATTCTTTATGAATGACATAAAAGAAAATAATTAATATCTTTGAAAATTATATTTTAAATTGTCTATTCACGGCTTCTTTTTAAAGTTCAGTATGTTTTTTCATTGTCTCAAAACTTGTATGTTGTTGGAGAGAATCTGACAAGTTTTAAAAATATTTTTTGGCAGAGGTCACATAATCAAATGACTTCAGTTACAAGAAACATCCCGCAGCTGCCTTCCGCATACACTTTGCCTCACAATATGGACAATACAAATAAAAAGAACAGAAATGTTCATTGTATTTGAGTCTTGAATCTGGGAGCTTGATGACCTAACCTCACACAACTCAATGTAAAACCACCCTAAACTAACATGCTATTATTTGAAAAGAGCAATAAAGTAAGGGTCTGACTGTTTTCTCTTACAGGGGATCCAAAAGTCTGAGACCACATTGAAAGGCTGGATTGTTTTTCATTTAAACCTGGAAATAACGGAAACCTAAAGTAATAGTTCATCCAAAAATGAAAAGTCTGTCATCATTTACTCACTCTCATGTCATTCTGAAACTATATGTTTTTTTGTCCATAGAATGAAAATCAATGGGGTCAAATACTGTTTCCACATCAATTTCTAAAGGTAAAGTGTAAATCTAAGTGTCAAAGAAAATGTCAAATGTTTTCATGATTTATTAAACATCAATGGACCTCAGGAAAAATATGATAAATGAAATTAAATAAAATAACATATTTAAAGTCTGGTGGTCTAACACACACACACACACACACACACTTATGGTTATGTCTTTGTTCTAACTTCCCACATGTCAAGTTCAGCAGCTGCGTCCATCTGTTCCTAATTTCAGTGTCAGTCACTGTCTGCAGGGAAAACAAGCAAAACTGCCTGATCCAGTGTTCCGTTTGGCCGTCTGGCGATCATTTTATCAATGTAACCCAGCATCTAGACATCAGAGAGTTCAGACGGTTCTCAGAGTTCTCTCCAAAGCTTCACATGCAGCATAAAGCTAAAATATCAGAACTGGACTTTGTTAAAACTGACCGGCAGTAAATATTGTATGTTGCTGGAGAGAATCTAAAAGCGAGAGTCTTAAAAATATTTTGTGGCAGAGGTCATACAATCAAATGACTTCAGTTACGAGAAACGTCTCACAGCTGCATTCTGTGTACACTGACCGTAGTTTAGTACACCATATGCTTGATATGAATAATAATAACTGAATCATTTTATTTGTGCTGCTAGTGAAAGTCTTGAACTTCCTGTGACTGATGACCTAACATCAGAGGGTTCATTTACACCTTAATGCAAAATAACCTTATATATCGTTTTCTTTTTTGTCTTATTTTCCAGTAAAATATTTAAACAGCCTTATCTAAGATATATTCCTAAATTAAATGGTAAAATTATATAGGGCTATAAAAAAAAAAAAAAAAAAAAATATATATATATATATATATATATATACTGTATATATTGTTTCTTTTTTTTCATTTCTCCCACGGAATAAAAAAAAAAGGTGTTATGATTTTTTTATTTCACAATTCTGACTTTTTCTTGAGTTTATGAATATATCTTGCAATTGTAAATTATAAACTCACAATTCAGTCTGAATTGTAAGATATAAACTTAGAATTGCAAGAAACAAAGTCCGAATTGTGAGATGAAAAAGTCGCAATTAACTTTTTATTCATTTATTTTTTATTCTGTCGTGGAAATGAGCTTCCATATAGGCAAACAACACAAAACTACTTAAAATAACTTCTGCAGAGCAAACTAACATATTAAATGAAAATCATTGAATGAAATTGAACTAGCATGAAAATAAGCTAATGAACTAACGCCTTTAAAAAGTAAAGAACAGTTGTTCCTGGCAGAGTCATGCATACACAAACCCACACACCAATTTGTCTTTCTCCCATCATTAATAAGTGCAGACCTCCTTTGATAAAGTGCTCTTCACTCTCCTGCATCATATCTAAAATAAATGAATTACATCCTGTACTGACAGAATGAAGGAACATCCTTTGAATGAACTTACAGATATAAGGCTAATATGGGAAAGTTTATTCATTATCCTTGAGTCTGTTAACTGGTGAGGGAAATAAAGCACCAAAAATATGTTTTAAAAATCATAAAGACCTGGAACAATCTTTCAGGCCAATGAGGTGGAGTCAGGTTTGTTTTTCATGCGCACTTCTAAATCGAAATTTAAATTTAAGTCTATAAATGGACTGAAAATGCCAACTAAGCAAAGAACAACTACATTTTATATGAAAACAGAGGTTTTGAACAACTATGTATCAAGAACTGGTTTATGTCTTTTTATTATTAATAATTGTACTAAGTTACATTGGCTGCTGTAATAAGAACAACATTGTGGCCAATTCAGTAATCTTAATTTATTCTCCATTTGTTTTTTGACAGCTCATTTCACACATCACCAAAGCAAGTTTTCAGCGTCCTGTCATAAACTTGGAGTCATTAGGAGTATATTTGTAAAAACGAGGTCTCTGAAAGTAGCTCACACACAGACTTCACCAGAATTTGTTATGCACAGAAACAGACTATCATGAGGTAGTTAAGTGCATCCATATTGGACATCACTCTGTTTACCATTAGAAGTGCACAGCTTCTTTGTTTAGGAAAAGCAGCCAAACCCAATTAGAGAGAAGTTGAAGCGTTATTGTTTTTCTTTAATTCAAAAGTACAGATCAAACATAAAACCACTACAAAACTGCCTCAGCTATTGCCTGAAGTCATATGGGGTGAAAATATTTTCCTGTAATGACTCGTAACAATGAACAAAAACGGCTGAATTGTTTCCATTCACATTTAAAACTTACGCCAAAATAAAAAATTAAAACAAATCTACTTTTCTTTAGTTTTATCTTGGTATTTCATACTCTTTCAAAACAAAAAAATGTGACCCACAGTACATTGTCACTTCCAAAGGAAACTGCTGCATAAAAATGAATGCTATAGGTGGATACAATACATATCTTGGCATTTTTATGTAAATCTATTATTTGCTTTACATACAGTTAAATATTAAGGTATAACATTAACAATCAAGAGAGTCAATATGAACTGTTGCAAAATGTACTTTGCTAAAGATAACCCTCTATGCTAGGGGTGTCAAACTCAGTTCCTAGAGGGCCGGAGCCCTGCAGAGTTTAGCTCCAACCCTGATCCAACTAATCAAGTCCTTCAGGCTTATTTGAAAACTACATGGTTTGTGTGTTGGAGCAGGGTTGGAACTAAACTCTGTAGGGCTGCGGCCCTCCAGGAACTGAGTTTGACACCCCTGCTCTATGGGATAGTTGCTAAATGGGCAGAGAACAGAATGACCTCAGAAAAGTTACTGATGCAGAAATGCTGCCAGCAGTTGTAGTGGACACCACCCATCATTAAAGACTCAACATTCTTCTCTATCACTTATTTGAAGATCTCTTGGCGCCAGATAGACACAATACATGTATTGCTTTCAGATGAGCATCCCATCTCTGATCATGTTAAAATGCAATTTGTTCCTCAAACATCTTGGTTAGGTTTTTGTTTGAAAGCCCAAACCATATGCATTAAACCTGTGCAAATGATTCACACAGAAATTCTTAAAGTACAGAGATCACTCAAACTTTGTTTTGTATTGTCAGTCTCATGTATGCTGTCTATTTTTGTTTTTGTAAAAGTAACACCAGTGCTTCAGCCTACGACTAAAATGGTAGCAAATGCAACCAGAAATTTTTTTTGCAATAATTTTAAAAGTTTAAAATCTTACATTGACTTGGCATTGTCCACACTAACTTTTTCTCTTTGTTTTGGCCTTTCGTCCACACTAAGATTGTGTTTTTGTTAACAAAAACAAAGTTTTTTGAAAACAGTCTCCAAAAAACACATTTGAAAATGCAGTTTTCATGCTGTAGTGTGGTGTTTGAAAATGATGACACATGTTTAGTCATGTGATGTATAGATACAATATTAACTATATAGTCTGTTTTGTATTATGTGTTGTGTGCTGTTCACTTTCACACTATTGCTAAAGATATGTGACCCTGGACCACAAAACCATATGTATATTTGTAGCAATAGCCAACAATACATCGTATGGGTCAAAATTACTGTTTTTTCTTTTATGCCAAAATCATTACATTTACATTTACATTTAATCATTTAGCAGACGCTTTTATCCAAAGCGACGTACAAATGAGGAGAACAATAGAAGCAATCAGACCATCGAGAGAGCAACAGTATACAAGTGCCATGACAAGTCTCAGTTAGTCTAGCACAGTACACGTAGCTAGGAATTTTTTTTAATTTTTTTTTTATTAAATAGAATAGGTAAGTGTTAGTATTAGTTAGTCAGGTGCTGGCGAAAAAGATGTGTCTTTAGATGTTTTTTGAAAATGGCTAAAGACTCAGCTGTTCGAATTGAGATCGGGAGGTCATTCCACCAGCTGGGCACAGTCCAGGAAAAGGTCCGTGAGAGTGATTTGGTACCTCTTTGGGATGGCACCACAAGGCGTCGTTCACTTGCAGAACGCAAGCTTCTGGAGGGCGCATAAGTTTGAACTAGCAAGTTTAGGTATATTGGTGCAGTGCCAGTTGTGGTCTTGTAGGCAAACATCAGTACCTTGAATTTGATGCGAGCGGCTATTGGTAGCCAGTGTAAACTGATGAAGAGGGGGGTAACGTGAGCTTTTTTCGGCTCATTAAAGACCACTCTGGCTGCTGCATTCTGGATCAGTTGCAGAGGCTTGATAGTACATGTGGGAAGTCCCGCCAAGAGAGCATTACAATAGTCCAGTCTGGAGAGAACAAGAGCTTGGACAAGGAGTTGTGCGGCTTGCTCTGACAGGAAGGGCCTAATCTTCCTAATGTTGTATAAGGCAAATCTGCAGGACCGGGCCGTTGTAGCAATATGGTCTGTGAAGCTTAACTGATCATCGATCACAACTCCAAGGTTCCTGGCTGTCCTGGAAGGAGTTATGGTTGACGAACCCAGCTGTATAGAGAAGTTGTGGTGAAGTGATGGGTTGGCGGAGAACACGAGCAGTTCTGTCTTAGCAAGATTGAGCTGAAGGTGATGGTCCATCATCCAGCTAGAAATGTCACTCAGACAGGCTGCAATGCGAGCAGTTACCGTCGGATCATCTGGTTGGAATGAGAAGTAGAGTTGAGTGTCATCAGCATAGCAGTGGTAGGAAAAGCCATGCTTCTGAATAACCGATCCTAATGACGACATGTAGATGGAGAAGAGAAGTGGTCCAAGCACTGAGCCTTGAGGAACTCCAGTAGCAAGAAGTTGTGACTTTGAAACCTCACCTCTCCAAGACACCCTGAAGGACCTATCTGAGAGGTAAGACTCGAACCACAGGAGGGCGGTTCCTGAGATGCCCATCTTTCTGAGGATGGACATGAGGATCTGGTGGTTAACTGTGTCAAAGGCAGCAGACAGATCCAGCAAGATGAGTACAGAGGATTTGGAAGCTGCTCTTGCCAGTCTCAGGGCCTCTGTAACCGAGAGTAGGGCAGTCTCAGTTGAGTGGCCACTTCTGAAGCCAGATTGGTTGTTGTCCAGAATGTTGTTCTGTGCAAGAAACAGAGAGAGTTGGCTGAACACAACTCGCTCAAGTGACTTTGCAATGAATGGAAGAAGAGATACCGGTCTGTAGTTTTCTAAAAGTGCTGGATTTAGAGCAGGTTTTTTAAGCAGTGGGCTTACCCGAGCCTGCTTAAATGCTGTGGGAAATGTACCAGTGTGAAGCGAGGTGTTGATAATGTGAGTAAGCGCAGGTATGACCGAAGAAGAAATGGCTTGAAGGAGGTGAGTGGGGATAGGATCTAGCGGACAAGTAGTGGGATGATTGGAAAGGATGAGTTTGGAAACCTCCGTCTCCGAGAGAGGAGAAAAGGAGGTGAGAGATTGTGTATTTGTCGCTATGAAGTTATTATTAGTTTGTGGTGTGAGGAATTGGTCACTGATGGTTTTTGTTTTATTTGTGAAGAAAGTTGCAAAGTCATCAGCTGTAAGAGTTGATGAAGGAGGAGGGGGAGGAGGACAGAAAAGAGAAGAGAACGTTTTGAAGAGTGTGCGAGAGTCGGAACAGTTGTTAATTTTGTTGTGGTAGTATGTCATTTTAGCAGTGGAGACATTTGCAGAGAAGGAAGAGAGGTGTGACTGATACACACTAAGGTCGGTAGAGTTTTTGGATTTGTGCCATTTCCTCTCTGCAGCCCTTAGTTTAGCACGATGTTCACGGAGAACATCGGACAACCAGGGGGCAGAGGGGGTAGCGCGTGCTGGTCTGGATGAAAGGGGGCAAAAGTTGTCTAAGCAAGATGTTAGAGTGAAGCAAAGAGTGTCAGTAGCACTGTTTGTGTCGAGTGCTGAAAACTGAGAGGGTGAAGGTAGTGCGGATGAAACCATTGAGGATAGGCGAGAGGGAGAGAGCGAGCGTAGGTTACGTCGAAAGGTGACCTGCGAAGGAGCGTGTGCTATGTCAGGAGTTAGTGTGAGGTTAGAAGTGATGAGGAAGTGGTCTGAGGTGTGCAGTGGAGTTACTAATGTGATGTCAGTGGAGCAGTAGCGTGTGTAGATGAGGTCCAGTCGGTTACCTGATTTGTGAGTAGCCATAGTAGACACTCGTTTGAGGTCAAATGAAGTGAGAAGAGTGTTGAAGTCAGTAGCCTGGGGTTTTTCTAGGTGGATGTTGAAGTCGCCGAGCAGTACCAGAGGAGTACCATCTTCAGGAAAGTTTGACAGTAACACATCCAACTCCTCCAAGAAGTTACCCAGTTGACCTGGGGGACGATACACAACTACAACGTGGATTATTAGGTTATTAAGTAAGTTATTAAGTAAAGATCATCCGTGAAGATATTTTGTAAATTTTGTAAATTTCCTACCATGAATATATCAAAACTTAATTTTTGATTAGTAATATGCATTGCTATAAGGACTTCATTTGGACAACTTTGAAGGCAATTTTCTCAATATTTAATTTTTTTTGCACCCTCAGATTCCAGATTTTCAAATAGTTGAATCTCGGATTTCAAATATTTTTCAAATATCTCAGATTTTCAAATATTGTCCTATCCTGACAAACCATACATCAATGGAAATCTTCTTTATTCAGCTTTCAGATGATGTATAAATCTCAACATGTTTTGTGTTCCAGGGTCACATATGTAAATCTGTACACTCTTCATACCACATTCCTGCAAAAATGAAAAGGTCAAATAATCCTGCCAGAAGAATTGATAACTTCATTATGCCTTTGTCTTTATCTAGTGAGCTTTTAGCAGGTTTTTACACGTGCAGTAAGGTGAATTTAGCTTTTTCTGACATTTCAGTGTGGATGGAGAGCTTAAGATTTATAATCTTAAAGGGATAATTCACCCAAAATGAAAATTCTATATTCCCTTTTATTCGGTCACTCCGAGTCACATCGGATGACCGACGAAATTGGGATCTCGCCAGAGAGACCAATCCACTTCGAGTGTAACTAAACGAGCCAATGGACATTGGCATGCGATTATTTCATCCAACTGCCGCTGATCACAGCGTGAGTATAAGAGGCAGCAGGTGCACCGCATTAATTCATCCTTTCGCTTCGGAGCCGAGCGGCGGTGCATCACTGCTGCTCTCCTATCCTGCGAGTGAGAAAGAGTGCGGGCATTACAGCGCAGCAGCGGTGGTCGCGGTCTCACGGGAAGGAAGCGATTTCCGTGAAGACGGTCACACTAGGAGTGTGCGGTGGACAGCTCCCCTGCGTGCTTCAGCACTGAAAGAGCAAATTACTCTAAAAGAGCAACACGGGTGATCGCGTCTTTTTAAAGATGTCTTATCTCCCGTGCGTTTCTGGGTGTGGTCGTTTCCTGGCGCCTCAGGACGGTCATGATCGCTGCCTCACGTGTCTGGGCATTCAGCACGCTGAGGAAGCTTTCGTGGATGGTTCATGTTCTTCTTGTGGGGACATGACCATCTCGGAGTTGCACAGAAGACTCCGTTATGTCAAACATGGTGGAGTCCCTCTGCCTCTGCCGCGATCCGGCGTTCGTCCCGGTAACCGGGGCGCCGCCGCGTCCGGTGGAGTCAGAGGTGATTTGAGGATTACGGTGAGGGCTTCCCCAAGAGGAGTTCCTCACCCCTCAAGCACTCCGCAGCCGGTGGTGTTGCCGTTGGAGCGGGCTGGGACCTCTGCAGAACGGGGTTCACCACCCGTTTCCTTCGGTGCTCCCCCTGACGACCAGTTGTCGATCGCTGCATCGGAGGGTGAGCTCTCTCTCTCCGGGGATGACGACTCGGCTGCGTTGCCCCCTTTGGGTGTGGTAGCGTTGTCCGAGCCAGACCCAGAGATGACAGCTATGCTTTCCCGGGCCGCCGAGAATGTCGGGCTCGTGTGGAATCCTCCACCGCGTCCCGATCCTTCGAGGCTGGACGAGTGGTTTCTCGGTGGGGGTCTTTCCAGAAGTGCATGAGGAGCTTACAAGATCGTGGAAGGCACCTTTCACTGCCCGAAACAAATCTTGTGGCTCCTCCCCCCTTACCACCCTCGACGGTGGAGCCGCTTTGGGGTACATGGGCATCCCCTCAGTGGAGCGGTCTGTGGCCATGCAACTGTGTCCAACAGCCGCTACCACTCTGCGGGGTGATCCGTGTCTCCCCTCACGGGCCTGTAAGTATTCATCAGGCCTAACTGGCAGTGCTTACAGAGCTTGTGGGGAGGCGGCTTCTGCCCTCCACGCCATGGCGTTACTGCAGGTCCACCAGGCCAAAGCCCTGAAAGACCTGCACGAGGGTGGTCACGACCTGGCGGTTCTACATGAGCTGCGTGCTGCAACGGACCTCGCGCTTCGAGCGACGAAGGTGACCGCACAGTCTCTGGGTCGTGCGATGTCCACGCTAGTGGTCCAGGAGTGCCATCTCTGGCTGTGTCTCGCTGACATGAAGGAGCAGAAGGTACAGTTCCTGAATGCTCCCGTGTCACAGACCGGCCTCTTCGGCGACGCTGTCGAGAGCTTTGCCCAGCAATTCTCTGCGGCACAGAAGCAGACTGAGGTGATCAAGCACATCATGCGCCGGAGGAAACCTGCTGATTCCACCCCGGCTGCAGCCCCTCAGCCTGCTCGTCGCCGTGGGCACCCCCCTCCCACTCCCTCACTGTGCAAGATCAGGGAGGACGAGGAGCAGGTCCTGTTAGTGGCTCCATATTGGCCCAGCAGGACCTAGTTCCCGGAACTCATGCTCCTCGTGACAGCCCCTCCCTGGCAGATTCCTTTGAGGAAGGATCTGCTTTCTCAGAGACGGGGCACCCTCTGGCACCCGCGTCCAGACCTGTGGAAACTCCATGTGTGGTCTCTGGACGGGACGCGGAGGTTATAGATGACCTACACTAGGAGGTAGCACTCACTATTGCTTCAGCACGAGCACCGTCCAAAAGACGGGCCTATGTTCTGACGTGGAACCTGTTCGTCGAATGGTGTTCCTCTCACCATGAGGACCCCCGGAGATGTTTGATCAGAGCCGTGCTTTCCTTTTTGCAACAAGGGTTGGTGCGTAGGCTGTCCCCCTCCACCCTTAAGGTTTATGTTGCTGCCATTTCTGCTCACTACGACCCCGTAGAGGGGAGGTCAGTGGGGAAGCACGATCTGGTCGTCAGGTTTCTTAGGGGGGCCAGGAGGTTAAATCCTCCTAGGCCTCCCTCCCTACCCTCTTGGGATTTGGCATTGGTGCTAAGAGCCCTACAAACCGCTCCCTTTAACCTTTGCAGTCAGTCGAGTTGAAGTTTCTCTCTATGAAAACCCTACTCCTGACTGCATTGGCCTCGATCAAGAGGGTGGGGGACCTGCAGGTATTTTCGGTCGACGAATCGTGCCTTGAGTTTGGGCCGGCTGACTCCAGTGCAACACTGAGGCCCCGGCCCGGCTATGTGCCCAAGGTTCCTACCACTCCCTTCAGGGACCAGGTGGTGAACCTGCAAGTGCTGCCCATGGAGGAGGCAGACCCAGCCCTAGCTTTGCTCTGTCCTGTACGCGCACTGCGACAGTACATGGATAGAACTCAGAGCTTCAGGACCTCAGAACAGCTCTTTGTCTGTTACGGAGGACAGCAGAAGGGGAAGGCTGTCTCCAAGCAGAGGATGGCCCACTGGATAGTGGACGCCATCACCTTGGCTTATGAAGCACAAGGTGTGCCCTGTCCGCTTAGGCTGCGTGCTCACTCCACTAGGGGTGTCGCATCGTCCTGGGCACTGGCTCGTGGTGCCTCGCTAGCAGACATCTGTAGAGCTGCAGGTTGGGCGACTCCCAACATGTTCACTAGGTTTTATAGAAAAGTCCTCCAGCACTCCGGCATCCAGACGTGGCGGAGCGTCCGGCGCCAGGCCTTTCAGCCAATTAATTCTTGAAATCTGGCGTGAGGCTAGTGCCCATATGAGAGACCCTGCTGGGATCCCGTATGTGTATTCCACGGAATGCTTATTAGAGCCGTGTTTCCCCTGGCAGACCACGTTCTGCCGTCTCTAATGATGCAGCCTAAGCCATCTCAGAGACTTGCATGTGCAATAGGGCCCTACGGGGTTACTTCACATGAGTAATGTCACTTAACCCCCTCTGGGAGGAGGTGACTCCGCAGTGTGCCTCTTCCAAGTGGAAGGGCACGCTTCCCAGTGTTATCCAAGTCCTATTGTTTGGGTTGCTAAAGGAACAACAGTAGTTGACCTTCTCTGTGTAGAGCCTGGTCCTATCGTCTGCCTTATTGGAAGGGTCAGGAGGCCTACACAGGGCACTGGAAGGGCAGCTCCTGTGGCGCTTTGGTAGGGATCCCAATTTCGTCGGTCATCCGATGTGACTCGGAGTGACCGACTGAAAGGGAACGTCTCGGTTACGTATGTAACCCTCGTTCTCTGAAGGAGGGAACGGAGACGTCACATCCCATCGCCACAGTCGCTGTACCACCGCTGAGCTGCCGGGTCACCGGCTCGGCTCCTCAGCGAAAGCATGAATTAATGCGGTGCACCTGCTGCCTCTTATACTCACGCTGTGATCAGCTATGATAATGTGACTGTAAAGTACATTTTATACAAAATAAGCCATTCTAAAAAGAAGATTTACAATCAAGATACTACTTTATTATCACTTTGCTGCAAATAATATTACACATCAGATAAACATATGAACCTGTGCATAATACTTCATAGTGTGTGTACAGTATGCGTATCAGTGCATGGGAACGTGTTGCTATGTAAAGCTCAAATGGTCTTTTGTCTGAGGGTGCGTCTTTGGCTTCGTGGTTGAGGGCGTGAGCATGTTGTCACATCTGTAGGTTGTCAGTGGCGGCTGAAATGATGAAATCACAGATCCCGTCCATGATGTAGGTCTCAGAGGTGGCACGCCAGCAGAGTAATCTCAACGTGACTGATGTAAGACTTTCATTAGTCTGCAGCTTTGGTGAACTTGGGGTAAGAACTGAGCCTTTGGGGTAGATCCCACACTTAAGGGAGAAGAGATTCGGCCGGATGAAACAGAGCCAGTTTTCCATCGAGTGTTCCAGTCAACAGCTGTGAACAAAAAAAAGAAAAAAAGACTTCACTCATGAAACATCCTGTCACTGCGTGAATAAGTTCATGATAAAACTGTCTATTCTAACTATGAGGTCTTGAATGATTCAAGTGAACTTAAGTGCTTGTTTGCAGTTATTAATTCCAAAAGTGCTGTTTAACAATCAATGGCATAGTTCAGGCAATTTCGTAATCCAATATTATCGCAAGCCACAGACAAAACAGAAACATTTCATAACAACACATCTGCCATCCTAATGATGGGGTAAAAGGATTGATGTTTTCATTTATTTATATTTGCCAATAAAAATGTTCTGAAACTTTTATGTCCTGCACTTTGAATTGTACTCTCCTAAAGACAATTAGCCGTTTAGTTATGAAACCCCATTTAATCAGAAGTTTGTTTACTGGAATCCAACCAAATCTGACTGGACAACTTTAAAGGCGATTTTCTCAATATTTAGATTTTTTTGCACCCTCAGATTTCAGATTTTCATATAGTTGTATCTCGGAAAGCTTATTCATTCAGCTTTCAGATGATGTATAAATCTCAATTTCAAAAACTTGGCCCTTATGACTTGTTTTGTGGTCCAGGGTCACATATAACAAAAAAAACATTTCAGTATGAATGAAAGAAAAAAAGGATTTATTTTAAAGTCCAATTCTCACTATTAACTAACTATTAACCATGACTTTTGACTCAACAAACTCCTAATTTGCTGCTTATTAATACTTAGTAAGGTAGGTGTTAAGTTTAGGTATGGGGTCAGGAGTCTAAAATATGGTCAAGCAGAATAAGGCATTAATATGTGCTTTATAAGTACTAATAAACAGCCAATATGCTAGTAATATGCATGCTAGTTAATAGTGAGAATTGATACTTGAAATACAGTGCTTAGTACAAAATCTTATTGCTACCTATTTTATGAAGATATTTTAATATTTCAGTGAAAAATATTAGGATCAGATGCATTTTGTTGTGTGGAAGAATGCAGAAAGAAGTTTCCATCATAAAATCTACATAAAAAATTATGAGTTATTAGGGAAGAATTCCCTTTCCCATGAATCCAGATCTTCTTTTCATTGAGTATTTCTACCAAAGGAGTATACTTCAGCCTAAATGGTTTTACAAGCAACCTGACGATAAATCAGAATGCAAAATATTGTACTTTTTGATGCAGGTTTCATAACCTGATTTACTGCAAGGTTCACCGGCTGAAGGCTGAGGAAGGAAGAAACACAAATCAAGACTTCAAAATGAAAGCTGAACGATAAATAACTTGTAGAAATGTTTACATGTTTGTTTTTAGCTCATAGGGGGATCGTTTAATATAGTTAGAATAGCCTCTATGTTTGCAGTGACCCAAGAAATCTGGGAATCGAGTGCCAGATACAGTATGCTACCAACAAATATTAAAACAATAGGCCTAAAGCATACATTTTAGGAAAACAATAGTGCCTTAGATACCGGAAATTAATATAAATGTAAATAAAGAAATCAAACATACAGTGGTGTTCAAAAGTCTCCTTTCCTTCCATTAAAAATTCTGTATTTTCAGCAAAATCCTATTACATCTCAGATTACCCTGAAGTCACAGAGAAAATCCACTAAGGCACCTTGAAGCTGTGAAGACTCAATTACTCAGTTTAATTGCTCAGTTGCTCTAAACCTGTCTTTAAAAAAGTGATTAGAATTATGAGAACATATAAAATGACGTAAAACCTTCTTCTGCCAAATAGCGGCCTGGCATAACTGTCTGTATTGCTTTGAATGATCTGCTCTGAGGAATAAAGCCAGCTGCCTCAGGGCTGGTGTCAGTATATAGAGGGGTGTCTCCAAAAAATGTGTAGACTTTCAGAGGGAAAAGCTGAGAGCAGAGACAAAGCAAACTGACAGTGCCACTGCCCAAAGCCACAAGAGTTATACAAGCAGGAAAATATGCCATCCTGCTGGGCTCACACTCTTATTTTACCATGGATATGAGCTTCTTTAGCAAAACTGGGTGAGAGAATTTATTTAGTATGCTTGACCATTCACTAATTCTACACAATTCACAATCGGAAGTCATGTTGCACTTTGTATCCAAAGACTTTTTAATATATTAACACACGGCCTGACTGCCTACTTCACTCTGTTTAGTTACAGCCCAAAAGTTGCCCAAAAGCACTCCAAAGCTAATTTTTCAGACAGTCAAATGCAACCTCAAGACAAAGCTCTTTAGGTCAGATCACTATCACTGTCCTCACATGAATCACTTATTTAAGCGTAGCTTTACACATCTTCCATCCCTTGCATGTTCATATATTGAACATCCTGATTTGATAATGGTTTAAGCCACTAATGAAAATGTAGTGCTCAACAATTTATCAATTTACAGACTCTATCACAGTGTTATCTTATACTCACCAATGCTGCATTTTAATTGATCAAAAAGATACAGTAAAATAGTAAAATATTATTACAATTTAAAATAACTGGTTTCTTTTTTTATATATATTTCAAAATGTAATTATGCCTGTGATGGCAAAGCTGAATTTTCAGTGTCACATGATCCTTCAGAAGTCTTTCTAAAATGCTCATTTACTGTCAGGGTTCTGTTGTGTGTGTCATCTGTTCCTGCCTCTTGTGTCCATATTTGGTTTGTTTCCTGTCCTTGTTTCATGTCATTATGAGTTAAGTATGTTCCAGCTGTGTTTGTCTCGTTATGTGTTAATTATCCCTTGTATATTAGTCCTGTCTTTTGAGTTTGATTTCGTCTGGTCTACTCGTTACTTCCCTGGTGTATCCTGTCTCTGAGTCCTGCCTTGTCCTGCCTTGTCCTGCCTTGATGTCTCATTAAAGACTATTATTTGAGTTTATGTCCTCGTCTGCGTGTTCCTGTTCCTCCCTCGTTTGTGCACCGTGACAGAAGACCAGACCTAACCGTAAGCGGCGCCCATTCACCCCGTTTTGTTTTCGTTTTTGAAAGTTTTATTTTGTTCCAGTGTTTGTGTCTGTCCCGCGGCAAGGAAGTCGCCGCTCGTCATCTTGCCTTAGCCCGCGTCAAGTGGGCGTGGGAGTTCGGCGGGATCGCCGCGAGTGCCGCGAGTCCACTGGCCGCGAGCCCTCATGCCCGCCGATCGCGGGAGATATCCGCCGCCGGCGGTGGCTCTCCCAAGCCCGCCGGCTGGTTGACTGGTTCCCGGGTTGCTGCTCCCCCAGGCGTGCCGTTCGCGGGAGATCACGCCACCGGACTCAATGCCCGCCAGCCTGCCTCTGACTCAATGCCCGCCGGATCGCCGCTGACTCAAGCCCACCGGATTGGCGCTGACTCATGCCCGCTGGCCGCCGCTAACCCTAGCCCCGTGGATCGAGTCCACACGTCACGGCCAGGAGTGCCGTGTGTCTGTCTTGTTGTGCCCACAGGAACATTTTAAAGAACCTTGTCTTGTCCACGGAGACTCGTCTGGGGCAGGCGGCTCCTCTTGTTGTGGCCATGGAGGCCATTCTAGCCGCCTGCCCCCTTGTCGTGGAGGTGGAAGCGGTTGCTGAGGGACCCTGTGAGGGCCCCTGATGTCATGTCATGCCCAGAGGAAGCCTCAGCTTCCAAGCCAGCCCAGGAGGGCTTCTGGTTCCTGTGGGATGTCCTGTCCTGTTTGTCTGGCCCTGGAGGGCCTTTCCTGTCCTGTCATGTACTGTTCTGTGTGTCTAGCCCCGGAGGGCTCCTGATACCCCCTGACTTCCCCAGGGAAATTTTTTTTGGGGGGTAAAAGGGGTTCCGGCTGTAGGGGCCGGGCCGAGGGGACCGAGGCCAAGGCCTCCAGAGCTCCCTACACCGCCATGGCCTCCAGAGCTCCCTACACCGCCATGGCCTCCAGAGCTCCCAGCTCCGCCATGGCCTCCAGAGCTCCCTGCACCGCCATGGCCTCCTGGCCTGCACCGCCCTCCAGAGCTCCCAGCTCCGCCATGGTCCCTGTCTGTCTGTTCCGCTCTGGAGGTCCCCGTCCTGTGTTCCTGTCCGTGTTTGTCCTGAGGGGCCTCCAGAGCGCCCCCCCCCCCCTCCCCGATGGAACTGTTACGGCGTGGGACACGCCTTCCGGGACGGGGGAGTTATGTCAGGGTTCTATTGTGTGTGTCATCTGTTCCTGCCTCTTGTGTCCATATTTGGTTTGTTTCCTGTCCTTGTTTCATGTCATTATGAGTTAAGTATGTTCCAGCTGTGTTTGTCTCGTTATGTGTTAATTATCCCTTGTATATTAGTCCTGTCTTTTGAGTTTGATTTCGTCTGGTCTACTCGTTACTTCCCCGGTGTATCCTGTCTCTGAGTCCTGCCTTGATGTCTCATTAAAGACTATTATTTGAGTTTATGTCCTCGTCTGCATGTTCCTGTTCCTCCCTCGTGTGTGCACCGTGACATTTACTGCTCAAGAAATATTTCTTATAAATGTTGAAAAGTTGTGCTGCTTAAAATCATGACACATTTTTTTTTTTCAAGATTCCTGCAAAAGAACAGAAGAAAAGAAGTTCAAAAGAACAGCACTTACTGACCCCAAACTTTTTGAGTAAAAAAAAAAATGTTGGGATTTTTATTCAGTATTTTTTTAATTCTGAAAATAGGCTTACAATTTTTAAACTAAACTTTTAAATAACAATATCATTAATCAAACAAAAGTTCAAAAAAGAAAGGGACAACTGAATGATTTCCTATAATCGTAATTTTCAAGTGCAGACCTGCACTGATTTTTGCATGCAGGTTCTCACACAGGTAGGGTGCTAGCAACTCTTCTGGAGAATCTGCACAGAAGACATCTGTTAATGTCACAGAAAGGTCACACCTCTGCACTAACTTCCACAGAAACATCTCAGACTTGGCTTATTGGTAGTGTCTGCCTGAACGGAAAGTCTCTTTCTCGTTAGGTGGTCAAGCTGTGAGCACTTGAAGAAGGAGAAATCAAGGCCAACTCAAAGGGATTATACTTTCAGAATTATACATATTAGTTGTGCTATTTGGACACCAAAGGTGTGAGTCACACACCGATATCTTCATGTGCGCAAACCACTGTTTAAAAGACTTCATTTTTCTTACCTTCTTCATCGGCCAGCAATGACTCATCCTTAAATGTCCTAATAACACAAAAAGCCAGTGTTTTGAAAAGAGGAACTTAACTTGAATAATTGAATTAAATATGACCATTCACAATAGGAACTTCTGTAAGTGGCTGAATAACAAGCAAAAGTAGGTTACAGAGGCTGACTGCAATATCTTCTCTTGTGTTATTATGTGAATAATAGGTCTAACATAAACACAAAAAGCTACTTTTTGACATCACATAGCTTAACATTACAAAAGTGAGTGAGACGGAAAATTGAATTAGCAGAGGAAAAACCTATGCTAGGAGAATCTTACACCTGAAATACATTAAAATGGGGAATGTCCTGGAATGAGGATGACGTCTACTTTGGCAGAGACCACTGAAGCATTACAGACAGCAACTGCAGTGCAAAATGGGATGATAACCTCATTTTAAATACTAAAGTGGCTAGTTACACTACGATGCCAAGGGCCAACTGCTGACCATGTATTTCTAAAATATAATTTATTTCAAAAACTAAGAAATTAAAAATAACTAAATATAAATATAAAAATAATATAAATATAAATATAAATAACATAAACATACATTTTGCTTAATTTAAGAAGGCAAATATATATATATATATTTTGTGAAAGGTTGAACAGGTTGAAAGGATGACCTTAAGATTCTGTATTATTTTATGCAAAATGGCTTCCACTGCACTAAATGTCTCTCCAAACTTATGACCATAAAGCAGCCAAGAGATACAGCTACAGCTGTTTATGCAATAAAATCCAGCCTCTAAGGATATAACTCTTTCTCGTCACACATAGCTTCCAAAATCCATGTGCTACAACTTAAAGACAAATACCGCTGAATGTGCAGAGATAATATAGAGTGGCCTCAAAAAGTATTTGGAAATTCAAGTCAGAAAAAAAATGTCTGAATGCCATTTTATTATATACAAAACATCAAAGCAAGTGGCATCTGCAACCGAATAATGCTCAGCATGGTTTCAAAATTAAATTCACTTTTCTGAGCCATCTGACTTACTTTTATAGTTTACTCACCAAGGCTGAATTTACTTGATTAAAAATACAGTAAAACAGGATTTTGAATTATTGTTACAATTTAAAATAACTGTTTATAAATAAATATTTTAAAATGCAGTTTATTCCTGTGATGGCAAAGCTGAATTTTCAGCATAATTGCTCCTGTCTTCAGTGTCACATGATCATTCACATATTCTAATATGCTGATTTGGTGATTAGGAACATTTTTTTATCATCAATATTAAAAAGTTGTGCCGCTTATGTCTTTTTGAGTACACCATGATCATTTTTAAGGATTCTTTGATGAAAAACAGACTTTATTTGACATACCTTTTTAGTGCCTTTTTAAACCAACTGGTCCAAAGATGATTTTTTTATTGTGTGTATGAATTCACACAAGTGTAGTTAATTATATATGTTCCACTTACAGTTGACAAGTACAAAATGCCCAAATGCTTTTTGTCTTATTTTCTATTCTTCAAAACCTAGCAAACCTGATTAATATTTTGCTTGTAAAGTGCACCTATGATATTCAGATATCAAGTGTGACTTTGGTCTCCAAATATTGTTTGGGGCCACTGTATGTTTTAAAGAGGAGAGAAAAGAATTGTAGAGTTGCCATTACAACACTATGCAGTAAACACGGGAAATAAACTTTAGCACACTTCACTGTTTGTGTGAGTAAAAACAATGCATGCAGGTTTGAGTGATGGAGTACATTTCAAATTGGAACTGGATATCTAACCACATTCCTCATAATAAAGTGTCCACTATACGTCCGAATGAAACGAGACCTGTGAGCGAATGCATGCTGACTTATGAACTGAGCTTTTAAACTCCACAGATCTCTGTATCTGAGCCAGTACAACAGCGACCACTAAGACTTTTCCACTTCCAGTCTTGGAAATCTGAATGAATAAGAGCTTGGAACAGGACAAAGAAAAAGAGCAAAACAGTGCATGCAAATCCCAAGGCCATGTGCATATCAATACCAGCTCAAAACACAAGGACCAATTCACACTGGTGAATTTAAGACATAATATGGGACTGGTTGTGATTACACCTATCAAAAGGAATGAACACTGAACCACTTTGCAGATCAGAGACCTCCAAAAATGAAAATGCCCAAAGATGCATGTTTATATTTTCCCCCCAAAAATAGGAACATGGCATATTTTGGGTCTCATAATGGGGATATAAGCTTCAAAAATAATGCAAAAGCACCATAAAAGTGCTTAACCTCTGTCAACTGGATCAACCGAGTCACTGAAAAGATTATACTTAAAAGAATTTGTACTTCTCTTGCTAGAGCTCAATGAATAATGAGTTTAATTTTGGTTTTGTTCTTCATGTAAAGCTGTTGTATTGCTTCAGAAGACTACTTTAATGATATGTTGCAGCTGCAAACTTTTTGAAGCTTAAAAGCTTCAGTCCCCATTCATTGCTGTTGCATGGAAATGAGGATGAAAAATAGTCTTCAAAACATCTCTTTTAGAAGAAGAAAAAAATCATACCGTTTTGGAACAACTTTAGGGTGACAAAATTCCGGGTGAATTATTCCTTCAAGTGATAAATTTGGAGTTGTGTCTGGAGACTTCTACCAGAGGACGCTTCATTTCCTTTTTGACAGCAGACAGGCTGCACTTGAACATCTGCTGTGTGCTTGAATAATAAAGAGTACTACCAAAGCAAAACAAGTCATTTATGGTCCACATAATGATCTGATCAGCCATTGAAGAGAACAGCCAAAGCCAAGATCTGATATCCAGACTCAAACAACAAAACAGCTAAGAAGCTGACCTGGTTAGGCTAGAGATGATGACACTATAGACATGTGCCACAGGTACATCCTACTCTGTATGGACATTATACTCAAACAAAGAACCATCAAAAAGCACTACATTAATTTATTTTTTTCAAGTTTTGTACCCTTTAGTGAATAGAGAGCAGGGCCCAGGGTAATGAAACTCTATTTGCATTCCAATTGGTTCATTCAATTAAATGTTCCCAGCCAATCAGATTCACGTTTATGACTCATTACCGTTTACCTAACCAGGATGTTTTTAATGAATGCTATGTCTGTGTGCTATGCGTGTCCTCGTCTTAGCGTCCATCGTCTCCCTTGCACCGCCTGATCTGCTATGGGGATGTTCCTCTCTCTACAGCAGCATGTTTCTTTTTAATTTTATGATTTGAGCATTTAGCAGTAGCAAGTCTACTTGCTCTGCAGCAGAAGTGTAGCAGATCTAGTCTGCTAAAACCAAACCTATGCACATTCTATTTACATTAATAAAGATTTTACAATCTATCCTGATAGTTGACATGACTGAAATTATATAAAAATACATAAAAGTATAAAGACGAGTAATAAAAAAAGTATAAAATTGAGTGTTGTATTTTAATCCTGCCTATAATAATATGCATAGCTTTCCATTAAAGCATTTACATACTTGTTATGTTTAAATTGCAACGGCTTTAAAATAATCATCATGGAGTCATATACTTAAAATACACTACACTCTGGAGTCAGTAAGATTTTTTTTAAATGTCTTTGAAAGCAGTCTCTTATGTTCACCAAGGATACATTTATACAGTAACAGTAATATTGTGAAATATTATTACAATTTAAAATAACTGTTTTGTAGATGAATAGATTTTAAAATAATTTATTACTGTGATGGAAAAGGTGAATTTTCATAAGATTCCATTCTTCAGTGTCACATGATCCTTCAGAAATCATTCTAATATGCTGATTTGGTGCTCAAGAAATGTTTTTTTAGTAATATCAATGTTAAAAACAGTTGTGAAAAAAGCATCCTTTTCTTTGTAACATTATAAATGTATTTTGTCTCTTTGATTAATTTAATACAACTGTTGCTGAATAAAAGTATTAATTTGTTTAAAAAAAGATACTGACTGATTAATATTTTTTCTAAACAATTCAAAAAATTAGTTCAAATAATTGGTGGATCCTCTGCAGAACCACTGTGGACCCCATTTGAAGACCCCTGACTTAAAAAAAGCAAGGTTTAATAATGCCCAACTTTATACCACCTGAAGTCCCTTCACACATCCAAAGGGACATCAATCCAGAAATGTGGTGTAGAGCACCTAATGCAGAGCAGGTGCATGACATTCTCTTTTGTCAGGGCTAATACATAACCATCACACTAGAGTCTGTACTTCAGTATGGAAGGGTTTTTCAGGGCCATCTCCACGAAATATGATGCTGCATCTGTTTCTGGCCTCGGACAAGTAATGCTTTCAAAAGCTCACGCTGATCATTTAAAGTGCTACATCCTGACCTCCTACACGTTCCAACATTTAAACAGATGCACCAATGGATCATTCAGAGCATGCGCTGTCAAAGCCTGTAATTCAGTTTTATATTTTCTATGTGTTAACATGAGAGTGAGATAAATCATTTGGGGATCTCTGAAAGATGACATGATGTGGCTTTGTACAAGACTCGCAGTCGTATTTACTATACAGATTCCCCAGAAAGACGTGATTGGTGTGACCAATTAATGTCATCTACACAACCACAATGTTTGTAAATCATTCATGGGGTTTTCAATCGTTTATCCAGGACCCTTTCAGCCTGATGTGTGGCCACACATTGATAGACTGCTCACAAAAGTTCCCATATTTCACAAAGACAAATTTTGACCTAGATTTGGACTTGATTTTCTATTCTCATTATCTTTCTCTGACTATAATCCTTCTGTTTTAATGATTTTTCCAGGACAATATGCCGTAGGGAATAGTGCAACTATAATAAAAACAGGCTTTTAAATCATTTAAAATAAATCTTCTCATACATCTTATTCAAAACCATAAAGCGGCCATGTACAAATATTATCTGTTTTTCTTGTTTGTGGGGTAACATCAGAAAAAATAACTCAATGCCTTCAGCCTTCTGGAATGTCTTATAAAATAACTCTGATGTTGAATTAAACATTGCAAATCTTATCTATGAAGCAAATAATTTATAGTTAGCTTGGTGAAAAATGACTGTGTTTTTATTCAATGTTGACATTCAAAATATCTTCTTTTGTCTTCTTTCTATCTTCTTAAGTCATTAAGGTTTGGAATTTCTATTCCTTTAAAGTCAGCATTGTGTCTCGAACATAATGTAGCTTCACAGAAAAGCCTGTTTGTTATTCTGTTCTGACAACTGCTCATCTCTCAAAGATTCCCCATTCCTTATTCATAAACAGAATGTAGCAGAGATGAGCACACACTTTTTCCGCTCTGATAAGGAATGCTCTGCATTTGACAGATAGTTGAGTTATGGCGCAGAGGTACTGGAACAACAACTAGTGCTGGGAATCCAAAAGGTGTCTGTCTGAGTCCAAAATGCTTCGGGAAGTCATGACATGGACAGATAAAGGGTTGAAGTTATACAAAATGATTAAGAAGTGCTAAAAGCGCTGAGCCAAGGCACAGGGGTCAGGAGGTCAAGAAATAAGACAGCCAGAGTGAAGACGATGTGGTTATTTTGCTATAGGACAACTGTGAGAACTAACTTCATACAGTCACTAAAATCATCTTGGGAGCATTTGGGAACCACAGCAAAAAAGCTTTAAAACAAGTAAAGTAATTTATGAGATACACTCTAGCATCATTTGTTTGCAGACACCATGGGTTTGCAATGCACTGTAATTGTGGTTTAAATGTCTCCAAAATACTTTTGGGGTCACTGAGACAGATTATTTTGAAGTCTCAATCTGAGATATTCAAGAGCAAGAAACATTCATTTATTACTGTAACAGAAAGTCTGTGTAATATAAAATATGTACCTGTAGAAGTTTTTGTTCTGACTGTTTAAATCACTAGCGTTTGCCTGCCAAAGATGTCAATGCACCGAAGCCCTTAATGGAAAGCACAAAAGTTTTTGAGAGGATCATTCGCCCAAGGGCCAGAGACAAGGCAAGACTTCAGACAGCTTCAGCTCTTCTGTTGATATACTGACCAGATGATAACCGAGCATCTATTTCCCATCAAGGAAGATCTCCCTCCCGATCACGTCTCCCTCTCATGGCCCAGAGAATCAGAGACGTGAGCACACGCTGAGCTCACTCCAGAGTGCTGTATAGATCCCACACATTTGCAATGCATGAATCACACTTTCCCTCGCAAAAAACGTCCTGTAGCACTAAACCAAAGAATACATTTTACAGCCCTGTAAATTACCACTCACCCCTCCCTGCGTTCCGCTGTCCAAGGTTACAGCACGTTCACATCCACCACTGATCAAAAACGGTTACAAGTCCTGTCATGTTGTTCCAAACCTATATGACTTTCTTTTCTCATTTAAATTATAATGAATGGGGAATGCAATGAATTATCAAGGAATAATGACTTAAATGTTGGTCACACAAAAAATTTAAATGTAGCAGGATATGAGTCGTATGGCTTGCATCCTTTCTGAAACCTCAAAGTTCACAAACGTCCTTGTTTGATCCTCATGTTCGCATAACATTGTGACTTTAATGTTCCACAAAAGCGGGTCATACAACCTGAGGGTGAGTAAACAAAGGCAGGATTGAAATTTTAAGGGTAAACGGTTCTTTTAAAGACTACTTGAAAGGGAAATTCATCCTGTCTATTTTTTAAATGCATGTCATTGATCTTATTTTGAATTATTCATGCATGCAGTTTTATTTATTAATAAAAAAAATTGACCATGTAGTTTTTCATCAAAAATTCTCCATTTATTTTGTCCGCATAAAAGCTGGCCCTTTCTTAAAATCGACTGCAAGCTTGCATTCAGAAATGATTCAATCAACAGCCATTGCACTGAACAAATTCCATGCCCTACATTTTTTCTTTTCGGTAATACGTTTCACCTGGATGTGTGTCACAATACAGAAGAAAAGATCTTTCACTACAGTACCTTTGTAACGTTGCAACTATATTGCTCAATCCATAGCTAGTAAATCAGGACGGAGTCACTGGACTCTTGAACCTGCTGGACTCGGAAAAGTTGCATTAAGGTCTTTTTTTAGAGCTCTCCTGTGCCTAAAATAATAACCTTAGCAGAGTACATATACTTGATTCACAGTCCTCCATACACCCAGGAACACAACACATAATATCTCCAACGTTACTCAAAGAATATATCCCCAAAAAAGTTTCTTCTTCAAAATACACCTTTAGCACAGTTGGCGAAAACATCCATGTGAACATGAGAATGAAACAAAGACTGGAAAGTTGGAATGCATATGACTACCATTCGATATGAGGACTCTGTTTATTAAAATAGCAGTATGATGGCTGTAACAGGCCAGTGTGAGTGATGTGTTGAGTTGTGTTGGAGAACAGAGACCGAGGTGAGGACACACTGGACCGAGCGAGGGGTGTAGAGGCTCGTGCTGTGTCTCACAGCGATCTCACGACACAAGCTTTGATTCGCTGCTTGAAAACTCCCTGTGGAACCTTTTTCTGTGGATTCATTTAACGGTGAAAGGAAGATGGGGTTCCTCATAGGCAAGGCAGCGGAACAAAACACACACTGTAAAACATATTCAGCTGCACTCAACAAGATAGGCTGGAATAAAAGAATCCCATTCAGTAGTCGAAGAGATTATTCTTTTCAATACCTTCATGCCTTATGTTATTGTAATCTGTCATATTTGAGATGTATGGGAATCTATCTGTCATTTATACTCCTTGTGGTTAGAAGCAAAGCAAAATTCAAGACCACAAAAAAACAAAAAACAAGTACACACAAACAGTTATAAAATGTATAGAGGGGCTCTGTTCCAAAATCGAGAGATCTGCATACAGCGGTAGCATAACACAAAGGCTGTTCCAAAAGGTATCTGGTTTTGTTGGCGCCATATACATATATTGCGCTGCGGGCAACCCGAGTTTGAGTCTCAGCCCACAGACCTTTCCCAATCCCATCCACCCTCTCTCTCACACTTCGCTTCCTGTCATCATACTGTCCTATAGCAATAAAGAAATAAACAAAAAAATTATTTAAAAAAAAAAAGCAGTCACAGCCGTTACCATTGTTCAACTTTTGTGAAATCCAGTTATTTCTATGGGAATCCACATGATCAAGAATATTTCCCTATGCAGATTTTGCTTTGGGTTAAAGTGGGTTAAAGTAAAACACAGAAATCTGCTTTGTGGTCTACAATGCTGACAATAGGCGTTTTTTTGCCTAGAAAATTTCATTGACATTTTGCAGATGTTACCACACCTTTTTCTAATTAAGTCAGGACAGCATGTATCCTTTGTTGGGAGGACAATCCCAGAATGCACAAAAAAAAGTCCAGCAGACGAGGCAAAAGAAGTGCAGAATATAAATTAAAATTGTGTACTGTAATTAAAATGGATTCTTAATGTTAAACATAACATAAATCAATAATGAGTCAAATCTCCCATGCACTTTGTGTAAGAAGCATGTAAGTAGAGCTTCCAAATTAGTCACTTATCTGGTTCCATGATGGTTAGGATGTTGACTTAGAAGTTAGTTACCTATGTAGGTAATACATATTGTATATAATATATATTGTATTGCATTGATGATATATGTTCTAGAATCCTAATCTATTAAACTTTTAATCCTTATAATTAAAACCTATAATTAATTCAGCCCAAAGCAGGTAATATACAAACAGTTTTGTAGATAATTTCAGTCTTTCAGGTTGTGTGATTGGTCTTGTTTCTTAAGCCTATTGGCAGACAAAATAAATGCAATTGGTGACTAAAATGACTTAAAGACTAAACTGGCCTAACACTTTAACACTAGTCATTAGCTGCACTGGTATTGTAGTCTTGTACAGTAAAATGAGTTTATTAGAGTTCTTGATTAATGAGTTTTTACCTCTGGATTGGCAGGGTTGAAAGCCACATTCAGGACCGTTTCAGAGTGTCTCGGGAGTTTATGGAGAAAGTTGCTGCTGCGTGTGTCATATATATAGGCCTGGAAGAAAGGTTAAAAAACAAAGTCTCAGCACAGCACATGAAACACATATTATTCACATCAATATTAACTAAACTGCTTGCCTCATTATATATTCACACACTTTGTAAAATCACAAACTTTCACACAATGTCTTTAGCTTCAGTATTTAAGAGACTTCTTTCAAATACATTAAAAAAAATTAACAACCCCCAAATTTTGAATGGGGGAGTAATCGTTCTTTAACATGTCTTTACAGCATATCACTTACAGCATTAACAAAATAAATGAAAAAGTTATTAATGCCATAGATGATGTGAAGAAAATCTACAGTATCTGTCATTAACACAGATAAACGCAGGTGATGTATCTCAGCAGACTGGCCGGATACCTCCATATGCTTTTTATTCAGACCTCTTAAGAAATACACTGAGAGTGTTCTGTAGAAGACACAGGTCTCGGTGCCAGAAAGGAGCCAGAGATCGCTAACAGGTTTTCGCAACATCCAATTATGTGTATATTTAAGGCATTTAGCAGATGGCCTTATCTAGAACAACTTACAAATCAACTTCAGCTTGCTTTAGCTTCACATGCAAAACTGAATGTTCAACAGATAGGAGGCCCGTGAGATCTGCCAACACTGTGTCCAAATAAGATGCAACAATCAATTAAAGCTCTTTCCTGATCAAGTTTTTTCCTAACCAGCTACCAACAACATTTTGTCAATGTTTCTTAACCATGTTGTTCCAAATGTATATGCATTTCTTTCTTCTATGGAACACAAAATAAGTTATTCTTTGGCTAGACTTTGGTTATAAGTTCTCTTTGTTTTTTTTGTCCATACCATCCAGATTTGGACTCTTATTGTACTTTCCACAGAAGAAATTCACAACGATGGTGCGTAAATGACAGAATTTTTATTTTGGGGTAAACTATCCTCTTAAACTGCTTCTGATATGTAATGGCAACACAGATGGTTAAACGTTTAGGAAAATAGCACAACTTGCCATGTTTTCCATGTCCTCTCTGCTAGATGTGGTCAAAATCAATCACTTTTTGTTGATCATACTTGTATTTGTTGTTTATGGCTTAAACATAATGTGGCTTGGAATTAATGCAATAATGGGGTGATGATAGAGTTCCTTTTTCTGTGATTGTCTTGTGAAATATAAAATGCATCAACAAATTCATCTGGCTTAAGGAAGTCTCAAGACAGCCACAAATAACAGCATAGTAGCTCACTACCGTTGTCTCCGTTCGGCTTCCAAGAAACACTGGAAAGAGGGCGGTGCTGTGGAGATCTTCTCAAAACTGTCCTGCTTTACCCAGTGCCGGCGATTAATAACAGCTATCAACACGCACATATTATTCCACTGACTTGAGCAAAGACTAAACACACATACACAAACAGAGCAGAGACGGCAGTCCTCCCACATTGATGGAGCAATTGGTGACACATATGGAAAAGCAATTGTTCAAAAAGACTAAAAATATTCAGCTCAAATTTGGGATTACGATTTTGGATTATAAGAAACAATGCAAATTGTTTGTATATTTAATGACAGCTTAAGATGCATGAACTTCACAAGTTTGTGTATAATCTGATCATCATGTTCTCCAGCATAATGTAAGAATAAACCGAAGAGCATCTTGTGCTTCAGTGGAAGCAAGGACATCTGACCATCTGTATAAAAACATTCACATAATCAATTTTACTTGAAACTAATCAAGTTGTGTTCAATTGACCTAGAAATAGGGCCAAATCTTCTCTGTGAAAACCTAAATCTAGGTCATTCATGAGCATTCGCATGAGACAAAGTCCATAATCGCGAGTCATTTTTCATGAAATTGTTGAGTAACATCCACAGTTTTTTTTTCAAGGTCATTGGGACCGCAGCTCTGTAAAAGATACTTTTTTCTCAGAGCTCTTTTAACAACAGAGCACCATGAAAGTATGGATATCCCACTGTTTTCCTCATGATATGAGCGAATTGTTTTGACAATTCTGGCAAAAGACACAAGACATGGAGAAGCTCAACAGTAAATGTGATGCAGCTGCTGGATATGATAAGACATACTCAGAGAGGGAGAACTAAAGAGGTCAACGGAAAAAAGTGGTCCAGCGAAACAGAGATGATTGTAGGTTCCTCTCAAGCTCCCCATCTAGATAGCATTTGTGGTGTAAATTTTATGCACATTTTAATGCAGTCTTTCCAACCTGTCATCTATCTATCTATCTATCTGTACTTCAAATCAAGGCTTTGCAAAGAATTTTCTAGACAAACTTTGTAATTGACCCATCGGTAAGCCCCGCCCCCCTTAGCTCCCTCGGACAAACAAACGGAGTTGCTCACTGTCTTACAATGACAGCTGCAGTGTGAAAACCTTGTCCCACGATGTTTTTGTACAATTTTGACACAGAAGGCCACCAAATGGGAATTAAATATTCCATGGAGGGATTTATAAAATAGTTAAAAATAAATACGGTGGGTAACTCGAAGCAAAGGTTTACAGATCACAATGCAAGCAGGAGAAGTCTCATATCACGGTCGGTCATCACGATCGTGGATGACAACATGCAGGATCAACACTGTTCATGTATCACAGGGTATGATTAAATGAATGTACATTTTCAAAGCGTATGGCGTTCCGTGGGCATCTTCTATTTCCTCTCATCCTATGCGGGACTGGATTGCACCATCTGCTGGTCGGCCATCTGTTTCCTTAATATATAATAAAATTATTGATTGCATTACAAAACCTCTTTCTATTAAAACTATTTGGAATAGGGAATTATCTGACCTTAATTTATCTGTCGACTGGGAGAGAGTGTGGTCTAATCTCAGCTTAACATCTAAAAATCTGGCTCATCGTCTTATTCACTTCAAAGTCATTCATAGAGCATACATAACTCCTTACAAAAGATTTAAAATGAAACTACAGTCAAATTTGAACTGCCATATATGTAACACTACATTATCAGGCACTTTTCTGCATATGTTTTGGGAATGTCCTGTCGTCATCAGTTTATGGACACATGTAAACCTGGTTTTGTGATCATTACTGCGAATTGATTGGTCTGTTAACCCAAGTTTGTGTCTCCTTAATGATGATTCTGGTCTCTGTATTAATTCAATGCAAAAGAGAATGTTGTTTGCAGGTTTTATAGCTGCGAAGAAGACAATAATCCAGAACTGGTTTACACCACACGTGTAGAAAAACATATTGGATCCGTAGCCTCCTGCAAATAGTGACGTGTGAATGTGCAACGGCACGAGTCGGTGGGGCCAGGCCTTCGACCATTGATGCTTGGCAGTGTTTTTTGATGGATATACGTGATTGTATAAAGGAGTGACTTTTGTGTTTTTATTGTCCTTCCCTCTCTCCCTCCCTTTTGATTGGACCTTGAGATGTTGAGTATGTGTCTGTTGTTTTGTTGTTATATTTTGCATGTTATGTTGTGTTATGTGTGAAAAAAAAAAAAAAAAAAAAAACTGTTGATAACAAAAAAATGAATGTACATTTAACCAGTTTAATATGGAGAGGCACTGAAATGTAGACTGTAAATGTTTATGTGTTTTTGACCTACACTGTTCAAGACGTGAGAACAGTCCGCTATTTAGGTTTGTACGCTAGCATGGACTCACTAACTTTAACGTTAGCTAGTTTTAGCCAGAGATACCTTGCTAAAGCACAAGATAATATTAACGTTCTGCTTGAGCAGATGAAAATTGTAACGTAATGAGTGTATGACAACCAGAAAATGAACGTTTTTGTCTTCATTTGTATTGGGGTTGAATACTTAGGGACATTTTGCTCTGTTTTGTTTGGATTCAGGAAATGTAATAAAATAAATGATATTGCCCATCCTCTCAGGATACCTGGAATCAGTGTTACAAGTACCACAGGCACATCGTTTTTCCATTTTTGAAGCATAAACACCATCAAACCGATGCGAGCTTTGGATCTTCCAATGTTTCTCTATGGCACTGAAACCTAAGATGTCTGAGTTCTGCTCCCCGTGCAACTGATACTCGACTGCCATTGGCTAGTCTGCGTTCGAGGGGAGGGGCTTACCGATAGGTCAATTCCATTTGCTGCAGAAGTTATACATTTAACCTTAGGCTTTGGAGCTAGAATACTGTCTATATTTGACACTGTCTTTGCAGATTCATCTCCATTACGAGATAAAAGAAAGAAAAACCCCTGTTCTTACCTATAAATGTGAGAAATGTGGTATTCAGCAGTCTTGAATGGTGGTTTTATTACCACTGTCAAGATACACAGGCTCACACTGGGTCCAGAACAGGATTATCTGATTTACAACTATTCTGTCCATTTTGTACAATGCTTGTAAAAATGTGGAGGTACTATGAATTATTGGTCTTATGAATTCTATTACACCTTGTGTTTATCATGACACTGTAAAACACTCTACTAAAACAAGCAGAAGCTATTCTCAATAAACACAGGCAGAGGATGAGCTGAAGGAAACAGAATCAAGTCTTACAGGACATTGTAGCAGGAGATATATTACTGTAAATCTACTCACAGAATGGTCCTCTGAGCCAGCAGCTATGAAGCGACCGCAGGGTGAGAAGGCCGCAGTGCAATGGTGACAGCGGTTAACATGGCTGTCATAGCGGCGAACACATCTGACAGAGATGGACAGAAATAAAGATACATTACTTACGTTAGTTATGGGCCTAATAAAAAAAAAAACTTGGCTCCTAAACTAGTTTGCAGGCACTTTTTGTATAATAAGCAAGGGTTTAACATTAAATAACATAGGCTAAAGTGACTTAACTTTGCCCTTTATGCTTTTAATTCAAATATTTATCCATTAGGATCCACTTCTTTGCAGCTGGAAAATGCATACACCTAGACTTAATAACATACAGCATGTATCCATACCAAATTTGGACACGCTTGCATTGTACACAATCGCAATATTCACATTTGACTCAACCAGTCAGAAAGGGGAAAACTGAAAAAAGGAAACTCTCAGGAAAGTCAAGCCTTTGGTATGAAAACAAAAGGGTCATCTGTTCTTAAAGTGAATCTGTTTAAAATCAGCTTTTCATTTTCTGGGCTAATTTTGGCTTTCTCCTTAAGTATGTAAATATTCATTGAGCAGACACAACTCATCCAAAGCAACACAGAGCAGATAGGAACCATCTTCTGGAACACTGTGATGACTAAGACGACCAAAACCACAGGATCATTTTCAGTGGCATAGGACCACACATCTGGAGAATGTGTTTTCTTCATGAAGGTGCTATCAAATAGTCAGGATCCATGTTTCATCAGACTCCAATGTTTTCCAAGGGGAATATATAAACTAATGCAGGAGGAAACTTTAGAAAGCACACGAGAAGATGCTTCACTTCATTACTCCCATGCATGATGGGGGTTGTGTTTTCAATTGCTAGACCACATTTCCCTGCATTCTTCTAGTTTATTCTTAATGACAAAGATAACATTACATACTTGGAAAAGTTTCAAGTGAAAAGAAAAGCTATTGTAAAACAAATGCTGAATTCAATCTTTAACTTCTCCAGAGGTACACTACGAGTGCTTCATAAAGCTCTGAATGCAGTATTTCAAGTGGCCAGGTAGTGGCCAAAAGTGATGTTTAGAGGGGATATTTGCACAATATTTGTTTTTAATGAGTCAATAAGTTTGAACCCTCAAAATATGAGGAGCATGTTATATTAAGAAGAACAAAACACTAAACTTGGTTAAGGTATTTAACTGACATAATTATTTGGCAAGGCAAACTACAGCATATCATGGAATATGGGTTTTATTTATGAGAAAAACAAAAATAAAGCTTGTAATGACTACAGTATAATTAGTTATTAATATTTCATTGGTTCTCCCATGTTTTGGATTATAGCAACCATTCTACTGAACATAACTCAATAATAATAACAACTCATTACTGCTACACACACAGAGACATAAACCTATCATTGACCTACAGTCCACAGCGATCCATTTTGAAATTGAATTTGTACTATACTAGAAGTGCATAGAGCCAGAGCCCGCGCACAAACACAAGTCACACACCGGATGTGTGTGCACTCAGATCACTTGGACATGGTTGTGTACAAGAGGTAAAAAACGATATAAATACTGTTCGTTTTCTCACACAAACCGCTCGTTTCGTGTCTTAGGCCATCAATGTGTAGTTACGATGGGGAAATGTTTAATTTTGATTTCTCTGTGCATGTTCTTTTTCCCTCTTATAGAGACGGACACCTATACCTGCCATTATATGACTGACAGACTAGAACGGTTTGACCTAAAAACATCAAAATTGGATCTACTGAAGAAAAAAAGACACCTACATCTTGGATGCCCTTGGGGTAAGCTGATAGATACCAAATTTTAATTTCAAAGTGAACTATCCCTTTAAAGCAATAGTTCACTCAGAAATGAAAATCTGTCATCATTATTCTCCCAAGCTTGTTTCCAAAGCCGTGTGACATACAGCACTTTCTTCTGTAAAACATAAAAGATTAGTTTTTTAAAGATATCCTGGCCATTGTTTTCCACATATCAAAAATGAATGTGGACTGGCTAAGTAAAGTAATTTCTATGAGTACAAATCTTAATGTTAAAGCATATAATGATATTCTAGGAAATTGTGTGCTTCTAATATTATAGCAACAGTTTGGACAGGACCCTTTTCTATTCTAACATGACAATGTCTCTGTGTATAAGACAAGGTTCAAAAAGAAAATGATTGATTCAGTCAGTGTGGAAGAACTTGACTGGTCTGCATAAAACCAAGTCCTAATCCCAGTTTAACACCTCTGGTGTGACTGTAAATGCAGACCTTGAGCCAAAAACTCATCACCAAACACCAATGACTTGTACATATGGGTACAGTCATTTTAGACACTTCCAAAACTGTTGCAACAAAGATGGAAATACAATTTTTAAATACATGAATTATGTTCCCATCGTTGTTGCCACAGATTTGGAAGTGCATTTTTCTGTTCTAAAGAAGGGGGTGCCCCAATACTTTTGTCTATATAGTGTATGTACAAGTCATTGGTGTTTGGTGATGAGTTTTTGGCTCAAGGTCTGCATGAAAGACTATGAAAGTCTTTAGAAATGACTAAAGTAGTCAAACCTGTTCATTAGAAGGGGGTGACCCAATACTTTTGGCAATATAGTGTATATATACACATGAGGGTTCACAAATGATTTAAAGTTTGGGCAAACTGTTACTTTAAGAACACTCAAGTTGAAAAAATTGTTTTGCACTAATATGTCATCCTATGGAGAAAGAAACTAAACTAGAACAGAGACAGAAACTACAGGTACCAGAATATGTGCAGAAAGTTCCAGACTCTCCAGACTGAAAAATACAACATTTACAACATCAAGAGGGTGAACAGATTTCAAATGATAAATGGATATGAAAACATGTTCACCTTGAATTATACAAGCACTAAATTAATTTTGAACGTTAACTAATTGAATTAAGAGTCAATTTAGAATTTATTAGCAGGTTTATTTTTCAAATTCCTTTGGCGTTGGTGTCTATTTATCTATATATTTAACATGGTCTTACACAGATCAGCGACGGACTGTGAAAGAAACAGCATTGCTGTATTCACTCAGTGTCCTGCTAAAGCAAAGTGGTTACTGTTAGGTCAGCTGCACAGAAAGAATTCTTTCCAAAGCCCTTTTGGCTGAGGTCCGGCAAAGGCTTAGCTCTGAGAGAATCTGGAAATTTTGGATTCTTAGTTTAAATGATATACTGTATGTACCTTCTGACTAGATTTAATCCTGGTTGATCTTAACGATCTTATGGGCATTATGTAATAGTAGTATCCCACAAGCATATAAACACCCTGGGATTCGACCGTTACTCACTTCTCTGAAGGACAGGTTATCAGTGCTTTAGTGCGGTGAGAGCTGTGTAAAATGTATGCTAGGCTGGAAGAACATAACTTAAGCATCATACATTATGTAGAAGGCCATTGCAGCAAACTAAATCAAACGAATATTGTCATCTTTATAAGAAGATATTTTGCATCAGATAACTACTATTGAATATTCAACATTTAGGTCTCTAAATGGAATTTTACAGTGAATTTTGCTGACTTTCCCTCTAAAGGTCTCAGAAAACCCGGAGATAAAGGGACCTACCTTGCAGTGCGCAGGTCCCACAATTTCAGACCATCTGTTATTGCGCTGCTCAGGAAGAGATTGTACGATTCCAAGGCCTGTGTACAGAACGGGGATCCCTGTAATAAAAGAAACAAAGGAAAGAGTCACACCAAAAGAAACTGGCACAACAAAATGAAATCAAAGATCCTTAACAGGGAAACATTGGCAAACCTGCTAGTAACTAATAAGGACACAATTAGACTGATATTTAGAGAGAATATAGCAGCTTTTTAAAGTTTACTTGTGATTTAACAATTCTGTGAGCTTCAAGATCAGGTCAGCCTTTAAATATACATGTCAAAATTTGGCATCTGTAAGATTAAAGGTGCCATAGAATGGAAAACGGTCTTTACCTTGGCATAGTTGAATAATAAGAGTTCTGTACATGGAAATGACATACCATGAGCCTCAAACACCATTGTTTCCTCCTTCTTATGTAAATCTCGTGAATAAAAAAGACCACTGAAAAATAGGCGAATTAGAACATAACACTGAATGTGACGAAACAGTCGGGATTACTAATAGTTATGCCCCCAACAAATGCATATACCCCCATGTTCTATGCCAGCCGCCAGCCGAATCATCAAAAGTTATGCAGGTATTGTGAAGAAACAAGCGAGGACAACAGAGAAAATGGCAGATCATTGAAATAAATGTTAAGTTCCAGGCTGTGCAGGGGATGTGAAGTGCAGGGATGGGTTGGTGTCTGCATTCAGAAAGGCACGGAAAGCAAATAATACATTCTAATAAAATAATGCAAGCCACTAAAGGGACATGGTTAGCTGCTAGCGGTAGCCTGTTACCATGGGCGACATTTGACTCAAGTTAGGGGGGGCAAGAAAAAAAAAAAAAATGTTTTGGATGTAGCCTATGCATTAAACAATGCGCTACATTGCAATGCATTGTTTCAATACAGCGCAGTGAAGAATAACTTAAAGAGGTTGCCTGCGTTTACTAAACTGTGGAGCTTTGACTCTTGCTGCTGATTTGAATGGCGATGCTTCCCGTTTTAAGTGTCAGTTGATGGCCTTTTATTTTTAACCAGAAATGTGCGCGCTGCTTTTCTGATGTTCATATAAGTTTTACCGTGTCACTTGAGGTGACACTTTATTGTGGTGAGACGCGTGAGGAAAAAATAAACTATTCGGACTATTCGGTCATAAATCCCATACCATTCATTTCTGAACTTTCTACCGTCCGTTACTGGAAATGAAATTACTGGTTGATATGTCCCGATATCAATAAAGTTTACACATGCTTTTAGTCCGTGAACAGGATCTCACTCAGGCCGCGCGCTGTCTGTGGAAGTTTGGCCAGGACCGCTTCCAGAATAAATCACCGAGGGATTTTTGTCCCGTCCATTGTTTATCACTGATATTTCGAGAATGAATCCAGCATCATTCCCGAAACTTTGCAGCATGTACGTGTCCGAAAAAACGAAAGTTTCATTCAAATTCTGAATGGATTATAGCAGCAATTAGACAGGCAACAGTGATTAAAGGCATTAAATGCAAGAATGTAGAACATAAAGTTAGTCTTTACGCAGATGATGTGTTACTTTTTCTTCAACATTCACAAACCACTCTCTCTGAGGTAATTACATTAATAAACTCTTTCTCAAGAGTCTCAGATTATTCAATAAACTGGTTAAAATCAACAGTTCTTCCAATTAATTGTTCCTTCCAGAATTCTTCCACTCCATTGCAATCTGGAAATATTAAATATTTAGGTATTAATGTTTCTCCTAAGCTGACAGATTTGATTAAATTAAACCACATCCCACTTTTAAAGAAGGTAGAAGATGATCTAACCAGATGGAGGTCTCTACCCATATCACTCATGGGAAGAGTCACCTCAATAAAAATGATGGTTTTGCCAAGAATTAATTATTTATTTGCAATGATCCCGAGTAAACCACCACCTGACTGGTTTAGATCTTTGGACTCCTCTATCTCTAAATTCCTTTGGAAAGGTAAACCCCCGCGTATTAGCTTAAAAACGCTGCAAAAGACCAAGGATAAAGGAGGACTAGATCTACCTAACTTTTACCACTATTTCTTAGCCAATAGGCTTCAACACATTTCAGGGTGGTTAAAACACACCCTCTTAGATGAGCCTTGGCTAGATGTAGAACAGGCATTATGCAATAATATAGAGATTTCGGATCTGCCATTCATTAGCTCGATCAGTAAACGACACGTATGCTTTAAAAGCATCAGTATCAGCTCTTCTCTGACAGCATGGTGGGAGTTTCTAAAAATGACGGAGTCTTCACTAATCCCATGCAAACGTACCCCTATCTGGAACAATCCTGACATATTGCTAAACAACAATATGATAAACTTCACAGATTGGAGTTGTAAAGGTATTAAATACCTGGAACATATATTCAAAGGGACAGACTTTATTCCCTTTGACAAATTAATTAAACAATATGGGATTAATAAGAACAGATTTTTAGAATATCAACAAATTAAATCTATTGTAAAAAGGAAATTTAAGTCTAATCATATCAATTTACAAATACCACCAAGTGTGTCAGATTTTCTTAATCTCAAAACCCCCAAATTAATGTCTAAAATATACAGGGCACTTTCCAATATAGATGAATCAGTATCACTTCCTATTGCAAAATGGGAAGCAGATCTATCAGTAAGCTGGGACCATAATTTCTGGTCTCAGATATGTTTAAAAACCTTTGAACTGATTAGAAATCCTGGATTACAATTAATACAATACAAAATTCTGCATAGAGTGCACTACACAGGTCATCGGATGTTCAGGATGGGTTTTACAGCTTCTAACAACTGCTCACACTGTAAAGGCAATACACCTGACAATTACATCCACGCTCTATGGTTCTGTCCACCTGTTCAGAGGTACTGGTACAGGATTTGTGAAGACTTATCAAAGTGTCTTAAATGCTCTATTCCAGCCTCTCCTTTAGTCTGCTTGTTGGGCGACCTAGATGGTGTCACTACAGAAGATAACACAATCCACATGGCTTTCACTGCCCTATGCATTGCTAAGAAGACTGTCCTCATGAACTGGAAAAATAAAAATAATCTTAATATCAACCAATATAGAGATTATTTGTGGGATTATATTAGCCTTGAAACAGCTTCTGCTGACACATTAGATCAATCTCTCTGGGCTCCTTTGATCAGCTCCATCACCTAGTGTGGGTGGGGGTCCCGATTCTGTCCGGCTGTGGTTTTTGTTGTTGGCGTGGGGTGGCAATATGGGCCTGGGGCATCTGGGGGTTCCCTGGGGATGGGTTTCTTGGGGGGTTTGGCGCTGGGGCTGCGGCCTTGGCCTGGATGGGGTATTGGTGACTCTTAGATGCTGTTTCTCTGGCGGCGGCATGCGGCGCTGCTGGGGATGCCTGTGCCGGCGGACGTAGGTTGCCAGCCTGGCGGCCGCACTGTTCCGGGGTTGGTCCGGGGGGGGTTTGGGGATCTGGGGACGCTCTGCCTCCGGCTTGGGGTCACGGCTGGGCCTGGGGGGCTTGGGTCCTGGTTGGTGTGCCGCCGGGAGCATGGGTTGGTGCATGCGCTTGGGCCCGGCTCTGGTGTGGGGGTCTTCGATGCATCGGTGCCTCCGCGGGGGGGGGTCCAATAGAGGCGGGGTATACGGGCTTTACCTGGGTGTCTTATTGTCTTATGTAGTTTGGGAAGTGACTGGATGATGGGGTGGGGTAGTTTTTCCTCTGCTGTGGGGTCTGGTGGGCCGCCCCGGGCTGCCATGGGCCCTGGTCTGGATGGGCCTGGGCCCCCCGCCCTGGGCAGATTTGGGGTAACGGGGGTGCCTATGGGGGTCAGCGGGGGAGCTGGCTCCAGAGGGGGGGGTATTTTGCCCCCTCTGATGTTTTCCTCCCCATCCCTAAGGCTTCACTTCTCCCGCTCCATCACACCAACACATAGGTAGGGTTTTGAGGTGCGGGTGAGTCGCTGGGATGCGGGGGAGGTGGTACTCCTCTGTCTCCTCGTGGCCGCCTGCATCTCAATTACACATTACAGCTTAGACATTCTCATTACTTACTGTCACATGACACATACATATAGGGCCTTGGGGTGGGCACACTGAATGGCATCCGGAGGGCGGTCTGTTCATTCAGCCTTCCCTCTGGTGCCAGTGCCATTAAAACACTTCTCAATTTTAAGTTGCACATAGACATTGAGGGCTCTAGGGAGGGGACGAGCTGACACAAGCTTGTGGAGGGTGCCCCTCCCCTGTTTTAAAGCACCCCTGTTTTAAAGCACCTTAGAACAACACACACCAACACTACATTTGAGCGGGTGGGGTGAAGCATGGGGTCGTTTTTTTTTTTTTTTTTTTTTTTCACACCCCTGTTCTCTGTTCTCTGTCTGGGGCCGGGGGCTGTGAGGATGAGCTGGCCGCCCGGTCGGGGTCTGGGCTGTTGATTTTCTCTGCTGCTGCGGGGACCGGGGTGGTCTTCCTGTCCCCACGCCGGAGCGAAGGGGGTTCAGCTCCGGGATCGGGCGCTGGCTACCCCTCTGGGGGTGGTGGTGCCTGGATCTAGGAGTATAGAGTGCATATGGGGAGTGTGAGTGTGGGTACTGTGTCCATTTTTGTGTGTCTACATGTGGGGCGAAGGTGTCCCACAGAGAACGCAGAATATTTGTTTGCGTGCATGAGGGTGGGAACATATGCTTGTGTATATGTGTGCTTGTCGTCTACGTCTATGTGTCAGGTCGGGCCTTAGACTCCGCCTCACTCATCATCTTAGTCGACCCCCACCCCACCACCATGCCCTGCCGGTGGAGGATGCCGCCGGTGCGTTGGTGATTTCTCGCGCCGGGGCAGGATGCTCGGGCGAGCGCCGGCCCGCTCTCGGCGGTCGATTGGAAATAGGGAAAGGGAACAACAATAGCCTATATTTGAACAGAGGATACAACCCTACTGGACTCTACCAAATTGCTGGGCCGTTGTTCCGTTTGTGGGGTGGGGGGCCTTTGGGTCTCCGGGATACCCATGGGCCTGGATCCATATCCGCCCTGGTGTGGTCGGCTGCCGGTGGAGCCTGCGGGCTTGCCGCCACGGCACCCTGGGGCGCCTACACTGTGGCTGTCGGAGGTCCCGCCTTCGGGCTCTCCTCTGCCCTTTTTTGGGTGGAGGCCGCGGTTGTCCCTGCGGTGGAAAGAACGGCACATTCTCCTGGGGGTCTCGTGCAAAATTACCCTGGGGATAATTATTCATGGCCTCCGGAAATGTTTGGGGTAAACCCGGGTCTGTTCCGTGCAATTCTGCTTCATGCCTTGCGGGATGGGGCTGTTGTTCCCCACACACACTATTAAACATTTACATGGAGGAACCTTATGAACACAAGCGCGCTCACACACACAGGTGTACACTCAAGCATTCACATTGGTGTAAAAACAGGTGCTCACAGACACACATTGTCTTGATCTGCTGTTGCTTCAAAACTTATTTTGTAATATTAGTTATGTGTGCTGCTCAATAACATTTAACATTTAGAATTTATTGTGATTTATACAGATGTTGGTTGTTGCTGCAGTCTCTTTGATGTTGTGTCTTCGGTTGTTTTCTCTTTTTGTCAGCAGGTATTGAAGCAAATTGTCTGTTTTTTTGTTTTTGTTTTTTTTCTCCCTCTCTCTCTCTCCAGAAAATCCTATAAAATGACCTTGTAAAGTTACATTCTCCTTTTTTCTCTCTCTCTCTTCCCCTTCTTTGTTGACTTTCCCCACAACCTTTTTTTTTATAAAAAATAAACTGGTTAATGTCCCGATAAATAAAGTTTAAATATATTTAATCCGTAAAAAAAAAGAAAAAAAAGGCTGTGAATGATGATAGTATAGCCATGCATATGCACAGAGGGATTTTTGTGTCATGTGTTATCTGTGCTACTGACAGGCCAAAAAAAAAATTCCCGAAACTTTGCAAAAAGAAAAAAAAAGTTTCAAAATTCTGAAATTATAGCCTAGAAAACACACAAAGCGCGCTCCCTTTATTATCACTAAAAGAATCAGTCATCAAAGTTCATCGCGATCTCACACAGTTCCGTTATAATCAAGCTCTCTAAACTACACAATAAATCTCTTATTTACATCGCGTCTGCACTTACTTAGTCATGAGATGATTCACGAGCGTGCAAAACTCCTGGATCTTTCAACGGTGAATGAATTCTGAATTCTGCGTTGAAGAAATCAACAGATATGTCTTTGATTGGCTACATTGCTCAACGCTGCAAAAATACTTTAGATAGTTTGCCAGATCTTTTAATTGCTTTTGCTTTAGTTTGAGGGTATTTAGCAACTGCCCCCCCTTGCCCCTCCCTAATGTCACCCATGCCTGTTACAGTACATAAGATTTCACTTACCACATAAACAGAGTAAGGAGAGATGACTGAGGATGATGGCGAATGATTTACAGATCCTGAGCACCATTGACAAGCGTCTGATCTTGTAAAATGTGTGGTAAGTACTGCCCTCCATAGTAAAAACAGAGTTCGTGCGATCGCGAATCTCGAAAGTGAAAGTAAAACGCCATTGTGCATTTGAAAGCAGTTTCAATGCCCAGCATATTAATAGCGGCTCCCTGATGCCCGCATTTTATATACAGTATAATTACCCAACGATATACTGTAACTGCGCGAGAAAGTATTGAAATATATATATTTTCCCTGTGTTTCCTTCCTGTGAGCTAGTGAAATGAGCTGCACTGTGAAACAGCCAATCAGAGCAAAGCTCAACATTGAGCTGCACTGTGAAACAGCCAATCAGAGCAGAGCTCAACATTATTATTCATGACCCTTCCAAATAAGCCAATAACAGACCGTTTCATTCTGGGGAGAAATCCTAGGGTTGTAAATGGACATGTAAAACTGTTTCTGGAGAATTTTTGCACTTACCTAAGCCACATACCTTCTATGTAGATATCAGAGAACAATTTAAAATATTGTATCAATGCATTCTATGGCACCTTTAAAATATTTTTGAAAGAAGACTTTTATGCTCACCAAGGCTGCATTTATTGATCAAAATAGAATGATAGAACTGGTTCTATTGCTAAATATTATTACAATTTCAAAGAATTGTTTTCTATTTGAATACATTTTAAAATAAAATTTATTTCTGTGATAGAAAAGCTGAATTTTTAGCACCAAGTACTCTAGTTTTTAGCGTCATATGATCCTTAGGAAATCATGCTAATATGTTGATTAGGTGCTCAAGAAACACTTTGTATTATTTTCAATGTTAAAAAACAGTTGTGCTGCTTAATATTTTTTTTGTGGAGAGTAACAATCATATTATTAAAAAATGTATGGATCCCAAACTTTTAAATGGTAGTGTACATGAATTGCAAGAAAAATTATCATATGACATTTATCTGGTTTAAAGCATCTCATTCATATAAAACTACTATCCTAAATAAATGAGTATTTAATTATCATGTTGACCGGTCATAGAAGAGACTCAAATCTGGTGGGAGATTGCAAACAATCTGCACGTGCATGCTGAAAGTGTGCAGACTTTCTAGAACTGAAGTTAGACCAAAAAGCCAAAAAAGTCCACAGAATGGAAATGTTTGTCATACATTGTGGAAGACAGAAGAAACCATCTCTCTCACCCTAACACAAATACAGATGGTTTAAGGTATCCTGCACGGCTACTCACACACAATTAGACATTCATCAGAAATATTCTCTATGAATGTGGCTTTAGAAAGTGGAACATGTTGCCCACGGTGGAGAATGTAGAGTAGCTGAGAAGAGAAAAGGTTTGTTGTAAGCTCATTCACAGCTGGCAAGAATTCCCAGCGATCAGCTCTCTTGATCCCTCTAGGCGTCTCTAATGTGTGGGCTTCTTGTTGGAGGATCCCACATGTACGTAAGAGCCAGGTTGTGTTATTGTGAAGAGATCAGACTCACAAGCACAGCAGACAATGTGTAGCGTGACTGGAGGCTGGTATGCTGGTATGGGAAGTGGCCGCTCGGGGAACGTGGGAGAGTACCTGCTAGCTAAAGCCATTATACTGCGTTAGATCAGTTAATCCAGTCCACTGTCCACTTGTGTACCCAACTAATCTCAGCTGACCCTCTCAAACTGGGGAGAATCTGGGGCAATGAATACTCAAAACACGTGATACACTGCTCTCACATCATACAAGTAAAGACTTTGAGTAAAGACTTACATTGTTACAAAGAATGCTGAAAAAATGTAGCATGGTTTCCACAAAATATTAAGCAGCACAACCATTTTTCCAATGGTTTTCTGTTTTGCGAGCACCAAATCGGCACATTAGAATAATTACAGCAATTTGTGAAGAGTGCTGTGATTTTGATACCTAGAGTAATGGCTGCTGGAAATTACAGAAATAAATGACAATTAAAAAAATTAAAAATAATAATAATATATTTTTGACTACAATTTAAAAGGACCGTTTTTACTGTATTTTTGATCAAATAAATGCAATCTGGACCAGCATAAAAGACTTAAACACATTTTCAGGTGGACGGAGTGCAATGGTGAAATCCATGTTGGTCCAACAAAATTTGACAGATGCAAAGGGACAGTATTCAGACATTCGTAAGACATCACCCTCTACAGATGGAATGTGCTTACCCAACATGCTTGGCTTAAGTCAGATCCTCCCTTAACTTATTTAATGTATCCATCCTAATCTGCAAACCTGAGGGATTTAGAGCAAGATACTGAGCAAGATAAATGAGACACGCGAGACCTACAACTTAGGCCCACCTTGGAAAACCTCACACAACTGTGGTTTGGATTGTCCCAAGTAAAACGGTGAACTTTTATCCTTAAAAGAAGAAGACATCATATCTTGCATAACGTTCAGAGAGGCCTTATATAATGGGAGGATTGGAGTGCCAAACTGCAGAGAAAATTTGGTTTGGACAGTGGATTTGTTAAGCAACTCCAACACAAGCTGAATCTGTTCTTTTGCCTTCACTTTCTTCAAGTTCAAGTTCATTTTATTTGTATAGCACATTTACAACAGCCACTCGGCTGACCAAAGTGCTTTACAGGAGAGAAAATTTGATAAAAACATACACAGAAAACAAGCCAGATAAAAAGAACAACCCAATTTGAAATTACAGTAAACAGTAATCAATACACTAAGGAAAACAAATAGGTTTTTAGCAGGGACTTAAAAACAGACAGGGAAGGGGCCATTCTAATCTCTAAAGGCAGGGTATTCCAAAGACGTGGCCCTGCCACCGCAAATGCACGCTCCCCTCTACGCTTAAGTCTAACATGTGGAACTACCAACAAAGCCTGGTCGCAAGATCTTAGGTCGCAAGATCTTAGATTCAAGGTTGCCACACATTAAAGTTGAGGTTAAACTTGGATATCCAGAACCATCTACTTCTTCCTGACTACACTGAACTTTTGTTCAAAGCAGCCTGAATAAACTAATATCTGGGAACAGACGGTAGTATTAGTACTCTATGGGCCCCTTTTCCCCTCAGTATGATTTCACAGCAAACAAAACTCATACAATCAGCTTCATTAACTATAATTATCTTTAAGATGTAGGCTCAGTCAGTATTTCCTTGGTATTGTTTCTGAAAGTGACTTCATCATGGATATGAGGTTAACCCAAAAGCAAAGTGAGTCAGAAGCAAAGCGTCTTACTTTATGTTTACAACAAACCCAGAGTATAGTCCAGCCTCACAATAAAAATACATACACTACCCACAAACAGCTTAAGTGGTTTGTAATTCCAATTTTAGTGATGTAGCTCAAGGGTCACCACCAGTATTGAGTTGTGTGCACCTTGTAAATGACCACTGAGGTCAGAAAATTCTGAGTGGAAACAGCACTGGTCTCTCAGCAGCATGAGCGTCACTGCATTGTTTTTAAAATGGTGAAGACAGTCACGACAAAACAAGTTTTAGGGGCTGGAGTAAAAGGCTGGTTGTGAATACTTGCCATTAATATAATAAACACTGCCATTCAAAAATACAGTAAAAACAGTTAGGCCTACTTTCTTTCCTGTGAAACAGGAAACTTTTTTGTGCTGCTGTTCAAAAGTTTGGGGTAAATAAAATGTTTTAATGTTTTTGAAAGAATTCTCTTATGCTCATCAAGTCTGCATTTATTTGATCACGAATACAGTAAAATATTGTGAAATATTATTACAATTTAAAATAACTTTTTTCTATTTAAATATGTTTTCAAATGTAATTTATTCCTGTAACGGCAATGCTGAATTTCAGCAGCCATTACTCCAGTCTTCAGTGTTACAATGATCCATCAAGAGCAATGGTGGAAAACCATCGGTCTACATAGTGCATCAGTCCATTTAATTCAAAAGAGCAAGAAAAATCCTGGCCGACATCATGTGCTCTCATTCTCTTACCTTGTTCTGGGTGAGGTGGTGGACAGCTCGACAGTGGGCATCAGGGATCTGAGTGGCCATACAGCCCTGGTTCATATCAAACACCTGGATGGTGCGGTCAGCGCCAGCAGCCAAGACGATATCTGACACACTGCGGTTAAAGAGATACACTTTGCGTCCTGTCATTTTGAATAAAATCCAATACTGTTATATGACAATGAGACTACCCTCTACATTATGCTCTGTTAAAGTTATATTTCAAATAATATTTCAAAATATTGAAAATGCTAAATATTCTGAATGAACCTGTGTGCTATTCATACTCAAAGGAACTGCGTGTTTTTTATAGTTAACAGGAATATTGTTCTGCTCATGCACTGATACCTTCAGCTATTGTTGAACTGTGCAAAGCCAAAAGGCTAAGTCAGGTATTTTAGGATACAGGAGAAGAAGTCATTGATGGCTGACATTGAAGTGATGTCCGTTCCTGATTTCATGCTGAATTTACTGGCCAATTTAGAGTTGCTTCTTTGCTTATACCTGTGATCAAAAGAAGAGGAAAATACAATTAAACACATTCCATAAATAAATATTCTGAACTTATTTCAGAGTTGTTTCTATGGATTATAACAAAGCACTGCAGTTGAAGCTGTGTGGACATGAACCTACTGTACATATGGACCATTTTACAGAAAAGGAAAACGCAGTCTATCTGTTTGTAGAGATTTTCTACCACCTTAATAATGCTGAAAAAGGCCTTAACACATAATTATTCTATAGATGTTCCATCATAAACAGAATATTATGTGCAAAATCTGGCTGATGTCTCCTATGTATCTCTTCCAGGAATTCCCCAACACTTGTATTTAGATATACAGTATAAAGACTGGGATTCTTCTCTGATTCTTCAGAAATATCGCACAGATTCTCCACTGACAAGTGCTTACCCCTCTAGCACAGACGTATTTCACCATGACAAAAATCTATACGGAAATTCTACACAGCTTCCAGCCTTAGAATATGAAGTATGTGGTTGTTAAATTAAACAGGTCTGACTAGAGCTTAAATTAGGATTTTTGAGACGAGGGCAGCCTAAAATCTGATAGCCTGGCATACTCCCAGATTTTACAAGCCCTTGAAACTGAACCTTTCTTTTGGCAGAAGGTCACCAACGCCCTGCGTTTCTTGTTACTTGCTCATTGTCTATTAACTGCTTGTACCTCTTGATGTCATCTCTCATGGTGTCCAGATGGTAAAGGTACAGCATTAGATTTGATCCTGACGCCAGCAGTAAAAACTTGTCCAGATAATAAAACTGTGCACTTCTGATGGGCTTTGCAAACCGGTCATCTCCCTGGAGATCCATGAAGTTAAACAAACAGTGCATTAACAGACAGTCAGTAAGACACATCAACATTACAGTTTATTAATAGCCTTTAAATAAGTGCTAAGTGCATTCATGTCACAGCACATAAAATTCAGCACCATATCAGCTTAAAATATCACAATCTCAGTCATTCTCTCTTTTTACCAAAGATGGAGTGTGAAGAGATAAATGAGGATAGAGGAATGTTGTTTTTCTGTCTGGATAATATGAGACTAATGAAAGTCAATGAGAGACAGTTTGGTGAGTGGAATATGATTGCTACTGGATATTTAATGTACTTCTTGTATACAAGTATGTGAATGTATGTAGCTTCTAGCTTCATGATTTTTAACACTTTTTTGCCTCCCAAAATGTGTGCAATTACAGTGCGTGTTCCATTACCATCTTTACCACATTAGAATAAACTGTCTGCTTTTATTATGTTACTTTTGAATAATTATTCTTATTGGTAACTATTATTTATTATTCTTACTGGTTATGCTACCAGCCAAACATTTGTCTATTTGCATGCTTACTTGAGTGTATTTCAAGCCAAAATGTCTAAAATGTTTTTATACTCTGCTTTCAACATTAAGTAGCTCTGTTTATTATTGCAGATTTAGGATTTTCTCTTTAATATAAATGACACAAACACTGATGCATTGGGTCATATTTGGCTCCAGATACACACAGATGCACAGGTCTAGGAGGCTGGGTGGGAAGACACCAGAGAGTGACTCTGAGCCAGAATGTGACTGAAGAAAACTGATTTGAATGAACTTCAGTTGTGTTGGGGGTTCTGGGAAAGAGGGAAATTAGGGTTTAGAGAGGTCTGCAAGTGTTTAGAGCACTGATGTGCTGACCAGGGGCCTGCACAGATGCCATTGACGTTCCAACAGAGGAACACTGCCAAGAGAAACACTTCCCACAGGCGTACGCATTCAAATGCAAATTGATTTTTTGAATCTTAAAACTTTTCTTCACATATTTTGCTTATTGGTTCACTCTGAGCTGGACTTGACAATAATTGTAGGTACTGCATAAGCTCAGAACTAAAAGCACTTTTTAAATTGCTCATGTCAGTGCAAGGACTTTATTTGGTTTAATTGTTGATACGTTACCATGGTCAGAACAGGTTCAGAAGCATTTGCGGTCCAGATGCAAAGGGTGGGGTCCTCAGAGGTACTCAAAAACCACCGCTTACTGTGACTCCAGCATACAGTGTTCACAGCCTTACTGTGCCCTACAAAAAAACAACAACAGAGCCACAATTTTGATGCCAAGGACCCCAAAAATGATGATCACCTTGCAAGGGACTCCCATACCATAAATACACAGGTATAGGCATCTATATAAGATTATAAAATATTAAATAAGATTAATACATGTATTAGACTATCATTAGCCTGTGGCGATTACGTGATGGGTAGGTGGTCAGATACTTTCTTAACTGCTGCTTATTTTGTTATTGAGAGGAAAATGTGCAGCACGTATTAATATAATCATCTAAATGCCGCTCTCAGCAGTGTGGGTGGCATTGTGATTTTCGCTAACAAGATATTGCTGCAAAGGCATTTCAAACAGCTTTTTACCCCTAAGAACGAAAAAGAACATCGCTGTGAGTATATCAGGCCATTAGTCCAATGAAAAGAGCATCTATTTCAGGGACAGGAAGGGCCTCCAAATGTCAGAATTCCCCAACTGTCAGTTTCAGCTGTCAGTATCAAGTCCTGTCAGAATGGCATGCAAAAATCGAATACTGAATCAATTCCTTGGTGCCATTCACTCAGGAAATGAAAATAAGAGACATGCAAAGGAATTTTACAAAAAATAAACACTACAGATTTGAAGCTCTCCCACTACCTGTATAGACAGCTGGGTTGCTGGTGAGTGAAGAGTTGTACAACAAAACAGAACCGTCTCCAAGACCACACGCAATCTGCTTTCCATCTCCTAGACACAAAAATAGAAAGTTAACAATCAAAAACGAAGGAATAATTAGTTCAAAACCGACGCTCCTCTGGCGCAAGTCTAAAATAACAACTACAGCACTCTTAAAAACAGCTGTACATGACTTTATTGTGTTTAACTGTTGGGTTTGCTTCTGGTGCTACAGCATGGAGTCTTTATGTGAGACCACAGGAGAACCAAAAATGGGCAAATCAACAGGCAAATGATCGTTAGCCACGGCTATTAAGTGCTGTTGATTGTGCATAAAGCTGGAAAAGAAACTGTTTGCTATGCAAAGTTTAGCCAATGAAATTACAGCAGGATACTACAGTGCTACAAGGGTGAACTATGTGTAGAAATTTGACCATTTATAACAACAATTTTTTATTTATTTATTAAAAAAAACTTTTTTTTAAATGCATTTTAATTTTTTTATGTTTTATTATTTGTTATTGTTGTAATATAAGAAGTCATACAGTGTGACATGATTTCTGGTTGAGCATTTTCTGGTTGTGCAGTACAAAGAAATTTCACATGTTTAAAGCCTAGTGTGATCCTACTGTTCCTCACCTGAGTACCGTAGAGAGCTGACAGGGGTTGGAGTGGTGGAAACTGTCAAATGAGCATAAGGCATACATGGTGCTTCAAAATGTGAAGGATACTCACTTAAGAGGTGCTTCCTGTTGAAAAACAGTGCATAATTTTCAGCACAAGCTACAATGGTCTTATTCAGTACTACTGCATTCTTGAGACTCTGTACTGAAACTGACAGAATACTTACATATTTGTGCTAGTTGTTGCGGCAGAGTTGCTTTTCTTCTTAACATTGGTCTTTGGTCTAAACATGGTCCTACTATAAAATAGATATATGTTATAGCTTATAGTCTAATTCCTGAAAAATCCAAGAGAACATATCCTAGTTTTTCATAGACAGGATACTTGACTTGGTCACAAGCAGATGCAGCAACAACATTTGTGATGTTCTTTAAAGATTTATATTTACATTTAGTCATTTAGCAGACGCTTTTATCCGAAGTGACTTACAAATGAAGACAATGGAAGCAATCAAAATCAACAAAAGAGCAATGATATAAAGATGATTGCGATTCTACTAAGACAGACATCATGAAGGTCCCTTTGTTCATTCAGTACATAATATTGAAATAAAAAATCTTATGGCAAAAAAGCCTTTCAGTAATGTGAGTCTAAGCAGGCCTGTACACTCCATGGAAACAGAATTAAACAGTGTTTAAATGAATATTATGCTAGTGACCTCAGATTAAACTCCAAAGTTACAGCATGGAAGATATTAGGTGTGAGCACAATTAGTGTCATTTACTTTAAATCATGTTTAAAAAGGCTACCAGAACACAGCCTGAGTAATTGTTTCTATAGAATATGCTTCTTCGCCTATTAATTTAGTTAATTTGACATATGCAGCATTCTATACATGTCTAACACTCTCATTACACACACTGAAGGGATTCATTTCACACATTTTCAACATGTTGCTCTCAATAGGGTGATTGAATGCTCACAACCACTGTTGCACATTTAACTCACCAATTTCTACAATTGTCAAAGCCTGAAACCATGTGAACCATATAAAAGTAAACCTGAAACCATAAAGTTTGTTAGACTGCTGTGTGGTCTACTGACTTACTGAGGAGCTGTATTGTATCCTGATGACTTCACTTGTGTGTGAAAAACCAAAGGCTGATCCTTTACACTCTTCTGACAGCTCACACCTAGAAGACAAAAAGAGAACAGGTCAGTCACATAATTAAGCTTTGCCTGCATGCAGTCTGAACATTACTCATCTATCATAATTATGTACCACTAGCACTATAATTTGAAATAAGCTTGATATAATAATATCAGTGACATTACTACATACTTAAACCATTTTGCTGATAATATATCAAGCTTATTTCAAATTATAGTGTTAGAGGCATACTATTATATTTCCTCCACCATTTTCATGACTCCTATATCACTCTAGAGTCTCTTTCTGCTCACATAATGATATAATTTCAACTTAAACCATATTTCATGCCCACATATTTACTTATTTGGTAAAGCTTGATACTGTACAATCAGCTTGTCATTATTGTAAAAAATACCCATTCAGGATCCACACCATCTGATGGAGGTTTTTTTTCATACTAAGCTGCTGACTGTACATTATACCTTTTTAAGTTATTGACATGAAATTTATACAAATAAAAACTTATTCAAACAGAAAGTCATATTACAGTAAAAGATGTTATGATACAACCTGAAGAACTGACATTTTTCCAAGTTTTCTTCACTTTAGTGAGCTCATTTTTTCCAGCTCCATTAAAACTAATGCACACGTTTCCAAAATTGGTTCTCCTGCCAACCACAGACTAAATGTATATTCTGAAAAGTGGCTAATAAATGCAACTACTTCCTAAAGCAGAGGTTTCCAATCCTGCTCCTGGAGGGCCAATGTCCTGCTGAGTTTAGTTCCAATCTGTCCCAACACACTTGCCTGATGGTTTCTAGTTATCCTGAAAATGCTGATTAGCTGGTTATGGTATGTTTAATTAGGACTGGAGCTAAACTCTGCAAGACAGTGGCCCTCCAAGAGCAGGACTGGACACATCACATCTGTAAAATCAGTCAAATTCATTATTATGCCATTTATTTTTGAGGTTTGAACTTAGTTCCCGTCTTTTGGTTTTGCTGTTTTCTTGGGAAACACTTCCAAACAACTTCAACGATTTAAAAATAAAAGATACCAGACTTGAAGCAAGACTGGGCCAAGAACCCTTTGTGAGAGCTGACTAAATTCCACCATATATTGAGCACAATCATTATTGCAATTACTTTAATAATACTAAAACAAATTAGAGCTGGTACTACAAATACAAATGGGGAAAAACGTCTATGCACTTTGGACAACATAAAGTTCCTGTCATGAGATCAATCAATAAGAAATCATGTATTCTTTAATAGATCATTCTTATTACCATGGTATCCCAAATTATTTCAGTTTACATTGGCAAAAAGTACTGAAACATTGTATCGAAGAGAGATAGCAGTTTCTGGTCATTGTCAACAAACCACATCCTGACATAACCCATTATTCAAGAATATGTCAGACTGTTCTGAGATCAGCCTGTTATCAGACCTTCAATCACAGACCCTGAACTGCTGGATCCCGACTATAAGTGCATGTCAAAGCCCAGCAGTGTGAAAAAAATGAGTTGTCCTAGTTATGGTATTGACTTAGGCCCCAGAAAAAGCTATGGAATAAATTTAAACCTCTGAGGATGTGTAACTCTAGTAAGGAAGAGAAATAATGCCCAGTTGGAGATGGAAGAAGAGCCTCCCTTAAGGGACAGAGAGAGAAAAATAATGATGATGGATTGCTTTTACATCCATGAGACATATAAGACAAAAAAAATCATTATGCCGTTTAAACACTCAAAAAAGGCAAAAAAAAGTGTCTGCAAGCATACAAGGAAATACAAGAGGTCTAAAAAGTACTACCACAGGTCAGGCTATAACATTTTGCACTTTTCTGAAGTTCTTGCAAAGTATAAGTGAGCACAAGAGACTTCTTTCAAAAACATAAACACAAAAAGATCTTACCGAATCTTTTGAATGGTAGTGTAACTAATTATACAAATGGGTACATTTTTATCTTTGGAAGGATATGCAGGGATGAATCATGCAAATTAAGACCAAGATCAAATAGGGTCCATTTTGATTTAGTGACATGGTCTGTGCCTGGTCTCTTCATTCTGTGGTTATCAAAACCCTTTATCTTTGTGACCTCAGATACCAGATGGCATCAGGCTGTTTTATAAAGAGTGACAGTTTCATTTCCATGTATTTTAAAAGTATTTCTAACTACGGCATATAAAGAATTCTGGTGTGCCTAATGACAACTTTCTTTTGAAAAGCTACTGTATAATGTGATACAGACCTCTGCAAGGCCATAAAGATTAACATCTTGGACAGTACCAAGTCAGCATAAATATTACCATGGGGGGTGTCAATGACATTGAAATGCTAGTTAAAGCCAATGGTTTTTTTCTTTGGCAACAAAAAGTGCGCGTGTGTGGTTTTGTAAACTCCAACCGATTTTTCTCTGAGGTTTTGGGCCATGTTTTGCCAGCTCAGCATTCAGAGGGGACATAGTCATCAGAGGAGAACTGAAAATAGAGGAAAAAACAACATAAATAGACTTCTATTACTGGAAATAATAAAATACAGCATTTTCCATTGTGGTAGTTGATTCATCAAGAATAAGGTTAACAGTCTATAACAGACAATACGTCCACTGAAGATAATCCTGGCTAAAACCAAAATCAAGCATTGGGTAAATTATTCTTGGATGGTGCTCAAAATGACACCCTACATATTCTAAATCCAAGCACCACCTGGCCAGGATCAGGAGCCTCATAGAGATTGAAAGATGAGTGTTGTTACCTGGGCACAGCTGAAAGATGCTCATCCACAGAGAGGCCCGTCGCCATCCTAAAGCAGAGCTCGTCCAGCCCGGCACTATTAACCTCTAAAAGGGCTACTGAAGTCCCAAACAGAGAAGTCACCAAACAACACATCTAAGCAGAAAGAGAGAAGCTGAGGGTAGTCCTCATGTTATACTGTCTCACACAGACCACTTTCCTCCCAGAATGCAAACCACAGCCAAACCTTGTAAAAGCTTTACATCTGAAATAATCCTGGCTTTGTGAAACCATAAACTGCTAATTGCAGGGATGTTAAAATACCAAAGGTGCTATACATGTGAACTCGAGCGGCTTAAGGTTAACGAAATGGATCTTTAAAAAATCTGTCAAAAAACTTAGAATACTGTAAATATGTAAAATATTGTTTTTGTATACATATTGCACAGATGTACAGACATGAAAAGTTTAGTGCAGTACTTACATTACCACCAAGTTCATTAGAGATGGCCCACGACCCTGCCATTGAAATGCTTAGGTCACCTGTCAGGAAAAAACAAACTGCCACTTCATTATTTAAAATATTTACATACTACAATAATTATGTCTCAAAAAAAAAAAAAAAAAAGTTGGGGAAAATGTTATGCTTCGAAACTTGATTTTGGTTTGGAATAAATTAGTGGCAAACCAGGAAACATTAGTAAATTTGCAAACTAAACATTCATTCTTCTTCAGAAAAACAGACAATGGCACCATGCTGGCACCATACTGATGGTATATTTTCCCATGCTTCAAGTATTTTTAGGAAGCCCTTTGTTATAATGAAAATCATGATGTTTATGCATATTTCTGAGGTGAATTTTGTTTTGAGGTTGCAAGATTTAACCAATGTTTTCATTAAGTGTACAAGGACATGCACTGACTTTCTGCCACTCTCTAAAGTATCATAATCCTGGAATATTCCAAGCTAGAAGACTCAATTCTTATCTGGTTATCACACAGAAGCCTACTCGCACTCTAAAGTTTTATTGACCACTAAAGCCACTGTTGCATTTATTTGTATTATATTTTTTATAAACATTAAAAAACATTTTTTAATATGTTACTATTTTTTTTTACTAATAAACATACCGAGGTCAAATATAATGGAACAAATATTTTCTTGAACAATTGCTAAATTTGAACCTAAAGCATGTTTATGTTTCAGAGATAATTGAATACTTATGATGCCTTGGAGTGGAAGATTCATGAGAAGCTCTGAAGTATCCAGGTCAAGCAGATATAGTCCATCAGAACTTCCGATCCACACACAACTTCCTCTATGGAAAAAGCACAAAGAAGAGACTATTTACAAAAAGACACTACAAAGAACTAAGGCCTGGTTAATGTAACAGGGTACGACAGAAAAGAAAAGAAAAAAGATCTGTATTATATAGACCTACTGTAGGAATTCACACCCACATTGCCACAAAGTCTCTATAGAGAACATCTATGAAAGCCTGTCATATTAAACTACAGTGGCAGAATCTATGATAAGAGATTGCACAAGCTTGCTCTAAAAGAGAACTGCACTAAAGCTTTGAAAAACTTGATTTAAGTCAGTGTCTTATTGCAGTGCAAATCATAAAGTAGCAGAGGTCAAGGGTCATCACCCCTGTCCAATAAATTAGAGTTATTGTGTTAACATGTTGTTTTCTATGAATCACTATGAATCTGTGAATAACAATGTGAAGAATTCCTGCACATTTAGTTAACTAAACATGAGTGTGTAAAAGAAAAAAAATAATTCATACATATTTCAAAGTTTTAAAGTTTTTAGTATTTCTGATTTTTGTGACTTTGCCTCTTTCTTGGCCTCCCTTACATCTGCAGGCATTTCTCCACTAGTGTTTACAACATATGATATTACAAATTATTACAAATTTCAGCATATAATGACTTTATGCGAAAGTTTTCAGGTTCAGTTCACACAACCATCTTGTCATTAAGCTGTAACTGCTGTTTGGACAGCATGAAACCATAAAGAGGAGCATAACGGCTTCCTGATTGGAGGTTTCCTGCCATGACCATAGAAAAATCTGTTGAAAAATGATTTTTTACGCCTGTGAAGACAGGTGTACCATGCTGTATATCTCTACCACAACTTTACAATGTCATGACTACTACAGTAATTACTGTTATCATACATACTGTGTGCTTGTGAATACATTTTGTCTGCCCTACATCATTTCTTACCCCAAAAATTCAACAATTGCCCAAGCAGATAAAGGTGAACAACAATACCAGACCAAAGACAGTACCTCTGCTGCAGGCTAGTATGACTGGACTGCAGTTTCTGTGCCCAGATTCTCAGAACAGGCTTTGCTGTCTCCACTATTCCTCTCACATCACTATGAGTCGTTCCTAGAAAAGCACACAGATGAAGCTCATGCAGATGTATCGTTTTCCGCAGTGAGGTAGGCACATGAAAAACACTAGTTATACGCAGTCTGATTTGTGGCTTGTGGGTTTTTTCTAACCATCTGGTCTATTTTGAGGTGAGCTGGTTTTTCTGAGGTTTCTCTCATGCTTCTGTTCAAGCTTCGAAAGGTCCAGTTTTGTCACCAAGCGGCATTTGTGGTCCACAGGGAGAGTGTAGCACCAAAGCTTGAATCACAAAGAGATTCCAACATAAACAAAGTGATATATAGATTACACAAGAGAGCTTTAAAGTGTGTGTGTGTGTTACTCACCTGTCCGTCACCAGACCCTGTGATGAACTGACCGTTTTGCTCCATGAAGAACAGACTAAGCAGTGGATACGCTGTGAAACAAAAACGTCAGCATCTTCACTACATATTCTCTACATTTACAGGCTATGAGTGAAAAACCTAAATTTCTGTTGTATAAATATTGGTGTTAATAACTATAACCTGACCTGATAGGACAGCAGATTCAAAGAGCATATCTCCCTTCTTCACATCCCAAATCTAATACAAAAAAAGAAAAAGAACTCATATGCACATACTGTATATCTATATATATATATATATATATATATATATATATATACATATATATGTATATATATTTCTCTCTTTATATATACATATATATTGTGCATATATATATATATATGAAATATATATATATACATACATATATCTTGTGCATATATATCTATATATGAAATATTTATTTCACTACATATACATATATATATATATATATATATATATATAATAAAACATACATACTGTACATATATATATTTTGCTATATAGTATATTTTACTTATTTCACTGGCAATTTTAAAATGAAATAAAATCTGTACCTTAAATGTTCTGTCTTCTGATGTTGAGATGAGAAGATTAACGTCCCATGGACAGAACTCTGATGCAGTCACAGGACCAAGATGAGCTTTCAAAACTACAGGCGCCTCCTCTCTCTATAAGAATCACAAATACAGTGGCCCCAAGTTTTGGGTCTTCATTTAAAAATATGTTTATTGTTTTATAATTTGATTGAAAAATGTTTTATTACATAATTTAAACATGTTCGTAAGTTTAAGTATGGTCTTAAGCAGACAAACGCTGTTTGAATGAGATAGGACCATTTATTTCTGATTTACAAGACAACAAGGAGCTTATTCTGATTTTTTCATTCCCTAATTTATTGCTGGTTTCATATGAGTATTTCAATGTTATCTCTCATCTTTATGGGCCGGTCAATCACAGTCTGGGTAATGGAATGTTCTACATGCAGACTTTGTTCGGCATTTCATCTGGAGATGGGTCAAAAAAGGCATTTGTTTCCTTTTTACTGTTTCAGCATAACTGCTTTTGTTTTCGATTCACTGAATCAAAATCGTGTGTATCTTATTTCATACCTCTGCATTCAATAGAAACACTCTGGAGCCGGAGCATGCAGCCACTTTTGCGCTCAGTGGACACAGTGACAGATGCACCACCCTGCCGAGCAATGTGCCAACAACTCTACCTGAGGCAATTCCACCTGGAACACAGATGTCAAGTTTGGGAGATGGGACAAAAAAGTGATTGACAGAGAATATGTTCCAGAGCAGAGCATTCTTAGGTATCACAGTTTTATATGCTCTGCAGACGAGCAGAATTTTTCAGTCTGTTTCTGAATCAAGGTCTTTGCATGCGTTATTACCGTCTTTGATCTGTGTGTAGCAGCGATCAATGTCCCAGACGATAACATAATCTTCAGAAGCACTACAGAGTAGGAGACGATCTCTCACCATCCCAAACGCCATGGCAGACAGATCACCATGGTGACCAGTGAGTTCCAAGGGAGGCTACAGGAAACATTGAAATTAGATTTATTTTTATTTTTTTATAAAAAAAAAAATTATGCTGTGCAACAATGCAGTCCTAATTAAATGTTACAAATGATGGCACACATTTTACAGTTATATTAAATGGCTATATTAACTCTTTTTATCCCCAGAAATGTAAAAAAATCCATTAGTAGTATGGTATTGATGGTACTTGCGGTTTTTCATAATTCATAGTAAAAAGATGTCATTAAACAAATATTTAAAATACACTATCTTTACATAGTTTCTACATTAATTTGGAAATGAAATGTGAAAATATATTTATGATCACAAATTTTAATGTTAGGTGCAATTAATTCCAGCAAAATATGTGAATAATTGGGTACTTTTTCAGTCAGTTGACAATAATTATATATATTTGTTTATTGAAAATAGATATAGGTAAACAAAGACCTCCAGGTTGTTGTTTTCATAAATCCTTATATTCTTGTCCTGCCATGGGACAGCACAGTGAGAAGGACAGCAGGCCAGCTGCAGGTGGGACACTGGCTTATTGAAAGTTAGAGAGAATCTCTCAGTAAAATACTGCACCGAGGTCACAGCAGCCATGGAGATCCCAATAGTCCCCTGTAACAATACACAATGAGAAAATCTTAAATGTTTAGTGGGGCAAGATGACATCTAACTGGCCCAGTTAAAGGGCACATTCCATTAAAACAGTGAACAATGGTGCCATGAGATTATTTTTTTTAAGCATCAGTCCACTATATTTTAAAAGTGTGTATATATATATAGCCTAATGTTTTCAATTTATGGGACTTACATGTTTATTAATAACTGTACACTAGCAAACTGGTCCCAAACTAGCTAGCCTCTAAGAGGGAGCTTAAATGAAGACTTCTGAAGGTTACGCACCTGCTTTTACTGACCATCTGTTGAAAACAAGCCCTTCGTTGTTTTTTAGTTTTAGGCCGTGTTTTGTGGAAAGTGCCATTAACATCAGCTGCAAAGTATTTCGTTCATCACCTGAAAGTAAAATGTATTTCTGTTTAGGTGTTACAAATGTAACCCGTATATAATTATACTGTATGTGTAGTTAGTAAATTAAATTTCAGTTTTTGGCCTGTGACCCTGCAGCTATTGCGTCCTTGTTGCTTTGGAAACGGAAGCCTTTTCGGGACGGAACACCAGAAGGGACAATTGCTAAGGTGTGTACTTAAGTCCCTAAAGTCTTGTACTGATGGTTTGCTGGCTTAGACGATTTTATTTGTTTGTTTATTTATTTATTTTTTAGTACAGTGTACAGCGAAAAGAGTACATGCTGACACGATATACTAGAATTGTGGAAGTTTTGTGTCTCTGTCTTATTGTCATGCCTATAAAAACAATAACTGTTGTTAAAGTCTGATATAAAGACAGATACCTGATGGCCTGATGGATTGATTTTACTTGGATGCATCCGTGTTATTCGTAGCGCAGCAGATTTGGTTCCTGGTTTATTATTTACACAAACTGTCCGACTAAACTAGTACTAGTTAAAAAAATGTCAGGTAATTCATTTTCTATGCAACGATGCCCTCTGGTGGTAAACTGCAGTCAGTCTGAATGTACATTGAAATTGAGTTACAATACATATACTGAATATATATAATAAATAATAAAAATAAATAATTGAAGCAGTAAGAAGTCGTCGACGGTGAAAAGTTTATAATTTCCTCTTGTAAAGAATATATAGATTTTGTCTAGTTAGGTTATTTTATATCTGTTTTAATCCAAGCTCATTTCAAAAATCCTTATAAAATGGGATAGATGTAGATATACATTTGTGAATATAAAATTGATAAGTTTTAGCATGTTGTCAATGCTTTTTATTTTGTTCACAATAACAAACGACGTCTTTAACAGTAAAATACAAAGTGTGCAATTTTACAATCATAAAACACAGTCACTCTTCTATTTTTTCACTAAAAAAAAAATCTTAAATTTCTTCACTAAAAGTGTCTTTAATCCTATATTAATGTTACAAATGATACGTTTTCACCAACAAACGATTTGCAAGTCCACGCCCACATCTGTCTTCCGCCAATGAGTCTCAGTCAAACACACTGAGCTATCCAATCATAAAAGCGTGATCTACATATGCATCTCTTTGGAATCGCCCCTTATTCTAATCGACCAATCAGTCTTTCGCTTCAGTCAGTCAATCAACTCTCCCCGCCCAGTTTTTCTGACAGAACGGAAGCCGAGATGGGCCAAACCAGCCCATCCGGATAATAGAGACAAACTTGGCAGTGAGCGGATGAACTGGTCCGATCTTTGTTCTTCACAGGCAGACTATCAACCTCTTTATATTTTTGAGTATCGTCACTTATATGTCTCACATTTATATCAAGATTATATAGAATACTCCTCCCTGGGCACGCAGCTTCAGCACAGGCATATACCTTTTGAGCTAGCATATTTTCCTAGTGTTTTTAGTTCATTCTTCCCCCCCACCGACGAGTTTTTATTGGACCAAGATAGGCGGCGCGGGCACCAAGATGTCGAACCGGATGGTGTGCAGAGAAGCGAGCCACGCCGGCAGCTGGTACTCGGCCTCAGGTAGAGCCAGAGACCCGAGAGCGGCCCGGGCCTGGGGTCCGGTGTGCTGCTTACACCAGTGTGTGTGTCTGGCAGTGTCTCAAAACCTGGTGAGTTGCCTATCTGCACAGCATTTTGGGACGTTCAGCACGCTCAAAAATGCTGCCTAGGTAGGCAGCTCACTTTGTTTTTAGACAGAGCCTGTGCGATCAGCTGGGAATTATTAAATAGCTGTGCCTAAAATGGTTTAAAGACCACAGGGCGAGTTTCTTTATATTTGTGCGTTTTGCTGAACTTACCGTATTTTAAAAACTAACTAACTTTATTTAAAATGTGAACTAAAACATTAACGTTAGCTCTATTTTGTTAGAAAATCACTTTAAATGGATTTAACTCTGCTCTGTAATTAATGTAAATCTACAAAAAAGTGGGCCTCGGTCATGAAATGTCATTTAATTTGTCTTGGCATTTAGATGATTATTTTGTGAATTACTTTAAATGTTAAAATGTTTTTGTATATTTTTTTCTGTTTCTCATTGAGCAGGAAAAAAAAATGCATTTAAATTCAAGGGCCATTATTTAAATCGACCGCACTGTGTGTGTTAATCATATTTACCTGTTGTTTATTTTTGTGTTTCTATTGTAAATGTGTCGCTTCTGTGTGTGTAATTGCAGCTGAGAACAAAACAGGCCAACAGTTAGCTGGTTAGCCTATAGCCGGTGTGTGTGTGAATCTCTCCAACACTCCCAACTAACGTTACACAAAATAATACCACAGATTAGTATACCATCCACGCTAACTTTACCCAGCCCTACTTTACCGGATGAGTAAATCCAGATAGATTAACTTCTGTCGCAATTCAGAAGGCTGGATTTACCCTGCTAACGGCTAAAGCTATTTGATGAAGTTCATATGACAGCTGTACACGACAGCTGTGTTTTCATAGAGAATAAAACCATGTTTTTCATTAATACTGATGTCAAGTAATGCTGTGTTTATTGTTATACTGGCCAGCATTAATGTGCAGTTCCATTCCAGTAAATACAGTAGGCACAGTCAGCACATGAAAGTCTTTAGAGGGCCGGTGCTGTTTTTTTCCTCTCATGCAGCAACAAAGGATGCATGACAAAAGCCTATATCACATATTTTTTACACCGTAGAGAAGTCAGTCTTGTGGCTTTTACATGATGATCTGTATTTTGTAAGCTGCCACTATCTTTAGAGCCCTTGTTTTGTTCAAAACACACATTTTTGAGTGTTTGCATATGAAAAAGGCTGGTCTCCAGCAAATAATGTATAATGTAATGTGTTGAAAAAAAAGTCTGTTGAGTCCATACATGTATAAACATGCCTTTGTCTTCAGTTACAGTTTTCAGATAGTGACTTGCTGTTTTTCATCTGGCAGTGATAACTCTGGCCAGTTAGTTAGGAGTGTGTCAGTTGGACAAATTGTACAGACAATGTCAATGTATAAATATAATATTAGATTTTTGATATACTGCTATATTGGTATTCTTCATATATTAGACTCATATATTGACCATGTCTCAGCAAACCTTTTACCATTTTTTTTAAAACCCGGATTTGTGTATACATTATATATATTTATTAATCTGTATTCTTCATATGTGCAAGAATGTTATCTCTTACACTGCAATATATAAAAACAGCACTATAACCACAATCAACCACCTTTTTCTATATATTAATGTACGCATCAGCCATAAAAATTCATATAATTCAGACACTAATATGAATGCATTTGCACATGCATCAGTATTAAGACCTGACTGCTCTTTGGAATATCATTAGTGATGTAATGGTATGATTCATTACAGTGTAGAGATTTGATTATCAACTGCTAAAACTTGACCAAATTGGTTGTATTCTTATTCCTTTTACAGAATCAGCTGTAGTTCATCTGTTCACTGGTTCTCAAAACTGTTATCTTGTCCTGTCAGACTCTGATAAGAAAGTCATTAGAACTGGGACAATGGCACTGTCTGAGGCTGAAATATTGCTGGAATCAACATTCAAGACAGCCATTTCACACATTGCGTCACTGTTTGTTTGACTGATTTATATTTAGAAGAGAAATCCACAGATGAATGCTTGATTATAACATCTTTTAGCATGTTATGGTACTGAGGTGATGATATGATGAATAAATATTTTTAAAAAATTCAGCATTGCGGTAATGAGATATTTTTGTTTTGCATTCTGGTAATAGAAATTAGGGAGGAAAATGTGCTTGTATTCATAGTGCTGTTTTTATAACAGCAAAAGAGAAAATGTATTCTTTTGAGTCTACATGAACATTTATTTTACACAATATTTGTCCTGAAAATAATGCATTAAAAAAAATCTGAATTATGCTAAAATAGGCTTAATTTTCTTGATTTCTGTAAATATTGCAGAAATATATAATGAACATGGTCTTTTTTTTATGTTTTAGATAATAAAGCTTGACTTGTAATGCTTTAAAATATTTCTACATGAAAAAGATACTGTACAAACTACATTTGGAAGACATTCAAATAATCTTTCCAGCTGAAGTGTCGTAAAATTTTGTCTGCATCATATTTGCTAATGACATTTTTCTCTGTCTTTGCGATTAGGATCCCAGCTTAACTCACAACTCGAGGGCTGGTTATCTCAAGCACAATCTACAGCCGGTCCAGCTAGAGCCATAATAGCACCGTATGTGGAGTGAAAGCAGATATTTGATAGATCTGTCTTTATGCATTCTTAAACCACTGTCTTTTGCAGGCACGCTGGCTACACTTACTGCGGCACGTGTGCCGCCCACGCCTACAAGCAGGTGGACCCCTCCATCACGTAAGTGTCTCTCCTGTCATCAGAGCTTGTTTAAATTCTCTTGAAGTAGCCGTAATGTTGTGTGCCGTGGGGAGAGAGGTAACCGCAGCGCTCTCTTATTCATCAGTCGGAGGGTGTTCATTCTTGGCCCCTCTCACCATGTGCCGCTGTCTCGCTGTGCCCTCTCCCCCGCCGAGGTCTACAGAACACCACTGTATGACCTGAGGATCGACCAGAAGGGTAAGGAATCTCATTTTCTCCCTTGGCAGGATTAAATGCTGATTGAATAACAATGCACAGAAAGGTGTCGCCCAGATTGTTTTTTTATGTCTGGCTCATTTGCTCTCAAACTGAGCTTTGCAGAAGAGATTGCAACATTTTCAAGTTGTAAATGACTATATTTGTTATTATTCCAGTGTTCTCTGGCTATAAATATAATGAATGTGCAACAAAGAAATGTGAGAGATGATCTTTTATTTAATGGTGTTCATATTAATGAGGTTTTGTGTAATTATAATGATAACTCCTCAATGCAAAACACAAGGGCTTTAATTCCCACTGCCCCATCTCTTTCTCTGGCAGTTTACGCTGATCTGTGGAAAACAGGCATGTTCGAGAGGATGAGTCTGCAGACAGACGAAGACGAACACAGCATTGAGATGCACCTGCCTTACACCGCTAAAGCCATGGAGAGGTAACAACCAGATATTAAACATCTTCATCTGGACCATTAATGGAACAGTTCACCCAAAAATGGAAATTCTGTAATGATTTACTCAACATGTTGTTGTTGTTGTTATTATAAACCTGTATGACTGTCTTTCTTCTGTGGAACATGAAAGAAGATACTTTACAAAACATCAAAGTGTTTTTTTTCTCTCCATACAGTGAAAGTCAAAGGTGGTTCAGTGTTGTTTTGGACCCTATTGTCTTCCATTATTTGCACAAAATCAGGAAACAGCATTCTTGTATTCCACTGTAGAAAATCATTCATACAGGTTTGGGACATCAGGCACTCTCCACTGAATATCTTGGATTCTGGGAAGACTCTATGCTTGAGCCATTTAAAAAAAACGCTACCATTCAAAAGTTTGGGGTCTTTTTTTTTTTTTTTTTTTTTAAAAGTTAATACTTAGAATCTAATACTTAAACTGATTAAACGTGACAGGTAAAGACTTTTACATTGTTACAAAAATCTATATTTAAACCTTCTATTCATCAAAGAATCTTGAAAAAGCCACTAAAATATTAATACCGTTTTTTAAACACTGATAATAATAATAAATGTTTGAGCACATAATCGGGATATTAGCATGATTTCTGAAGGATCATGTGACACTAAAGACTGAAGAAATGGCTGCTGAAAATTCAGCTTTGTTATAATAGGAATGAATTACATTTTAAAAGGTACTTAAATATTAATTAATTCATTACATTTATATAGCGCAAATGTAAGTGGCTTCTCTGAAGGAACCAAGAATATTAGTGATACTTGACAAATGTACATATACAGTATATAACATCATAGGTGTTGCATGCAAAGTCTAACCTTTTGCTTTTTAACCTCGTCAGTGTTGCACTATAGCAAAAGGATACATGATACAGCCCTTTGTGGTTTCCTCTAATTATCTTATGTAGTCTCTCTATAAGACATGCACGTCCTTGTGTAGGACAGAGTCTGCCCAGGGAAAAAATGTAAATGCAAAGAGAAGGAAGAAGGATATATCAAGGTTTCACCTCATCTCTATGCAGAGGCCATGAGCAGCGTTATTGACCCATAGTCGCACTCTCATGCTCATTCATCTCTGCCAGATCCACTAATTATGTTGTCAGGATCTGTTTACCTAGTGTGGTGCCTCTAATTAGTTTGCAGTGATGGATGTTCTGTTGTTTTTGTTGTTGTTGTGTTTTATTTTTTATGTATGTTTTTTTATATTAATGCAGGAGCCACCAACCGCTTCTATTATTCCATTAAAATATTACAGTATGTGGGCATAGAAAAGTTCACATCCCCTCAATTTGTTTGATTAGACATCTGGGTAATTTTTTTTCACAAGCAGGCCAATTAGTTGCTGAGCAACTACAATATTTCTAAAGGTTTTCAGGTTGTTGTTTTTTTGCACCACATTTTATTCTCACACCTCTGCAATTTGGGAAACTGAAAACCTTTGTAGAGCTATTGATTTGACATGGCCATGGATTTTAATGAGTGATGCAAAATTCTTTGACAAAAGAATATTTACAAACATGCAAATGTCAAATCTCCATCTGGGACAAATGATTCTGTTTTGTGCTTTGTTTTTCAAAAACAGCCATAAAGATGAGTTCAGCATCGTCCCTGTACTGGTGGGAGCTCTGAGTGAATCTAAAGAGCAGGAATATGGCAAGCTGCTTAGCAAATACCTGGCTGACCCTTCTAATCTTTTCATCATCTCCTCTGACTTCTGCCACTGGGGTTTGTGTCCACTCACACACTTTCATTTAGTCAAAAAACGGAATATAGTTAGTATCAATTATAGTCAGTAATCGGTGAAATATTTCCTGTTTGATTCCATGATGCTGACATCTTGTCAACAGTAAATCTACTAGGCTTTGCACCAATTAGTGGTTTAGTTCTGGCACTAGTCAACACATTGGATCTGATGATCAATCACACGACTTTCGGTAGTTTTTGAATGCTTGACATCAGTTTTTTTTTTGTCATTAACTTTGTATTCAGTATGCATCAACTTTGCTATATACACATAACAGTATGTGCATATTTATGCATATAACACAAAAACACTTAACACAAACTATATATAATTGCCAAGGCCTTAGAGAACAAATGAAAAATCTCTCTCTATATGTATAAATTCCAGTAATCATTCCATGACATTGGTTTGATACTTTACTTGGAATTATGCAAAAAACATTCTTGTCACTCAAATTATTGATGACGAAAGCAGCATAAATCTGGTACAGAAGATATACATGCTTTCACTTCTCATCCAAATCATGTCGGCATCACAGACATCTCTGCACTCTCACACTCTCCATCAATGTGCTAGACTTGCCAGAAACAGTCTGCCTACTGCCTACATAGGCAGCTGACTTCAATGGCAGCATTCTAATTGAAATTAAACCTCATAAGTGAGTGTTTCAGAACGCTCTAAATAGGTAGGACCCCATACAAATATCCCTTTTGGTTTTTATGTGCCTTCTCTGGTTAATTGATTAAGTTGAACCTTTTTTGTCTATTCTGCAGGTCAACGTTTCCGCTACACTTACTACGATGAAAGTCAAGGGGAGATCTACAGATCTATTGAGCACCTTGACAAAATGGTAAACCTGTTTCTATCCCCCGTTTCTTCTGGTAACTCACTTAATGTCTGACATATGAGGTTTACATGCAAGTAGCCCATTCTGGTTTGAGATACACAATGTGCTAATCCTATCGGTGGTTCTATAAAAAAAAGGTGACGGAATTTTTCTCCAAGCTAAAGAGTCATTGTTATGGTTACTGTGTCGTGGAAGTCGGCAATTCAAAGAACAACTTTAATACTTTCCACCCATGACAGTCTGTCAAATAGCAGATGTTCTTCGCAACCCAAACCTCATTAAAGGCTTACCAACTGGGCAAAGTACTTTTGGTAGGGTAATTTAATGGATAAGGATCGCGTTTGATCTGGAGCTCCTTCTATGAAATATCCATTCATTATTGTGTTACTGAAAATCCATCTTGCTTTTGGAAAGTTGATTATTTAATATCAAGATGTTGTGTTGTGCAATTAAACCACACCAGATGTCAAATGCAACAATAGAGAGTCATAAATAAAAACAAAAATAAAAATTACATCATTATCAATGCCAGTAATGGGAAAGCTTTGTTTATGTCTGTGAAATGTATGCATGCTAATTTCCTTTTTTTTTTTTAGGGAATGGGAATTATAGAACAGTTGGACCCCATCTCCTTTAGCAATTATTTGAAGAAATATCATAATACTATTTGTGGTCGCCATCCCATCGGTGTTCTTCTAAATGTAAGTACCTAATGAATGATTCATATGAACGACTTCATGAATATCCCCCTGGACATTTTATTTAGCAAACCGCTGTCGACTCAAAGCAAAATATTGGCATGGTAATTAGCCTAGCACTTAACTGTCGCAGAGCTTTTATTAATGTCTCCCCCCCCCCCCCCAATTAATGTCTTGCCAACTTCCCGCTCTTTCATTATGAAGCTTTTAAGATTACAGTTGTCAGTCTAAAAGCATCTCTTTAGTGTTGACTCTCCATTGATTCTCTTCACTCCATCAGGCCGTGGCGGAACTGAAAAAGAACGGCGTAGACATGAACTTCTCTTTCCTAAACTATGCGCAGTCGAGCCAGTGCCGAAACTGGTCGGACAGCTCTGTGAGTTACGCTGCTGGAGCTCTCGTCGTTCATTGAGGTGAACTTTCCCAGGAGCTGTGGAGCCTCCTAGAAGACCCCAGGCCCTCCCACCCGTATCCCCATCCTCCCTCGCCTCTTCTATAGGAAGGACATACAAAGCTTGTCGCAGTTGGGAATCCTCATACATACCCCGAATCCAGATGTAACGTTAAGATACTAACCTCCTCTTCCTACAGCTTTCCCTGTACCCCGTTTTCCACGTGAGGCAACTCGGATGATGCTATAGCTTGAAGTACAGCCGCAGTTTTTTGGGTGTTGCAAGGTCAGATTTTTGGTTGTGGTTTTTTTTCTTGTTTGTTGGGGGGGTGGGGTGTCTTAATGAGGCAAAATCCACTTTTGACCCTCCAAGGACGTTAGGTGTTCGAAGAGTCCTTGTGTAATTTAAAAGCAAGACGCATTTAAAGTTTAAATAAAATAAGTAAAACCATCGACATTGCACTCTTTTTGCAAGTCTGCATATATAATCTACATAACGTCTCACCTAATGAGAAATAATGAGAAAAAGGAAGTTGACAAACTATGTCCATGTACACCCTGAGAATTGTAGTAATAGCTACTGCGTTGGTCCTGTTGTAGTTTTTAAAGGGCTACACAATACCCACTAACCCTCCACTGTTCTGGATATACCAAAAAATAGTTTTTCTTTCATCTAATCTTTTATTGTAGTCAAATTAAAGTTTTTTTTCTGATTCTTATATTCCGTTCTGTTTATTTTCCCTTTGTGATTACCATTATTTAGCTTTCTAGTTTTACTATGCGTTTGACATATAATCTCAAACTGTGTGGAAGCATATAGTAGTGTTTGAAGTCTACAGGAAGTGCAGTACAGTTCAGACTGCCTCAAAATGGCTGTTCAATCCATTCAACCCCAAAACTTTTAAATCGTAAGGGGGGGATTTATTTTGGTTATTCCAAAACAATTTTATTTTCTCATGCAAGTTAGCAGGCATGTTTAACAGCTGACTAGTAGTTAGTGATGCACACCCGTATCGAGGAACCGCCGGAGGTGGATTTTCTGAACAGCGTAGGCATTTTGTCTGGTTTAACCCATCTACTCCCAAAGAGCACAATGCAGCAAGATTTTTCCTGGGTAACCATCGAATGGAAAATGGCAAGGCTCCAGTACATCCCCATCAAGGTTTGAATGTCTCAAACCAGATCCTCAAACAGAAAACAGACAAAGCATGTCACACCATGCAGATGTGCCTTGGGTCAGTGTTAAACATGTTTGTTTGTTTTTTTTGGTCCTGTGCTTTCCACCCTTGTCCACCCTTCATTTACCCACTAAAATTTAGTCTGTTGAATCAGTTTTCGCCGTTTTCAAAGTAGGGGAAGAGATTCATCAGCTTCACCCAGCACAACACCTGTTCTTGTACTGTTAGAATTGTTTATAAATATTTTTTTTTAGTACCGTTTATTATTATTCTAACTATTATTGCATAGTAATTAACAGTTCACACGTTGTCAAACCTATGTCGAAATTAATTGAAGCGCTCCTTAGCGGAGTCATTTTTGAATCTCAGGTTACATTGAAGCATTACAGAATTCTCGTCAGATATGACAAGGGTCATGGCTGATGTTGCAAAGAAACAATAAAGTGTAATGACAAACGTTACTGTGCTGTGGTTTCTTGTTATTGTTTGCGATTCCTTTCTGTGTTTGTGACATGTTTATGAGCAGTTGAGTTATTGGAGTCAGAGTTGGCCAAGATTAATTAAAATGCCATGTATTATAACACGAGTCTTGTGCTTCTCTCCCAAGATGTAGTGTCTCTGCCATTTCTTTTCTAATTGAAGGATAGCGGAATCATGGATATGTGGGTTTAAACCACATTCTATTCTGTAGTAAGCAAACTAAACGAAATGTGTAGGTTGAAAGGTTTTTTGGGGCAGTAAAAGCAATCCTCATCATGTTTCCCAGTCATTATGAGGATATTATTGCTACCATTTGAATTTTGCATTTTTGCAATATATCTTCAAATGTAACCATTCTTAACTGGTCTTGACAAGCAATTGCAGAATTTTTTTTATTTTTATGCAAATAATACTTTTATTCGGCAAGGACACATTTAATTGATCAAAAGCGACAGTAAAGACATTTATAAAGTAAAAAAAAAATATTAAAAATAAATTATGTTCTTTTGCACAACTGTTTTCAACACTGATAATAAATGTTGAGAAGCAAATCAGCATTTTAGAATGATTTCTGAAGGATCATGTGACACTGAAGACTGGAGCAATGATGCTGGAAATTCAGCTTTGCCATCATATGAGTGAATTACATTACAAATATATTAAAATAGAAAACAGTTATTTTAAATTCTAATAATGTTTCACAATATTACATTTTCCACTGTATTTTTGATCAAATAAATGCAACCTTGGTTAGTATTAGAGACGTCTTTCAAAAACATTAAAACATTTCTTACCAACCCCCAGACTTTTGAATGGTAGTGTGAAGGCTTAAATTAATAAAAGCAGACATATGAAATACTCTTCCTGAATTGCTTTTGCAGATGTACTTTTATATTGAAAACAGACCTGTCATGTACTGCTTAGCCTGCCTCATCAATTGTCACATTATCGTGCATGTATTCTAAATGGGAAGAGCACGCATGCACTGCATCTGCATGGCAGACCAGTTTACCTTTTAATTTTGTGTGCTATGCAGCAACATTCCTGTGGGATGAAAACTTCCTATTTATTTTTGGTTTATATTTTTAGATGGATGTTGACTGCTTTAGATATCAAAGATCATAAAACAATCCCAGACTCCTTATGGATGTAGATTTTGACTGAAGCAGGGGCTGAGGAAATTAATACTTGTTTTATGTGTCATTCATTTTTTTTCAGGTATTATGTGGCATTTGTTTTGTGTAACTACCTTCAAACTACAGCTCACACAATTGTTCTTCACTTTTTCTAATAATTTTTCCTTTTCTTTGACCCATTCTTTGAAATTTGATTTGTGATTAGAATTTATTCTGTGTTAAAACATTCACATATTTATTTTTATTTATTTTTCAAAACAGGGAACAAGAGACGGTGGTTCAGCTCAACAAATATTACTTCATTAATCTGTTCTCAAGTTTATCAGCGTTGACATTTCAAATCTCCTGAGCCATTTCAGGTCACAGTGAACACATTCGAGTGAAGTGAACATTTGAGAATTGTTTTGGACACAGCTGTCAGCTGTGGTCGCAAGTTTCTACTCCAGAAATGACTGCAGTGTTGGTCCCCAGCTTATATCATGTTTTGAAACAAAATGCAAAACTCGTTAATTGGGTTTACCCTCTGGTTGTGTTCGGGTCAAATTGACCTGGAGAAGATTTTATTTTTCCCGAAAATGCTAGTTACTGACTCAAACTTACTGACTTCGTTCAAACAAGGTATAAATACTTAAAATATTATAATTTTTTTTTAATTTTTTGTGCGTTTTTTTCACCTAGTCACACTTGTGGTGTTCCCAGTCAAAAATGACCAGACTCCAAACATATTTTGCTTATAAATCTCTCATTATGCTATATTATCACTAAATATTGGATTCATTCTTTTTGTCAACTTGTTTTCTTTCATTTAAGATGGTTTTTGTGTTTCTATTTGCATCTGATTAATCGTAGGCCTCATTTATCTAAAAGTAGGCACCTCATTTTTTGAGAAAAAAGCATTTTTTAATGAATAATTTTCACAATATGAGATAAAAAAAAATTGTGAAAATTTGCACTGTTTATCACACTAGTGTGCTTTAATGTTTAATCAGGAAGTTTGCTTTTAAATGCTTTTATTTTGTTCAAAATGGCACAAAGTCACGCTTGTCAAAAATGGCCAGTCATTTAAAGTGAATGGGGAAGATCACAAAAAACAGCACCAGTACTCTGTGAGAACATGAAAGCCTCAAAACCTATTGTCATAATGTTTTGTCTAGAATATGTGATGAAAGAAAAGATTCTTTTGAAGCCAGTGCAGGCTAAAGACAGGGCAGTTTGAGCGTGTGTGTGGGTGCGAGAGATAGAGAGAGAGAGTTATCATAAAAGCATATTGCATGCAGTTCAAGATGAAATAGGTGTAATACTCACAATAGTTTGTATGCATGGATGTGTGTGTGTGATAGTGTGAGTATACATGCATCCACACACGCACAGGTCCAAGGCCTTTATGTTTGCAAGCACAACATGCTCCTGAACACTAGTTGTTTCTCTTACTTTCATTCTTCCCCATTCACGTTTTCATTTTTGACGTGATTTCAAATCACTGTGCGCTGTATGTAAAATGAGTGTTACTTTGGCTGTATTCGGAAAAAATATGATTCCCAATGCACACAAACTTCCCAGAATACTGAGTGCCCTGTTAATTACAGTGTTTACTTCCTTTTTAATTATTTTTATTAAATATTTATTTATTTGTGAAAAATACTTTGTCATCGCAAGTATAAGTATGTTTATTTTACACATTTATTTTTGAATCCATTTTCAAATGATTTCAAATTTCTTAAATATTAATTAAAATAAATAAAATGATATTGGCTTTATACCGGCCACCGGCCACCCTGCTTTCCAAGATATTGGCATTGAATCCAATATTTGGTGATAATATAGCATAATGAGAGATTTATAAGCAATTGTTTGGAGTCCAGTCATTTTTGACCGGGAACACCACAAGTGTGACAGGAATCCGAACACAACCAGAGGGTTAATCTGTTTTGAAATTCAAATACTGGTCTAATTGTTAATTGTTTTCATTTTTGCAAAGCAGGTAAATATGCTTTTAGAAATCAACGTCAATCAAAATTAAGTGGCTTAATGTTCTCTGCTGATTTTTTTTTAATTGAAATAATGCTAGAGGATTTTTTATTTTATACATCAGTAGCCATGCTGTAAAATTGTATTCTTTTAAGCGTTTCCTTGGAAACATAATTGGAAGACTGGGATTTTTTGAGCACCCTGTTGTTTTAAGTGACTTTTATTGAGTGACTGCTTTTTACCGGGGACATAAACACTGAAAGGTTATTGGTAATATGGATAAATGGTGCAAGGGGAAATACTTCCTGCTGTTTGATGAAGTTCTCTACATACACAGCATTAATGCATTCATCAGCATTCTCAGCGGGTGCTCCCTTAATTACAGGAAAAAAACAACCTGTTGTGAGCTATAGAGGTAGACACATGCTTTTCTGAAAGTCAACTGAATTCATCATACAATACCTCAGGGATGTATGATTTGGAAATACTTTTTTTCTGCAATTTGTAAATTGTCTGAACTTGTTGTCTAATGATTATGCCAAAGTGTTTAGGGAAATAAACCTGAAGAAGCCTCCTGGTGAACCTCTTTTAAAAAGGGTCTTTCTCTGAGAAACTCACAAGATGGAACACATAGTACACATAAAATGTATATTTAAGTATTAAATAATCTTAAGAATATTTAAGTACTGTTATCTCAATATTAATATTAAATAATATAATAATTAAACATATTTAACTGTGAGTTTCCTTTAGTGCACATTTGAGGAACCTTCAAATGGTGCCTAAAGTTTCCCCAAATGGTTCTGCCAGTGTGGAAACGTTAGGAAACCCAAATGGTGCCTGAAATATCATTTTATTTTTACAGTCTGAGATGGGATTTCCTTTTGAAAAGTAGTAATATTTGTGCCAAAACAAGCATAAAGGAAAAAACCACCCATTTGCCTTCCGGAAGTAGCCCTTTCTCCTATAGTTTCGGATGCTTTGATTTGTGTAAACAGGTTGATGAAAGACAGACAGAGTGGATTATTGCTCTTGTAAAATATTGAGAAACTAATTTCTCTGTTCACCTTTCCAAACATAAACATAAACATCAGCACGCTCATTAGGTGGCAAAAACAGCCAAGGCTCGCCGAGATGCACAAAAAACAGACCAATTTGTCAAATGAAAGCTGATGCTCCCCACCAGTGCATTAGTGAAAAAAAATCTCTCAATATGTCAAAAAGGGAAATCTCTTTGAAAAAGGCATTCTCACATTTCAGCAGGGTGCAAGCTGTAGCATGGTCAGGATTCGGCTCTCCCTCTGCTTTTGGGGAGGAGCTGCTCTGAGGCACTGTGTTTGCAGAACTCTGGTGAGGGGTTAAGAGGGGACATACAGCATTAGACTCAAACCTGGTCTGGAACCGGACAGAACGTCGACCTCCATGCAGTGTCAGGAGCTCCTCGTGCGGGGCTTGAGCTTGGCGATGATCTTGGGTGGGATAATGCACTTTATATGTCTCATGAAGTCTCACGCTGCCTATGGCCGCTACGTGGACACCTCGGGTAGCTCCATGATGGTGCCCGCAAGGCTCGCCTGGTTCCTCCAGGAGCTTCCCGCTCTGCTGGTGCCCCTGATTTTGATGCTGACCACCGATGGAAACAATGGCACTGGGAGACACCTGATGCTCTGGACCTTCTGCCTGCACTACTTCCAGAGGTAAGTCGTGTGAAAGATGGGAAGATTGTTGGTGGGGCTGAAGAATAATTCAAATTGTTACTAAACACTTAATAATATGGTAATTTAACATCTTAAAATAAAATATCACTAGTATAAAATGCAGATAGGCCAGAAAAAAATGGCTCATAGCCACTTTATAATGACATTGGCATGATATCACAGCGTTTTTGTTACCATTTACAGTACTTGTTTATTTAGTATGCAGTAAACCCAAGTTCAGCAACGCCATTTCACAAACCTGGATGTGTTATCTAGCTCACCCAGAACAAGTGAGGTAAAAAAATACCCTTAATCCGAAAACAAAAGGGAACGCACTGGGTGGAATGTTCTAGATTCCTGTTCCGTTAGACAATCCTGCTCTGTTGACAATTAATTAAGGTTGCAGAAATGTAACAGCAGAATTTTATTCTTGAGTAATTACACTTAACCAGGTCAGAAGCAGGTGAATAAAGTGAGAAATGCTTGAATAATTCAACAGAAGCATGATCTGGACAAAACACAGCAGGTTTGGGAACAGGTGTTGAATTACAAAGACATAGGCCTAATAATAGTGGACGTGTAATGTACTGTGGGCAGATGACCAAGAGATGGTATTTGATGTGTATCAACATTCTGGTTTCCAGGAGCTGCATCTACTCCCTGCTGACCAAAGGGCGGCCGTATCCGCTTGACATCATGCTGTTTGGGATGGTGTTTTGCTCTATTAATGGCTTCCTGCAGGCACACTATCTGCTGCACTGTGCTACATATCACAATACATGGTTTTCTGAGGCCTGTTTACTAGCCGGTAAAACTGGTTTACTGACAGAATTGGTATAATTCAGGGTTGTGTGCTATTCAAAATTGAATTGAGCATTTGAATTGAGGTGTTTAATTGTGTCAGTTGAATTTGTATTTAAGTAGAAATAAATGGTCAAGGAAATTCATACAGGATATGAACAAATATATTCATACTTTTAGTATGAACTACTACTGTTTATTTTATAAAATGTTAATTATTCTAACAGTACTGACCTTTTTACTACCATCAATGAAAAATATATTGAATCAAACTGAGATAGAATGCATTCCACATAGGGAATAAATATGCATAAATACAGAAAAGTAATGTCATTATTAATAAAAGTCTTTTGTTGGACTAATGAAATTCATTACATTTGTTGACCAGTTCATTTCAAATTCCAACTTGTGAATTGAAAAGGAGATAATTCTTAAATTCAGAATTTTGCTCAACCTTTCTTATATATTTTAGAATTTTTTCAATTTAAAAAAAATGATCATGTTAATGCCGAATAACTGAACTTATATAAAGGTTCCAAAAGTTTTTTTTTTTTTTTACAGCAAATTCATATATATTTTTTTTTGTTTTTGGAACTTTAACCTTTGGAACCTTAAGAACCTTACAGTGAACAGTTCTTAAAAATAAATCTTTATTTTTAAAGTGTAGAGTATTGGAGATTATCGTTTGGAGCACATTTCTTTAGAGGAATTGCTTAATATAAAGTTGTACATGTTTATATAATGATTTTTTTAATATGTATCTATATTTTTCTAGGTCTGATAATATTTTTCATAGGAATGGGAATCAATATTCACAGTGACCACATTCTTCGCAGCCTAAGAAAACCTGGAGAAATTTCCTATAAAATCCCGAGAGGTAGAGATATTTCAGGGTCTTTTTAATGTTAGCAGCACTCATCATTTATTGTCTTTATCTCAGTCTCTGTAAGCAAACTTCAATTAGCTGCACTGAATAAATGCTAAGTTGATTTATGTGTTTATTTTAACTGCAGGCGGTTTGTTTGAGTATGTGTCTGGAGCAAATTTCTTTGGGGAGATTGTAGAGTGGCTGGGCTACGCTGTTGCTACCTGGTCTTTACCCACATTTGCCTTTGCTTTTTTCACAATTTGCTTCATAGGCCCGAGAGCCTATCACCATCACAGGTAAATTAAACCACCATGTAAATTTAATATTACTTATAAATGTAAAAGATTACTTACAGAATTTTTCATCTCATTAATTCAGTAAACTGGATTGTGAGAGTACAATGCAGTGATGTACTGAAAAAAGTGTTAGAACAATACATGTGGTTTCTCTAATGTTTTCCAGGTTCTATAATGAGAAGTTTGAAGATTTCCCCAGATCAAGAAGATCTCTCATACCCTTCATCTTCTAAAGAGCCATGACAGATTTGTTCTGACAGAAGGAAAGAATTCATCTTCTCAGTTGCTACGATGTACACCTGTACTTTTGGTTTGTTTTCATTACCTGATTTAGCATGACGTATGTAGGAAATATTCTACAATTTATGTCTTGAACATGTTACCAGATTGTTTGTAATGGTTTTGACATCCTGTATGATAATGGATTAATCACAATAGAACACTTTACTACAGCTTAGTCTCTTTTATCATTTGTACAGCATGTTATTGCAGTTGTTAGTGTATTTGTGTGTAACTGTGTGAAATTTTTTAAATACTTTTTCGTATTGTAGCTTAATATGCAGACAAAACTGTAAGTAGGCTGATTTGTCCAAAAAGTGTAAACATTGTGTGACTAAGTGGTGCTGTTACAACATGAGCATCTTAACTAGTTTGTCACAACATGGTGGGGTTGGGATTATCTGTTTGCTTTACAGTGAAAATAGCCTAATCAGAAATTTGCTATTAAATTGTGGTGATGCTAACAATGCAGTATTTCATTTCATATTTAAAGTAAAAAAAAAAAAAAAAAGATTTAAGAAATTGGTTTTAAGATAATCTTTTTCATCAAGGAAAGAAGAATAGCAATTACCAATTTTGTTTCATAAGGCATAAAAGTGTGTCGGTGGACTTTCTGGAGAATCAAAGTTTGTGAGAAACAAAGCCGGTGCCATCAGAACGTGCACTTGCACTATCAAAAGCTGTAAACAAGCAGAAAGAGCTGTATCATTGCTGTCTATAGCATCATGGAAGGAACATCTGGAGGAATTCATACTGTGTGCAGAGACATTTACCTCACTCCTTACGCCTCCATTGTGGACAAATTTGTGACAAATTCCTAAAAGATACTCCTTTGATAAAAAACGTTGATTTCCGATTTGAATCAGTGGAACCGGTTCATAAAACTTGTTTGAGTGATTCACTCACGAATCGGACAGAATCCGTCAGAAGAGGTTAGCGAGCTGTGACACGTTTTATTTGTAATGAACATAAAATCACTGAGTGAACTGATAAATTCCATTTGAAGTGAACCGAACATTTGACTGATGGAGCGAAAATATGGTATTTTAATTGTCAAATTAACAGCAGGAATGTTAACATACTGAAAGGATTAAGGACTACACCTAGTGTGGAGAACTCTATCTACAAAATACACACCCGTTGTTCTTTCTTACAATGTATAAATTACTTCTATGTGGTAATATAGCAATGTTTTTATCCTTACGGTGCACTAACTACAGGAACATTAGCCTCCGAGCTACCTGGAGATAAGTGCCTTTCTCAAAGATGACTCAGGCAGGGTCCAAAATTAACATTTTGCCATACTTGTCAAATACAGGTGAACTGAGAAAATGTACCTACCATAAAACCTTTTTACTAGCCTTTAAACTGTATTTTGCTTAATTTAAAACCAGTCCTTATGACAGCAGATTTTTCTGCATATTTGCAAAAAGTCCAGTTAATTGTGACTCTTGCAGCATCATATAAGAGAGACAGTCTCCAACTCTCTGTGTTCCTCATATTTTGGTTTTGTCAGTTTAATGTAAGGAATATTTAATATGTATGTTTCCGTATTGATTTCTGTTGAAGAAAAAGTCTTAGAACAACATTTGATTATAAAATACATCAAACCTACAACCTTTATTCAAAGCACAGCTCTTCATTCATCAAAATTCAATTGATATCCTTAATTATATATTTTACATCAAGAACAAAATTAGCCATCTCGACCGCCACATTCAAAGCATTGAGCTTAGCAGAAAATGAATCTAATATTCTGGGCTGATTGTCAGTGTTTTCCAGGGAAACCGGAGAGAAAGTGTGAGAAGCTGTATTTAGAGGGGTCTTCTCCAGGTTGGATCTGTCCTCCACCAGGCCACAGCCACAGGTTTTGGAGTATATATCTGGGACCCAGCGATGACCATATGTCAGGTCAATGAGACAGTCCTGTCCATCATGCTCTAAGGCAAGAGCCACAGATTGCAGAGAGTTGCAGAATGCCTCGACTGCCATGAGGAACTCAGATTGAGAGACGGACAGAGATGCAGCTGTTGTTGCGGCTTTGGACTGATTCTGTGAAGTAAGTGACAAAAAAATTAAATATAGCACAAATTACAAGTACACCAATGGCATGTGCATTTTAATGTTGAGAAGATAGCTCCCCTAGTGGTCATTTTAAATAGGTATGAGCAGATTTGCCACTAATTAATAAATGTTAAACAACATTCATTGAAATAAATTCAATTTTGTGAGGGCTGGTCTGAATATAATCTGAGCCAATTATTGCGAAGATTCATCAAACCATATCAAATTTTTAAATAACCTTTGACTAACATGGCCTCAAAATGATTTAAAATTAATAATAATAAAAAAAAGAAAAACAGTAAATGTCTGCACACTAAAAATGTTATTCCGACCAAGAGCAACGTTTTTACCAGTTATGAAGGCCTAACAGGATGAAATGTTCATGCTTGGTTGTAATAAAGATTTTTACCCCCGGTTCCATAGACAAGGCTTAAGCCTAATCCAAGACTAAAATGCATGTCTGGGCTATTTCAACTGAAAGAACTTGCACTGAGTGATCTTAAAATATGTCAAATTCATTGCTTTGCCACAAGATGCACACCAGTAATGTTTTTATCTAAGGCATATTTATAAAAGCTACTTAAATGTCCTAATTGAACTAAGGCCAAATCCTGGCTTAACCTAAGCCCTGTCTGTGAAACCGGGCCCTAGAGTGTGCGGACATCTGTTGTGTATTGTTTTGGGATTTTGGATGTTCACACCTTTTTTGCTCAAAATGATTTATCCCAAAATTAGGGACGATCCAAAAAAAGCTGTTAGGTATCAAAAAACAAAACAAAACAAAAAATCAAACTGGAAAGGTTTCAAAATCTAGTCAGGTAGAAATGTGGCAAGCCTTGAAAATAAATTACACAGTAAATCCCTCTGAAAAAGAAATGCATAATGCATGAATCTTTTCATAAAATTGGAACTTTATAGTCAATACTGTAGAAATGCAATTGAATGTGACGTGTAACTGGAATGGAATAGAATACCATGTGTGTGATGTGGGTGGCCAGCAGCGTCTCTGTGCAGCCTCCTCCAAGCAGGGCGTAGGGCTCCCTCAGAGTCAGTCGCAACACATGTTCTGCTCTTTGGCATGTCATCTGTCCAACAAATGGAATAAATGTTCATCATATGAGAGAAGCGAAAGAGGTAATTAATGCAATATATTTGAATGAAGAAACGGAATCCAGTAAATCTGGAAAACTTAAAAATGCAAGAAACAAAATAAATAGCTTTGAGAACAAACAGAGAAGGAAGAATGCACCCAAAATAAACTCAACAGAATGAGTGCGAAAACAGCACAAACAGGAATTATTAATAGAGCGGGGCAATACATTGCACATTCACGAGTTATCTGTGCTGATTTTACTGTCGATATAAAAGTAAGCATTGTGAATATTCCGATGATTTTAAAGCAGCTTTTATTTGACCATTAAGTTTCCTAAAGACTGTATCATTAGTCTAGATTCTTCCTTGTCTCATGACTCAAGAGTATAAAATCATTAAAACAGATGTTTTAAAATACATTTAAGACAGATGTTTTAAACTTTAGCAGCAAGATATGGTAAGCTTCATTTTGGTGAATTATTTCAAATTTCGTATTTGAATTAATCAGTATATAAACTATTATATTGGTGCATTTAAATGAAAATATTTAAAATGAGTAAATGAACACATGAAGATCTCTAATTTAACATTGAACAAACCTTCAGTTCTTCCAGCATAGTTTCATTTCTGTGACAGAGAACCATGGTGCTAACAGCAGCATCTTTAGAAGGAAGGAGCTGGAGCAGCTCTCTGGATCCACATGACTGGAAACAGAATCCTTTAACAATCCCGTAAGCTTCCGCCGGGACTGAAGAGTAAAGAGAAGCAACAACCTGAGCACCTGAAATATCAAACACAGAGCCAAAATGAAACCTCTATGAATGTAGCCTGCCATATCTTTCAATACTATTGTATCTATGGTGTTATACATTTTGATGATGTTACATATTAATCAAAAAAGGCATGGCTTTAAATAAATAACAATCATAAGTACCTGCATACAGACATTATACATACATACCGTTCAATTATTTGGGGTCAACAAAAACACAGTAAAAACAGTAATATTGTGAAATAGCATTACAATTAAAAAATATTTTCCAATGTAATCCAATGTAAGCTTTCCAGCATCATTACTCCAGTCTTCAGTGTCACGTCATCCTTCAGAAATCACTCTAATATGCTGATTTGTGGCTTCTTCATTTTTTTTTTTTAAATTTCAACATTTCTTATCAATGTTGAAACAGTTGTGCTGCTTAATATTTTCTGTGAAAATTGTAAAACACACAAAAAAAGAATTTATTTGAAATGTGAATCTTTCGCAACATTATAGATGTTTTTAGGTTTTTACTATCACTTTTGATTTGACAATTGAATGTGTCCTAACTGATTAGAAGTAATATATATAAAAAAAGAACAGTAGTGTACGTAATTTCATTTTTGTAGTTTGTTTAGATTTTTCCTTGCACTGCCAGCATTTTCCCTGACAAAAATATTAGTATTTTTATGTATAAAATGTTGAAAATCTAAAGTTATTATTATTTAAAAAAATAGTTAAAAACATAGAATTTAAATGTATTTTTTAATTACATATTTAAAATGTGTATTATGCATTTTCTTAAAAAAATATATATTTTTCATTAAATATTTTTACTTACAAAAAAGTTTTTAATTTGCAGTAACTGCTGTTAACCCTATGTTAAACTCCATATAACGGCTATAACTTCATGTTCAATTCTATAAATATTCCTTACTGTTGTTAAACTTTTACCTGTTATCTGGACAAATGGTTCGATCAGAGCAAGTCCAAGCCTCTCTATCACGGCCACTCCATGTTTCCTCAAGTAGTGCTGCAGAACAGGATGTACTACTTTTTGGCATGCAAATAATCTCACGTTGTCCTTAACAACTTGTTCCCCAAGCTTCAGGAGCTGCTGAAGGAGATCACGCTCTGGGTCCACTCCCCTATGGATCTCTAAACCCACATCTTCAAGATCAGAAATATCACCTGACAGTGATATGTTGAAAACCACCACCTTAAATGGACCAGATCCCAGTCTCTTAAGATCCACAGTCTGAAGCATCTCAGGGACATCCACCAGCAGTCCTGGGAAAACAGAAGAATCGCTCACAGATTGGCCCTCAATGCCGATGGTGACTGTCCTTCCAAAGCAGGTCACACCGGAAGAGTTGCAAGGGATGGAATACAAGAAGGCCTGTGCGATCAGTGAACTGATATGCTGCGTTTCCTTGCTATTCAACATACAGGCTGGTTTGCTGGTGATCATGCTGCGGGCCAGTGCAACGAGTGAATCACAGCTGGTGAAGTCTACTGGCACCTTACAACCACAAAAGTCTCCTTTAAGATACGTGTTGGATTCTTCCACAAGGTGTTTGTATACCTTGGCTGCTGCAACTGTCCTGAGGTTGTATTTTTTAGTATTTTCAATAAGTCTGAGCATCAAAATCCCCATAAACAGCCCAGAGTCACTGTACCGTGCGGTGTGATGTTGAACAGCAGTTGAGATCATTTTGAGAAGCGGCTCAGACATATCCACTCGTTTGAGCAGGGCTGTAGAGGTTGAAGTTGTCAAGACGTGGCCTCCAACATTGTTGTGTATTTGTTTCAGTCTGCCAGTAGGTCCGTAGGCAGTGCTGAGTATACTTCTCAACAGAGCCATCTTTTGGCAGATGTTACTGTTGGAAAGTGGTTCATCTGTGCACACAGCAGGTTTCTTCTTACAAATGCGAGACATACTGTGGTTTCATTCAGAGAAATGCACTGATGGTTAACGATATAGCTCAGTCACTTTTCAATAACCAGAAACGAATAGATCATGTTTAATAGTACAATATTATAGATGATTTTATGTATTGATTGCTCAATATTAGGGAAGCATAACATCTATTTTTTTTTTTTAAATCAACATCAAGATTTTAAGTTAAAATTTATAGAAATGCATAAAGGAAAGACTATATTGTAGGTCCTCTAACCGGTCAACATGCACTTTTTTAATGACCCTGTGGTGTGACAAATAACATTTTTAAAGTGTAAATAATCTATGTAGTCAAGGTCATGAAAACTGCATGCATAATAATTATAAAACAATTAGTAAAACGTTGTTTTGAAGTTTAACATTCCACTTCGCAAATACTTTGGGTCAAGTACCCATTAAAATGACTAAGTAGCATTACTGCTATCATATGAAGAAGAACTGATGCTGATATCTATTCAAAACAAACGCAATATCTTATAAGACGTGAAGAGACGTGTAAAATGAAGCATATGAGTCTCGTACATACCCCAAAGTTCAGCTTATTGTTAAAGTAACTAAACATATAAGAAAGAAAAACATTAGAAACTTAAAACCTAACGGTAAAAGCAAAGCAGACTGTGTTTACGTCTTACACATGCTCTCATATGGTGACCAAGACATGCCAGTTGTAATATATTTGACTACAGAGAGACTTTAACAACAGAAACCTATAAAACACTCATTGGATTTTAAATCGCAAAGATTATACATTGAATGCGTGACTATAATCTTGTTTAGCTATAAATTGTAATGGATGTTTCGCAATTTACTTGGAATAACGAACGCGGCTGTCTGGCAAAGTATACAGCCTCCTACATCCGACTGCGTCTCCGTGACAACTGCACGCGCCGGGGTCCTAATGTCACAGGGCAAGATTCAAACCATCGGCGGGAGAAAATGATTAAAGCGTCTTTCATAATTGCTATTTTATTGTTATCCTCGAATCGTTTTAATTAAAGATATAGATTGTATATTGTCAATTATATCTACACAACCCAGGAATGTCATAAGAAAAGCCCGTGAGCGTATTGTACCGTCCCCTCCTGTTTTGTGTTTTTATTTAGATTTTCTACAACTGCATCTGTCACGAACACGTGAGTATTTCACGCTAGGGATTTGGGCTTCAGTTCATGTTTTCAGCAATAACAAATATTTTTGGGTTTCTCTACATTTATGAGATTGTGACCATTTTTGTTTGTGGTTGTTCAGCGCATTTTCTTTGAATATTTGCAGTGTCTCATCAGAATGCAGTCTTCTAAATTTGTAGTCAAGGTATGTGAACATATTTATTTTATCTGTTGATTGTAGAAACTTGGCCATTGCTGTAGTATTTTGTGTTGACATTATTGTTTTTCATTGTGAATAAATGAAATATGCAAGGCCATTTCCACTTTGGTAAATCATAATTATGACATTGTCATTAATTATGACTTTAATCCAATAATTTCGACATTTACTCAATCATTTTCGTCTTTTTATGTCATCATTTTAGACTTTTTTTATGACATGTTGAATTTTATGTCATTATTATGACATTTTATCTCATAATTTTGAATTTTATAAATGTTTTTTTTTTTTAAGTTTTTGTCTCAGCATTTTTACTTTTTGTTTCATAATTTTTACTTATGTCATATGACATCTGTCATATTTATAACTTTATCTCATTTTATTCCTTTTATGCTATGACATAAAAAGTCAGAATCATGATATACTGTCATAATTATGAAATTCAACTTTTTATGACATTGACTTTTATGTCATGATTATGACTTTTTATCTCAGAATTTTGAAAATTATCTAATCTTTTTTTTTTTTTTTACTTTTTGTCTCATAATTTCCACTTATGTCACATAATTTCCACTTATGTCAATTATGATTTCCGTCATATTTATAACTTTATCCTAATTTCTTTTCTTTTATGTCATTATTGTGACTTGAAATCATGACATGCGCAGCTATGCCATAGTTATGATTGCCCAAAGCATGATTTTTTCTTGTGTGGCATAAATGGGCTTCTATACATTGTAGTGTACCTCTTTGTATTTATAAGGAATCTTAAGAAAATGCATGGAGACTTAAGATAAAGGCTTAAAGTGATGCTCAGAGCAGTTCAGTAGCTCCTCACTGCAGTACACAAGATCCAGGGGGCGAGGTTACATCCACATCCGGGGGTGGAGAGTTTAGGGATATGTAAAGTGGGAGGAGTTGGATTTGGATTCAATCTTGCCCCCTGGATCTTGCAGTGAGGACCATCCCGTGAAAATTGAAAAAAATCTACCTGTACTTTACTTTCCTAACGCTAGAGGGGGTGGTCGCTTCAGCAATGAGTTGCCTCAGGTAGTACAGCAGCATTGAGCTGTCTGAATGTATTCAATATGTAGCTTACAGAACATACTGTAGCTCCAACTTTTTCCATGTTGTCTGTTTGTGCTCATTACTTGTTCAGCCTGCATTTTGTTACAATCCATGCAAAAAACCTTTTAGATTTCATCAGAATGTTAGGGTTGCATAACTTGCATTATATTTTCCATACCTCAGTCTCCTTCTTTTACATTGCATCCTATTTGGATGTTTTTATAATCATGCGTGTATCTATCCAGCTGAATGTCTCCATGTTTCTCAGATGCTGGACCGGCCCTGTCTATTCATCCACAGGCCAGATGAATGAATGTCAGTGCTAATGCATGTCAGATGTTTCTATTAAGCGCTAAAAAGCCCCGAGTTTCTTTCTTTGTTGATGTTTCATATAGTGAAGGCTTTAACTCTAGTTCCTGGACGCTGCTGTGGATCACACACATCCGCATTTAGTGCCAGACTTTGGCTGCATATTTCTCTCTTTCTGTCTTTCTCACTCATCATCTCTCCCGTCTTTCTGTTTTTCATTGTGGGAGAGCGCCACTCACCAACTTCACCCTCCCAGTCTGCACATAATGATACTGTTATATATGTTGCTCTCTCTGAGAAAGGAACTGTCATGCCCAACACTGTGACCACAGGGAGAATTTAAAATGGGGAAGCAAACAATACCATCAGCTGGCCCAGTTCTCAGCTTTGCTTCGGCGCTAAACAAACTGTTCTAGCGGCACAGAAGACCTGTGTCATTTTTTTTATTTTATTTTTTTTATTCTATCCCAGCTGAAAGGGATTCCAAAAAGGTTAGAAAACTGAAAAATCTCGTGTCATTCCAAAGCTGTATGACTTTCATTTTTCAGTGGAACACAAAAGAAGTTTTGAAGAATGTTTAAACTTTTTGTCCACACAATGAAAGTCGTTACATTGCATAAAATGCCATACAGGTTTGCAACAACATGAGGGTGAACACACCCAAAAATGAAAGTATACTCTCACTCAGGCCATCCACTATGTAGATGGGTTTGTTTGTTCATCGGAATAGATTTGGAGAAATTTTGCATTACCTCACTTGCTCACCAGTGGATCCTCTGCAGTGAATGTGTGCCGTCAGAATGAGAGTCCAAACAGTTCATAAAAACATAACAATAACCCACAAGTAATCAACACGACTCCAGTCCATCAAATTAACGTCTTGTGAAGTGAAAAGCTGCATCTTGGTAATAAATTCAAAGACATTTTTAACTTCAAACATCTATCTATAATATTGCAAAGAGAACATTGTCTTGTCTGAATCAGGAGAGAAATATACAGTCAGTGCATATCAAGCATCATTTACAAGCAAAAACAGTCCAAACAATTCTAAACAAATATGTCGGTGGATTTTGATGTGAGAGGACAACAGAGGATGGACCTTTTCACTGGAGGAAGTGTTTTAATGAATTATTGATTGGTATTTTGGACATAAGTGGCCAGAAGATAAAATAACGTTTAACTAATAACGTTTCACTTTTTGAAACAGTGTGAACTTTTCACTTTTTCACTTCACCTGATGGTGAGTATGTTTTAGCAGACTTTAATTTTGGGGTAAACTATTCCTTTAGGATAACTACAAGTACACTGTAAGAGAAAATACATAGAAAAATTGAAAAATTACTGATAAGTTTCTGCCAGGACATTATCAGTTACGTTTACTGACATTTCCTTTAACCCTAATACAAAATACAGGTAAAACACCTGTGTAAGTGATTTGTAGAGTCATTGTTTGAAGATCCTGTCCAGCCTGACACAGCAACATTTAGCTGGATGTCATGTTTCCACTGTGCAGTGCAGTTTTTGTAGGCGATGAGATACTCCCACGTAAGTTGACTCATGCTACAAGTCGAGGCCCTGACTTTCTTCTTAATGCCTCAGAAGACACTGAATATTTACACAAGACCTGCCACGCCACTCCGTTGTTATACCCATCTAGTGTAGGAGATGGTGGGAGAATGTGATTCTTGTTTTTGAGTATGAATGTTAAGTGCTGGGTAGTATGACAGATGTCTTGGCTCTGGTTTATGTGCTAGATCGACTTCCCTGGTAGATACGGACCACACACTTGGACCTCCGAGCATCCTGTTACTGTCATCGAATCAAGGAAATATGTTGTCATTTCTGAAACGCAGAGGAAAAACTGAGATGGATGCAGCTTAACAGACATGGGAGGATGTCGTAGAATTCTTATGTATTGTCTTTTTAGATAATGTCCAAGATATATTTTTCAGTTTATTTATTACTACAGATGTTTAGATTTACGAACTTAGGTAGTTTAGCAGGGGTTCTGTAAACTACAGTTAAATTACAGTGTAAGGAAGTATAGGGATGGTTGTTTTGTTTTTCCTATCTCCCGATACTTACTTTTTTACTAGAATTCTTGGGATCTTTCTGATATTGTTCAATTGTTTGTAGAGCTTTACCAGGTGATATTCCTGCCTGTTCTTGCTGTTGGAATTTTGCTTCTGGGTTGTGTCCTCGCATACGGAAAAAACACAACTCCGTTCAGGTGTGCTAACATCCAGAGATTAACTTCAGAGTTCCTAGAAATATAGGCCAGCTTAGTCATAATCACACTGATTTATTAGTGGTTTGTGTTAAGGTTTTCAAAACCCCTGACCCTAAGCAGTGGCTCCAGACTAAAATGATTAGGGATTGATGGGCTTTTAAACAAATTGATTTAATTTAGCAAATGGCTTCTCTGGTTAAACAATACAGAATTGCCAAATAATTTTACTTTTTTGTACAATATAATTTATTACACACATAAAAAAGCTCTGTAATGGTTTGTTTAGAATCACATAGCCGACAAATGACTTCTGGTTCAGTGCGGGAGGGAGTCCATTTTGAGTAATGCCTCTGATTGATTTAAGGCTCAGTGAGTTTGATTCAAATTTATAAGAAAGTCTGAATATTTTAGGGATCCGTTTAAACAATTCATTAAAAAGATAATTATTTGTTCATAAACCAGACATCACAACTCTTGATGTGTTCATTGTTGCATGCAGCAAGCAGCACACACATGAAATATGTAATTAAAGAACACCACCTCATGAGATGATATCTAACAAAACCACATACCTTCAAAGAATATCTTTCTATAACACTGTAAAAAATACTGTCAAATGTATGGATTTCACAAGTAAAAATTATAACCATATAGAGCGAAAAACAGTAAAAGGACATTCCCTGTGTGCAAGAAGTCCTTGTGTGACACATTACATGTATGATTTATGATTTTATAAACAATTTTATTTCTTCTTATTTTTGTTATTTAGTATTGTACATGAAGGTGTTTTGTGTTGCGTGATATTTATGTTATTTAGTTAATGTTTATTGCATTATTTTAATGTCATATGTGGTTACCCTGATGGTGTCTTGACCATGAGCACCCTATTTTTTCCTGTAAATTTTAACTGAATAATTTTTGCAGTTTAGTTTTTAATTTATTGTTGCAAATCTTAAGTTTTCGGTCACATTTTTAGTATTTCAGTTAAGTTGCTAAGTTTGTTTTGCATGGATGCAAGTCTCATTTGGCTTATTGAATTGAGGTGTACTGACAAATGCCATAGACCTTTATTGAAGGAGGGACTTGAGTCATATCTAAAGAAACCATCACCGAACACCTTAGCCAACCCATAGCAACATCCTGGCAACCACCCAAATCACACTAGTATCATAGCGCTGAGTTTTGCATGTAAAAATCTAGTTAAACTTGTTTGTGTCTTATTGACAGTGCTAATGTTGACCTTCTTGAGGGAATGCCAAGTGACTCACGCCATACAAAATCAGCAAGTCAAGACCAAAGATTTAAACTTCTAACAGGCAACACCCATAGATCTAAAGAATTCCCTCAGGCTCCGGAGACTGTTCGTCGACCTGCGACGCTCTTACAAAGACAAAGACGGAGCTAGACGAAGGGGGGAGTTTTATTGAGTGAGACTGCTTCTGCTGCCCTCCGTCTCTCATTCTCTCTCTCTCTCTCTCTCTCTCTCTCCCCGCATAAACATCTGTGGCTGGTTAATGTTAGCCCCGGAGCTAAGTGCAGAGAAAGGGGGTCTGGTTCTCACAGCAGTGATAGCAGTGGTAAAAGGGCAGGGAGGTGTGGTGGCGAACAGGCAACTGCTGCACAAACGCTCCTGGGCCGACTGCCCGACACTAATCAGAGAGTGAGGGCAGGAGAAAGCGCAGTTAGGGAGGGTGAAACTGATAAGAGAAGGTAACAGGGGAGCATCTTGGGAACTGCAAGTGATTTAGAGCAGAGCCAGGAATCCAAAAAGCCGAAAGCGACCCGGTTTGCCTCATGTGTTTTCTCAGCGATTAGGAGTAGAAAATAGCATGGCTTAGACGTGGACTTTGGTCAGAGCGGCGGGGACTGATTTGGTACTGTTCTGTTTTATTGTTTGTTGGGTTTCAGGGCCTTTGTTGTGTGTGTTTGGCAGGCCATGCTGATCTGATAAAGAGTGAAAGGTAAGAACAAGCTTAACCAGGAGGTTATTGACCCACAGGAAACCTCAGGTGTATTCAACGAGGATCAACAAACAAAAGGATATAGAAAAAGAAAGAAGCAATTCTTTGCCTCAAGCCCTAGACAATACATTAAATGGTGAAGACTAAGAAAACCTTGTATGATCCTATCTGCAAAGGGTTTCCTGAAGACAGTATAACTCTTCCTCTAGAGTTTGACAAAGAGCTGTCAAGACTTTCATTGCACAACAGTGAAGGATTTGTTAAAACCATTGCAGGTGTTTAACATAAGCAGACTAATAAATCACACATGGATGAAAAATAAACCAGTGCATGAAAAAGTTACTCTGCAAACAAATGAAACTCAGCAAACAGACCTAGATTACATTTCTGAGAAATTTCATGTATCCACCGAGGAACTGCTTAACAGAGGTTGTGTTGCGGCTAAGGTCAGAGATCACCTTTTGGTTCAGCTGTTTTCTGACAGTTTTTTTTTTCTGAAAGGAATTTCTGTTAGACATTCAACAAAACCATTGCAAAAGTGACCCTTGCAAAACTTGCTATCTTTTAATACCGATCTCTGCAAATACAGCCAAGGATTTTCTTGTTTACTGGCATAATAATAGACTTTGGATGGATATAGTATTTGTTGTTTGAAGTTTTGCAATTAAACTATTTTGAGACTCAACAAATCTCACACAACAAATACGAATCCAAATCTGTAGATATTTTTTATTGCAGCTTGGTAATGCAACATTGTTTAACTTGCTAACAGGGTGGTTGTTAAATGTACAAAAGCTTAGAGTGGCTTAGGCCTGACTCTTCCATCCAATCAAACGGGCATATTTAAATTTCCTTTTTTATAGGGATTGTTAAAACTTACTTGTTTTAACTGTATTTCATTGCTCATGCAACAAAAGTCAGGAGGTCCAAAGCAACACCAGTCCCCAGATATTTATTGTATGGACAATAAATACATTTTGTGCTCTGTAGAAAGAAGAAATGCATACAAGTTGGCACAACAAAATAACACAATTTTAACACCAATTGCACTAATGTTTCATGAAACAGCCCTCGTCAGCTGAATTAATTTGTTAACTCCACATTTAAAGACAGACACCATATTAGGCAAATCCAGTTTACTGCTTCTCCCTGTCCCATAGTCACACAGGGCCTGGAAAAGCCGAGCGAACATGCCTCTCTAACACTGGGAACATTCCTACAGTCTTCTGTAATGGCATATTTCAGATTTCGAAAAGAAAGAGAAAACGGAACAGCATGCGATAACGTGGTGGTTCCAGAGGCAGCATACAAAGACACATCATGGGATCATCGAAGCCGAGCTCCTTTTTACCGCCTGATTGACAGTTCCCGTCCATCCCCTCCAATGCTTTCCCACGCCACGATAATTGTGGAAGGCAGTCAGCCGAAACCACTGGTCAGTCGCAGAATGGCCACAGCACAAAGACGTGTAGAGAAAGCCGCCCAGTGTTTTCTAAAGGATCTGCTGTCCTCCACATACACACATACATAAGGATGCCTCTGTTTCTTCTTTTAGCTCTTGTCTCCGCTTGCCTAGAGAAAGGATTAACTCTTTCCTCATCGGATGAGATTTATCATAGATGATGGAATGCATGTATCTGTAGTGATCTCAATGAAATAAAAAAGACATTGACACAGATCCTAACAGAGCAGTCTCATGTGTCACCACCTATATATAGCCACTTATCCTTAAAAAAAAGACTTCCATAGTCTAACACAAGGGGGCAGCCTGTCCCTCAAGTTTAGCAGGGCCGCCACCAAGTTAACCCTCATGTACACAAAGCAGCAATTAGAGGAAAATATGCTTTCATGTCAAAAACAAAGCTATTTGGCAGCACGATTTGGCCTGTCTGTGTGCTAATAACGTGCCGTAATCCTGCTTGACTGGAGATGAATTCAGAGGTTAGAAGCCAAACGAGAATGCTGGAGACGTTTTATTTACTCAGTCGCTGTAGATTCCTCTGGTATGTGGAGGCATAAATCATTGCTTATGGGACGAGCGAGAAAGAGACAGAGGAGATGTAAAGAGAGAGAAAATGAGTGTGGCCAGAGAGCGGTGCTGAACAATGGGCTTTACCCAACACACCCTTCTAATTCACTCTCACATCATCCCTTCCCAGCTGGCCTCAGAGAACCCAGAACATTACTGCCTGGCCCGGGCCACTTTAGGACTTCTCCAGGGCCCACTAAAACGCACACTCACTCACTTGTGTTCTATCTGGGTTTTATCAGGCACTCTGGAAGTGCTCTAGAATGTGTTCTGGACTGTGTCTTGAAAAGGGGAATTTCTTCTGGTCTGCTCTCCTCTGACGTCATCAGCTCGTTCCCCCTAGCGTCAATCAAGTTTGCGTCCACATTTGCTTTGAGCTCAGGTGTTGACATGCTTCAACGCCGGCTCCTCTCCGGCCTCTTGCGGGTGGTCCTGGAAAGGCCTGTGTGAGTGGACCGAAACACAGTGACAGGCTTGGTCTTGCGCTCATGTGTAAAACATAATCAGGCCGGTGTGCAGCGGAGATGTAACGATTGCCTAAATGGCCGCGACGGCTCTGGCTCTCCTACTCCGCCGTGACTTATTGTCCCTGACGTGCTGACGCAGCGCTCCAAGAATCCCACTCTTCACATGAAGTTCTGCAGCCTCCCCGAATCTGGCCCTCTTCTAGTCACATTTCCATAAACTAACAGGTTAGCGAGGGCATCCTTTAGTAAGGCATTTCCTCAAGCTGCAAATCCTTTGCTGTGTCAGTCCTCCACACGGCTTTGGTTTTAACACCACCATCTTTGAGATCAAGTGTATCTGGTTACTGACATAATGCTAATGAGGTGCGTTTACAAAGCTTGTAAAACTGGTGTGCAGAGAGGGGGGAAGCAGATGCACAAAGACAAGAGGAAGGGGATGGAGTGACTTGCCTTCAGCTATGGATTTGAAGGTGTCATTCAATCAGCTCAGTGATGACTTCTTTTTGTTGTGTTTAAGCCCCCCATCTCTCTTTCTTTCTCTCTCAAAGTGTGGGAATTTTGCCGTGCTGGTGGATCTTCACATACTGCCCTTAGGCGGCCAAGACAATGCCAGCTGGTTCTCTCCAGGGCACAGGAAGGTACGGGAATGAGGGTGTGTTTCTGTTTGTTTGTATATGTCCTCTTACGCTTCAATAGACTGATACTGCAGGAATCTGGAATTTGGATCTACTCTTGGGATCCCCCCATCCTCCTTCTGCTTTTATAAGATATATGTTTTCATTGGCCCACACAGCCGAAAGGCTTTGAATGGTTTTCCCTCCCAGGTTTAACTCTACATGCAGAACGTCTAGTTAAATTTGAGCTCCATATAAAAAGTTTAGGACGAATGTCACCTTGGGAGGTTTGTCTTTGTTTTCAAGATTGCAAATATGTGTGCAAACTCTTGTGTGTTTGTATGCACAGGAAGTCTGCTCTCTGGTTAGAGATGCATTGGAGCTGAGGGTGAGGCAGTTTCAAGAGGCAAGATACCAGAAGATCCAGCCCAAACCGAGGAAGGATCTCACCCTGACCGCCCCGCTCTGTCTTGAAGGTATAGCATACATGGGCTCTGCAGTAGTATGAACATGGGTTTGAAACTTACTTCGAGACTGTTAAAAAAAGTGTGTTCTATTCTATATAGTATGAAAATGGGTAGTATGAATGAAATTCTGACATAACTGCATCCACCATATTGTCACTGTCACATGACCTACCAATACCAGTGGTGGAAGTGACCGTGTCACTTCATTGACAACTTCTCTCCCAAAGCCTCATGGGGAATTTTAAAGTGCTAATCAGATGCACACTTTAGAATCTAGCCAGAAGTAATAGGTCATCTGGGTACTCTTCACCTACTGTTTTATGAATACTATGAATTCGGACACTACTAGATACTAGATACACTACTAGATATCTAATTGCATCATTTTGTTTATGCCATTGGGATGTGTTCAGAAGATGATGACGTACATACCCATCCCTTAGGTTCATTAATGTCTACTAATGTTTAACTATTTATGTTGTACCCATTTGAACCACAAATACCACTGTACACTTTCAATACAATACCGAATGTACGTGTCAAGATGGAAATATCTGTTACACCTGCATATTTGACAATTTGCTATAGGCTATTGAAATATATAATTAGCCATGATCAAGCTGCAAGTGAAGAAGTGTGTCTTTCCCTCACACCTTTAGAAATGATCTCTCCTTCATAAACACGAGACATGTCACACTGCTTCACAGCTCGAGCACTCTGTACATGGTTGTCCCACAGCAGGAAGGGAAAGATTTCAAAACAAAGTGGAGAAATTGAGGCTATACCTGCATTCCAGCAAGAATAAAAACTAGTTGAGACTAGGTAGCACTCCCCAGGAGTGTCTCCACCGCCCCCACAGAGATGTGGTGAATGTGTTTGACTTGGCTTTTCTCCAGCATATATGCAAGCCACCTCTGTTTTTTTTTCCTTCATATTCTCTTATTGTGTTTTACCTATAATGTGTTTTAACTGTATGTTGACCAAGAATGTTGAAACTACCAGAATTTTTTTTTTCATTAATTACGAACTTCTTTTGAACATTCCCAATGTTAATTCTTAAAATCCCAAAGTCAAACTTTTACTTTATGCCTGTTGTCAGCAGATTTGTAAAAAATAAGAATTTGTGCAGCAATTCCCATCTTTCAGATCCTATGAGAACATTTTTGCTTTTTGTGTGATTTTCTTGATATTTTCGTAATTAGAATTTCCCGTATTAATATTTCCTATGATATTTTTATATTCATGGACAAATAACTGTTATAAACCAGTTCTTTCTAGTGAATCAAAAAACCAACAAAAAAAACCCCCGCTACAGCGTGACCGGTGTAACCTGATTCCTAAAATGAACAATTCTTACTGTTTTGAATACCTTGTTAGTGAATTAAACATACAAAGTGACCAGTGTAGGTTGTTTAATGGATTAAATTCTATTATCAGTTTGAATCAGTCTGAAACATTGTCCTGTATAATTTACAGCATTGGCAAAGAGAGAATGAACAGTATAAATGAAATGAACTCAAATGATTCAGAATCAAGTTGAATTGAAATCTAATCAAATCGATTAGATTTCGTCATGTGTGATTCTGAATCAAATCAAAATCTGCTACCCAGACCAATTATTAAAAGAAAATATATTTCATAGCAGGGCTGGGTATTGACACAGATTTTACAAATTAATTGGATTTTGTTTCACAAGCTCTTGATTCAATGTGATTCTGATATGGATTTGATGAGTTTTTGAGTTCCTTTTACACCGTGCACAGATGCGGTGCAAAACACATTGCAAATCCATTTTTCCTTCATGTGAGAAGTAGCACAGACACTTGGGATACTAAAACAAGGCATTGGTTTGCTGTTGGGGATTTGTTGTGTCCCATCATGTCATGCCAGAAAGCATCCAGTGTAGACTGGGTCTCTCATTAAAATGTTATTGTCACAAAGCATCCAGTGTAGACTGGATCCCTGATAAAAATGTGTTAGTGTCTTTATTCGCATCGTAGTGCTTGCATCCTGTGTAGACATGGTGTTAATGTTACAGTGCAAAAAAAAATACAGCACGACCAGTTTAACCTGAATCTCAAAGCAAATAATTCTTATGAGCTGGCCAGATTTAGTTTGAAATGACATCATGCCCGTCATTCTTCGATTTCGCTTGAGATGTACTGGGGCCTTAAAGGAGGTGGTTCTTTTTGCACAGGTAGCACTTAAAGCCTGTAAAAGGCTGACTCACTGCATGAGCCAGGTCCCGCTGAGAGAGGTAGATTACAGGGCAGTTAAGCTCATAAAAAGAAATTTCTCCTCTTTAGATGTTGCTGCCCCTCTCACGGCACGGCTGCAGCGCTGCAGAGGTGCTCATCTCTCTCTGTTCTTATTGTTCAGTGGTACTATTACATGCAGTTTTGCTTGTTTTACTCCTATCCTTTCCCTGCTGGGATAAAAGTCAAAAACAAGATTAAAAAAAGCAATGAGGTGGATTGTTTATAGTCTGGCACTGGATATTGGGGTTTTTAGGATCTGTCAGTAGCTGGTTTCCCAGATAAAGATTGACTTAGCTCAACTTTCACCTATGATACGGTGTATGTGTCCAGCACCTCTCATTAGAGATCGATTTCAGATATGTCATTAGTTAATCTGACGAGCACATCATGAATCACTTCTCACTGTGTATATAATGGCTGTGGGAAATGCGATGTCTCGCCCTTGGGCCAGGTGAGAACAGGGTTATTGTCTAATATATCAGAAAGACTGACTCATTATCTCTGACAGATAAGCATAACAAATGATGAAACACACTCACAGGGTGTGTGCATGGACAGTCTGTCTCCTTCACTTGTGTCCATAAACATAGAAGTTTTAAGTATTTTTGGGCCTCCGGCAGGAAACGGAGCTGGACTGTGACTGGGAAATACATGCAAGGATCACATGCTCAGTGTAGAGGTCAAACACTAACTGACTGATATACACATGTAAGAGTGATCACCCAGCAGATATGCAGTATCTCCCATTTTTGTCTATATATGATATTAAAGACTGGAGTTATGGCTGAGGAAAATTCAGCTTTGCCATCACAAGAATAAATTTCATTTTAAAATATATAAAAATAGAAAATTGTTTTTAAATTGCAATAATACTTTTTTTTTTTTTTTTTTTTGACTGGTAGAGTATATAACTAAAATATACATACTATACATAAATTATAACATTTTTTTATTAAGAAAAAAACATCTTTATTAATAAAGTATACAGTATATTTTATTTATATGCATGTGTACTCTCTGTGTGTATGTATGTGTATATACATTTTATATATATATATATATATATATATATATATATGTACGTATGTATGTATACGTATATATACAGCGGTGGCCAAAATTATTGGAACATTAGTATTTTCACCTGCTAAAATTGGTTTTAATTCAATTTTCTTTTGCTGTAGTGTGTCAGTAGGAAATATCAGTTAACATTTCCAAACATTCATTTTGCCATTAATTATAATAATCCAGTGAGATTTTTGTTTGCACGGGGAGTCTGACAACAGCCAGAGCTCCACACAGAGATCTGATCTCACCATCATCCAGTCTGTCTGGAATGACATGAAGAAACAGAACAAACTGAGACAGAATAAATCCAGAAGAACTGTGGCAACGTCTCCAAGATGCTTCAAGAAACCTACCTGCAAAGCTACAGTACTGTTAAAACTTTTAGGCACTTGTGTAAAAATGCTGTAAAAAATAAGGATACTGTCAAAAATAATGTCATAAATAGATTTTCTTTGTCAATTAACTTCTATTATTTAAATTAAATCAGCATTTGGTATGACCTTTGGTGCACTTGTGCATAGTTTTCAGGTAGCTTTGCAGGTAGGCCTCTTGAAGCATCTTGTTATATTAAATATATACTTTGTCATAATCAACCCCTGAATTTGATAAAATATTTGTGATATTTTATATAAAAGTACATATGATTTGGTTAATTTTCTCATTCGGACTTAGCATATATGCTCCATTCGATTTGTAATTCCAATTAAATTGACTGAATACCTTGTAAAGTCCACTTTGCAGCACACTTTCAGCCGATTGGAACGTACCCAAAGAGTTCTGCGATTTCCCAGTCACAGAACATGTGACCACTCCAGCTGTCGGCTATCAACAGCTATTAACTCTCCCCAGATCCTTTTGTGTGAACTCACTCATACACCAGAGACTTTTTTCCCTCTCTTGTATGTGTCGGCCTACTTAAATCTACATGGTTTCGTCATGCATGCATCAAGCATGGTGTTTTGTGTTCATTCCCAGCATAGATGTGTCTATTGTCAACCTGTGTGTGGCGGTTTCTGCGTGCATGTCACATTTATCACATCCAGCGAGCATGTCACATGCCGACACATTTCCTGAGCAGTCTGCTCTGCTCTCAGCTGCAAAGGCCATTTTCCAAATGTCAGCCCTCGTAGCTTCTCCCTGACTGGCTACCTCATGCTTCCCCATTAGCTCATAGTGAGTTGATTTATTTATGCTTTAGAGAGGGCGGGAAAGGGGGAACTTTTCCCACCAAATGTCTTGGCTTGGTGCAAGCACGAGCCGGACTCTTGGCACACTAACCAAGGAAATGTTTTCTGCTGGAAGACAGCGAATTGTGTTGTTTTATGTAGACATGTGTAGAAGCATATCTGCCCTGAAAAGGGCAAAAATAAGGTTTCTCACTGACTTTTCCTCCTTTTTAAGAAATAATGATATTTGGAGTGAGATGAACGTATACTGTTTGCACTCCTTCCTGATTACTCCCTTTTTTTAAAAGAAAGAATTTCCTGCAGCCCCTTTATGACCATGTCTGACACCCAAAGAGTCTGTTTATTGCTACATTACAAGTGCATTACTCTGATGCTGCAATTTCAAAATAGAGTTATTAGGTTTAAACGGAGAACATGAGCTAATTAGATTGTTGCTCAAAGTTTCTGCCAAATAATCTTTTTTAAGATGAAGCTAAATCAACTCTGTCTTTTGTTGCAAGAGTTACAGCATGATAAGAGAAGCTTGTTTTCTTTTCTTAACTTACTCTCACCTCATTTTTCCAGGAGTACTTTTACTGAGAAAACCCATGAATTAAAAGATGAATCTGGCAATAGAGTCATAAAAGCGATCCAGTTTCAAGTGAACGTACACACATTTGAAAACATAATGAATGATTCACTTTGCATTCTTTCAGTTTGGAATGCAAGTAATTTGTGTGAAATCGATTGTGCGTGAATCGGTGTATCGAATTTGGGCACTAGCAATGATTTTTGATAGACTAAACAATGAGACACTGAGGACTCAATTATCATTTGCAATACGACTCTGTGGTTACGCATTAAAGCCTCACTGGCATTTATCAACAACATTGCAATGTAACATGCCAGGACCCTAGTACAAATCCTGGTTCTATTGTTTGTTTTGTTTACAGTACATCTTCAATAACTGTTCAAACTACTATAATAATGCAATATGCACTCTTCCTCCTTTTATATCAGCTAGAGAAACAGGCAAAAACATGACGTCATTTTGAGTAAGTAAACCTAGAACTAATTTTCAACACTGATAATAATAATAAATGTTTGAGCATGAAAACTATATAGTGCATTGAATTTTTAATATTAAAGTACAAAAGAGTTATTTTGAATTGTAATAATATTTCACAAAAAAAAGTTTTACTATATTTTTGATCAAATAAATGCAACTTTGGAGATATCCAATAAGAAGCAATACAGATAGATTTAAAACATTTTTAAATATTGTGTGTGTGTGTGTGTATATATATATATATATATATATATATATATATATATATATTGTATTATTTGTATTAAAAATGATGAATGCGTTGTGTAATTAATTTAGTTATATTGTAGTGGAAATGAAACTACGGTAACTAGTGAGGGTGAAGGTCGTTTCTCACTAGTTCTTAGTTTGAAACAGGTAGTTTCTTTTACAGGGTTGTGATATTATAGTAGCCTAATGTTCTTTTACTGTAGTGTCACACATACTAAATCCTACACTGTAAACCAAGAAGCCCTCCATCAACAGCCACACTGAGGCAATTACAGTGCACCATGAACAGCTGTTTGTGCTTTTACCCGTTTTTAGGTAACTGAGATTTACTACCTATATGCATGTTTCCCCACATCAGTGTGTTTGATCTGATGAGTCTTAATGGATAAGTGGGAGGAGAAATGAGGTGGGCAGTTTCTTCATACCCCTCCTCCTTGCCGAGCCCCTTCCTCTTTCCCACAGGTGCCAGGGCTTACAGTGCTGGTGTGGCAGAGGGGGAGGGAACACCTGGCAGGCTGTTCCCCCTGATGGTCTGCCGGGTTCAGAGGCATTTTCCCAGGCTCCCCAGATGAATGGTCACTAATAGCCGTGGGAGAGGGCTTTGCGAGCGCTGCACAGTGTACCAGGCTGACTCCTCTTGGCAGGCCCTGTGAGGAGGGCTTAAAGCAGTGCTGGCTGCCTGTGACCCAGCCCCAAAGCCAGCACAAGTGCACTGCAGCAGATAGCCTTACCGCTGGAGAATGTGTTTACAAGGGCACAGTGGGAGTGAGATCTCACTCAGTGAGTGGAGGGATGTGGGACCGGCTGCGGCACTCTATCCACTTCTGCGTTCACACAGCAGCAGAATGAGCTGCTGTTATAGAGTGATAAATACTGTTACGTTCATATGCACTTTTGAAATGAATTTGATGGTGCTGTCAACTAATTTAAGGTTTGACAAATTGACCTGCGTTTTGATTTGACTTTTTTGTTAAATAATATCTAATGATTCATACCATATTGTAATCAGCCAATGTTAAAGATTTTTAAATTAATCAAAATCAGTAGATATTGAATATACACAACTGTTCAAATGTTTGGGGTCATTTTTTTAATTTCTGAATGAAAATAATTATTTTATTAAACAAGGAGGCATTGAATTGCTCAAATGTGACAGTAAGGACTTTTACACAAAAAAATCTGTTTCAAATTAATTTTATTATTTTGAGCTTTATATTTATCAAATATATTTAAAAAAAATTATATAAAAAAAAAAAATCAAGCAGCACAACTGTTTTCAGTATTGATACTAATAAGAAATGTTTCTTGAGCACCAAATCAGTATATTAGAATGATTTCTGAAGCATTGTGTGAAATTGAAGACTGGACTAATGATGAAAATTCAGCTTTGCCATCACAGGAATAAATTAAGTTTTAAAATATATTAAAATAGAAGACAGTTATTTTAATCACTGATATAATTTCACAATATCACTGTTTTAATGCATTTTTGATGAAATAATGCAGCCTTTAAGCATAAATTAAGTTAAATGTAGATTTTGTAGATAAAAAAAATATAACACTTAATTGTAATCTTTAGCAAATCTCAAAATGAATATCCATTGTTCATACTATATATTATGATATTGTGAGGCCTAAATTCACTTGTTGCATTTAAAACTGATCATTTTGGTTCTAGTGTTTTTATTTGTTTTTTTTACTTTTTTTTTTTTTTGTCTTTTTTATAGTGTTGTCTGTGCCCCCTCTCCAACAGTTTGCATTAGGAGTGTTCTGTTTCTGCCCCTCATGCCCCGTAGCCTTTAAATATAAAGCATGTGGCGGCATTAGCAGCAGTTACCTGCCCTGCAACATGTGAGAGGGACTAGGCAGGATTACCAGCATGGGAAATGGAGACCTGGGAGCAGGAGCTGTTGAATTCCTTGGGCTCTTTTGACTGCCTGTCTGTCTGTCGGTCTGTCTGTCTCCTTGTTCTAGAATTAGCCCTTGATGCTTTGTCATGTTGCAGTTGCTGTGCAAATCCACCTCCTAAGCCCGCGTCTCGCTGTTCAGAAAAGCCCCTGGACAGCCGGACTCTTTCCGCAGACCTTTCTCCTGCGCTTTCACACTCAAACTCTCGAGTACACAAATCTACACAGCTTTAACACACCCATCTTTGGCCCGAAATGGATGTTTATACATTCAGTATGACTCGATCTCACCACACACCCCCCTGTCTTTCGTCCGGGGTCAGCGGTGTTCCTCTGCTGCTGTCCCACCACAGGGCTCTGTATGTAATTAGGGATTGGGGAAGGAGAGCTTGATCAGTATGGGATTCATGGGACTGTTTCTCAACCGCAATCTGGTCAGGCAGACTCACACACACATACAGACACAGCCTCTGTGAACCCAGGCTATACATGCCGCCTGACCAAACTTCACTTCAGGAATTACTAAATCGTTTTAGAGGATCACCCTGCCTTTTCCTCTCAACGTTTTCGTTTCAAGGCCCAAGAGCAGATCAAATGGCAGGACATGTGCTCAGGGTTAATGGTGCTTTTCTCCATTGAATCCATCATTGTTTTTTTGGCTGCTATTATATTATAATTAAATGCATATTTGCCTGGCAGAGGAAGTTTGATTGTTCTTCCACTGTAAATGGCATTTTATATTCTGTCATTAAGGCCTTGCAGGCACCAGTGTGCTGTGCAGGTGAGTCAGTTTTAATGCACACAAATTCATAATCACACAAGCTGGATGGATTTATTGGGAGAGAGAGATGAGGAGGTCTGGATTCAATGACAGGCCTAGCTCTGGTTCAAAACCTTCAGAGCTGCAGAACAGCACATAAGTCAGGTTTTCAGAAGCCTTCCCCACATCGTTAATCTGCTGGAACCAAACAGGAGGAATGTGTTTCCTTGTCCTCGTTCACACCACACTTCCCTGTTTGCTCCTGGGGCATCCTTAAGCCTCCCGATTGCTATATTTACTGTACCATACCTGTATATCATTTATGGATAGTTTTGTACCGAAACTCTGTAAAATTGTACGTATAAAAATGGTTATTCAACTATATTTCAGTGTAATTGCTGTTCTTCTAATTCGGACATGACTACTTTTCCCTAAGAAGGCCAGGTAATTTTGTCTTTCACAGACTTGCAATATGATTTTAAACGAACATGTCTAATCTTGTCCGGATGGGAATGTCTGTAATTGTCGTACATAATTTTTTCACAATGCCTCTCATTTATTTTGACCTTTGTCAAATTCAGTTACAAAAGCTAAATTTCCTGATGCAGTGCCTGGTGTACCTTCATTATTGATTTAGACTTTTTGCCGACTTTTCTGGGTAACATAATAGTTGATGCTTCTAGTACTACTGGCATCTGATTGCTCATAACAGCCATGGCAGTTGCAACTTTTGAATCTTACCTTTTTCCTTTAGTTACGCACACAATGCTACATACTGTTCAAAAGTTTTGGGTCAGTAAAATGTATATACTTATATTATTTTATTTAGCAAAGATGCATTATTAAAGATGCATTAGACACATTGATAGAATGTGACCGTAAAGACATTTATAGTGTAACAAAATATTTTAATTTTAAGTAAATGCAAATACATTTTTAACATTCTGAGTCCTGAAAAAAATAAATAAATCATGATTTCCACAAAAAAATATTAAGCAGCAAAACTGTTTTCAACATCGATAATGATAAGATCTGTTTCTTGAGCACCAAATCAGAATATTAGAAATATTTATGAAGGATCATGTGACACCAAAGACTGGAATATGCTGAAAATCTTAGAGAGGCATTGGCTGCATCCGAAATTGCATACTCCGAGTAGGTGCAAACCATTAAAAAAGTATGTAGTATGAATGTGTGTAGTGTGAATGTAATCCAGACATACTACATTCATCATGTTATCATTGTCATGTGACCTACCAGCGTCAGTTGCCTCACTTCACTGCCATTCACAAATCCTCTCCCGTGGCCTCATGAGATAGTAAAGTATCCACTGAATGTATACTTCAGAATCTCGCCAGAAATAGTAGGTCATCTGGGGACTTTTTGACTACTGTTTTATGAATACTGTGAATTCAGACATACTACCCTGTTCATGTACTGTTTTTCTATATAGTATAGAAGTATGTGATTTCGGATGCAGCCATTGTAAAGTTTCATTCAATAATTCTGTGTTGGTGTTAAATCATTAGATGTTCTCACCCGTTTTCATAGCTGTGCTGATGTCATATACGTTTATAGTGCAGGTGTAGCCAATTAGCTAAGTGTTGCATTAGGAGCTCTAATTAAAGGAGACATCTGTGAGGAAAAGAGGTGGGATCTTCAATTTCAGTGCGACTAATCACAGTCTTGATCTTTTTGCTGTGTCATGGGATTTCAGTCGATAAATGTCACCGTTTAAGAGTTTGGTCTAGGTTTTGATCTTTTTGTGTTTAGTAAGACTATAAAAGAAGGTTTCTGAAGGCACTTTAGTCCATTTACTTATCTTTACAGTTCTCCTTTTGATCATGTGTTGCATCCTCCTGTTGGGCCACATTGCAACATTTCATAACCATGCTGAAGGGGTCACCCAAATGTTAAATTGAACACTCATGTGCAAATATTGTTTCAGGTGGACGTTGAACAGAGTGATAAGACACACCGCCCGCTCGGCCCAGGCTACAGTTACGCAGACGGGTGTGATGTGCTTCCAGGAAAACCCTGCTCGGCTCTTCCATGTGGCGACCCCCGTGAAAAGCTCACACACATACACATAATCGCCCGGGAGCCCCACCCTGACCCAGTAAGAGCGGAGGACAAGATCTTAGAGGGTGATCATTCACATCAAAGTGAGGGGCCGAGAGAAAATATTTCTACAAATTCCAACTCGGTCACCTAGACACCTGCTCTCTACCCGCTGTCACCGGTTTTCACGTCTGTGAGATCACTTCAGGATCGCCCATTGCACGCAGTAGCTATATGCTCAGATATCATGTACCCAGTTTTACCACCAGAAATCGTATCTGATGTTGTCTGTTTATAGAGATCGACGTGTTTAGATTGTACAACCTCTTTGGCTTGTTGAGATCTAGACTGTGGTGCTGAGAGATGATTATTATTCTTTCGCATGTTGAGCTGTCTGTGCTCTCCATTTGTTTAGAGCTGATGAGGTTTTTATAGCTCGTGTTCTTCTTTGAACTCTGAATCAGTGGAAAGAATGCCTCTAGTTGGAGACAAGGGATCACTCACCCGGCTCTTCCATTTTATTTCTCATTCCTCTTTACATTCTTCTGGTTTGTTGACTTCTTGTTCTCTCTATTGTTTTCCCAGGAAGTGGTAAAAGCTCCAGGGGGCCCCTGCATGTGTGTGTACTGATGTACTGTATATATTTCTGCCTTGGCTTAGTGTCAGCGAAACCTGTGGAAAGACGTATGTTGTGATGTTGTGTTGCCATGTGGATTGAGTATTGAAATTCTTTTTCTCAGAGGGCATCTCAATCGTCTTCTCTGGAACATCACATGCCACTTGCAACATCTGGTGGATCTGGTGGCCATGTTCTCATTTTGTTAGTGATACAGATCTGGTAGAATAATATTTGTTTTTCATTAAAAAAAAGAAGTTTTTTTTTTGTTTTTTTCTTCACAAAACTAGAATTTTCTTTACAAAAAGAAATTGTACCAAATGTTTTCTTCCTTTTTTTTTTTTTTTTTTTTAAACAATGCAACTCTATAAGCAGATTTGGCTGGAAAATAATGCAAAACATTATCATTTGGTTTGCCATTTTCAACTGTCTTACTGATGCATCCAAAACTGTCAGTTTTGTTTTTTTTTGCAAAAAAAAAACTAACAACCAAAAAAACCTCATTAATGTCAGCTAGCTAGTTAAGATTATCTTGGTGACAAATCAGCAGAATTTGCAGCAACAATGTAGAATACACCAGAAATCCAAATATTTGGAGTTTGTAAGGCATGAAAATAGTACTGTACAGAAGTACAGTTCTGTCTACTGACCTAAAACTCTCTCACGCTGAAATGACACATTTTAGTGTTTAATTTTATGGGCACATTTGTTTACTTTTAAATGATAAGCAATTCTGATACAGTGTTGATTCACCGCTTATAAAATCTGGGTCTTGAATCAAAAACAGTTGAGAAGCACTTCTGTAAACATCAGTCTTTATCTCGATAACTCCAGTATTTTCTTTCTCTTTTTCTCTTAAGAAGGGGTGTTTTAGATGTGCTTAAACTGCTAAAAGACACTAAGATTTACATTTAGCTTGCTGGCCTGGGCCAGAAGAATTAAAGCTGCAAGAGCTTGTTGTTTTTATTTTTTTCAACCAACAGCTGATTTCTCAAAACAAGTCTTTCTGTGGTTTCTACTCTAGAGCCAGACTCCTCTGTTGGCCTTGTCTTGGGAATTGCCTCTTTGAAGTGAAGGAAAAGAGGAAACACAAATGCAATTAAACTTTTTTTTTTCTCAGTTGGGAGGACGGGTCAGTCTAAGTTGGGATGGACATGAATGAAACGGACTAGACTGAAGGTTTTGAAGCACACAGAAAAGATGCCCATTTCTTTATTTCCTGAATATGCAGATTATCAGTTTGTTGTTTGTTCAATCCACCCACACTAAAGTTAAAAAGGGAAAGAACATACCCTAGGCTCTTGATGCTGAGCAGAGGGACTCATGTTATGACCGAATTTTATTTTCCCATAACTCTCCCAAGCTTTTGGGGCAGCTGGTTGCATACTCAAATGATTAGGAGCAGGAAAGATAAGATGCTGATACTGTCCACGCACGCTTTATTTCCCCCCCTCATTGAAGTTGGTAGGGTTCCATGTGCCATCTTGATCTCTCTGCCGGTGTTGCCTTTCTCCTTTGAGCGTTTTAAGGTCCAAGCCATCTCAAAAGCATATAAATCTGATATCGAAATCCTCCTCGGTTGATTCTTTGTGATGGGAGGAACACCTGAGGGAGCATCTGATTCATATTAACCTGCATTTCTTAGATGAGCAGTTCTGTGAATGTAGGTGTTGCAGTTCCCACTAGTCTTGTATCACTTCCCTTGAGCAAAAATGAGCACCAGTCGCCTGAAACCATGACATGAATATCAACATTAGGAGCCTGTTTGGCAGGCTCACCGGGGTTTCACACAAGATGCCTACCATAGCCTATTATTCTCGTAGGTGGGATAGAATAACATTTATGATAATTATTTTGTATCTTGGATACAGTGACTTGCGTTTGGGGTTTATTAGGATTTAATTGCTCTGTTTGTTGTTTCTAGCAATGTTTGAGCCTCAAATGGAAGCTGTATCAAAGCAAGTGTGTGCAGGAAGTTTAAAGCTGTCCTAATCTACCTTCTTTCTTTACTGTGACTGATTGTACCATTGTCTCTACAGCACAGTTAGTTCTGATGGCCAACGGCCGAGGAAAAAGGTATTGAAAATACAACCCGAATTCCGGAAATGTTGGGACGTTTTTTTAAATTTTAATAAAATGAAAACTGAAAGACTTTCAGATCACATGAGCCAATATGTTATTCACAATAGAACATAGAGAACATAACAAATGTTTAAACGGAGAAATGTTACACTTTTATCCACTAAGTGAGCTTATTTCAAATTTGATGCCTGCTACAGGTCTCAAAAAAGTTGGCACGGGGCAACAAAGAGCTGATTTTTTTTTTTTTTATATTCAGCTGGGAGAACATCTAGCAACTAATTAAGTTAATTGACATCAGGTCTGTAACATGATTAGCTATAAAAATGATGTCTTAGAGAGGCAGAGTCTCTCAGAATAAAGATGGGCAGAGGCTCTCCAATCTGTGAAAGAGTGCGTAAAAAGATTGTGGAATACTTTAAAAACAATGTTCCTCAACGCCAAATTGCAAAGGCTTTGCAAATCTCATCATCTAAAGTGCATAACATCATCAAAAGATTCAGAGAAACTGGAGAAATCTCTGTGCGTAAGGGACAAGGCTGAAGACCTCTGTTGGATGCCCAGACGACACCATCACTCATCGGCATGATTCTGTCATTGACATTACTAAATGGACCCAGGAATACTTCCAGAAACCACTGTCGGTAAACACAATGCCATCCATCTGCAGATGCCAACTAAAGCTCTATCATGCAAAAAGGAAGCCATATGTGAACATGGTCCAGAAGCGCTGTCGTGTCCTGTGGGCTAAGGCTCATTTAAAATGGACTGTTTCAAAGTGGAAAAGTGTTCTGTGGTCAGACGAGTCCAAATTTGACATTCTTGTTGGAAATCACGGACTCCGTGTCCTCTGGGCAAAAGAGGAGGGAGACCTTCCAGCGTGTCATCAGGGTTCAGTTCAAAAGCCAGCATCTCTGATGGTATGGGGGTGCATAAGTGCATGCAGTATGGGCAGCTTGCATGTTTTGGAAGGCACTATGAATGCTGAAAGGTATATAAAGGTTTTAGAGCAACATATGCTCCCCTCCAGAACACGTGTATTTCAGCAGGACAATGCAAAACCACATACTGCAGCTATTACAACAGCATGGCTTCATAGTAGAAGAGTCCGGGTGCTGAATTGGCCGCTGTGCAGTCCAGATCTTTCACCTATAGAGAACATTTGGCGCATCATTAAACGAAAAATATGTCAAAGACGACCATGAACTCTTCAGCAGCTGGAAACCTATATCAGGCAAGAATGGGACCAAATTCCAACACCACAACTCCAGAAACTCATAACCTCGATGCCCAGACGTCTTCAAAATGTTTTGAAAAGAAGAGGAGATGCTACACCATGGTAAACATGCCCCCGTCCCAACTATTTTGAGACTTGTAGCAGGCATCAAATTTGAAATGAGCTCATTTTGTGCATAAAATTGTAAAATTTCTCAGTTTAAACATTTGTTATGTTATCTATGTTCTATTGTGAATAAAATATTGGCTCATGTGATTTGAAATTCTTTTAGTTTTCATTTTATTCAAATTTTAAAAAAAATCCTGAATTCGGGTTGTAAAGCAACTAAAGTGAAGCTGCTGTTAAGCACTTCCTGTGAAGTAGAAGAAAGTAGGAGGTAGATCCATCAATCACATACAGGGGGTGTTGATGACAGATTTGTGGCTGGCAGACACTGTAATTGCATATCATTACCTGCAGAAGCTCCAGTGTGAGGACCTAGCTAGCTGTTAGCAGGGCCTGCGATGACATCAGCTGGTAAACCTGTCTTCTCTAATGCATTTCTGCTCATTTGACACATCTAACACACACTCTGAAGACAGACAAATGTTCTGGATGTGAGGGTGAGGCTATTTTATAGTGCCCAAGCTGAGTTTGTTTTTCTCTCTGGTTTCTATGATCTGAACTGATATGCTCAAGCACTTGGGGTCATTAGATAGTAGTCCGATTCATTTCGTGTGTATTTTATGGTCCTGTGGCAGCCTAGGGCAGTCTCTCACAGACAGTCAGAGAGGTTGAGGGGTCTATTCAGGGCATAGAGTGAGAGCTGATGGATTCCCATGCCTGTTTTCTTGTTTACAGCTGCACAAGCAGATATCTAGCGTGTTCACCAGGCCCCCTCTCTTGCCGACAAATTCCTCCCAGATTAAGCAACAGTGCTCTGCCTTCGCGTCTAGTGGATCTTGCATTCCTTGGACAATGACAAACAGATCTAGGTTGGAGTCTTCCTTTGCCTGTCTCTTAAATTAAAACAGAATGGTCGTGTCGCTGCTCCAACACTGGGAGGGTTGAATGAACTTGTTTTCTTGGCATTTTAACAGCGAATTGGTATGGTTGCTCTGGCAACTGCAAAAGTGAATCAACACATAATGTTGACATCACTGAATGCTTCATATAATGACACAAATCACACATTAGAAGCGATTTCAGTGTCTTGGGCTGTTTTCACACTTGATTTGATTTTGATTTGCTTGATCCGAACTAGGAGTGTGCGATTATGGCGATTTTTGATCGTGGACGATAAAAATGTCTCCACGATCTGCTTTTGAAGAAATATCGTAGTATCGTGCTACAGCGCACATTCTATCAGCTGCAGTTCTGGCACCGCCGTATCAATATACTGTACATTCACATCAAATGTTAACTCAGTGGTAGAGTTACTCTCACTGCACTTATTTGCAATGACAAAAGTGCGTTATTTGCATCTGCTTTAAAGCCTTGCTGGTTAAACGTTTCATTCGCCATTCGCGTGCACACACTAAAACAGCGCCTGATTACTGAACTTAGGCTACGTTCACACTGCAGGCAAATGTGGCCCAAATCTGATTTTTTTGCTCACATGTGACTCAGATCTGTTTTTGTCATGACAGTGTGAACAGCACAAACCACATGGAATCTAATCTTTTCAATTCCGATATGTGCCACTTCCATATGTGGTACTAAATCCGATACATGTCAGATGTACACGCAGTGTGAACGGTCATGTCAGATTTCATGCGGCTTTTACATCACTCTAGATCGACATTCGTCATAATTCCACGCTGACTGGAGACACTTAAAAGAATTTACATACCGAATGTTATCAAGACAGTAGTGAAAGGTAGTCAGTGGAAGTACAATGATGTGTCAGAACTCATATGTATTACAGTGACAACTCTACAAGCAAAACATGAGGGCTCGTATCATAAAAGTTTCAAAACTCTGCTGTCTTTTGTCACATCCTTGTCTTTATTTTTTCATATTGCCTGCGCATAATTTCGCTGGCTTCTGCAGCAGATCACACCATAAATAAACGCATAATCTCTTACTTTATGTCCTCCGTGTTTACTTCTGTATGACGGTGTGCTGCGCAAGTGTTGCCAAATCCACAGTTTCACCGTGGAATTGGGCTACTTTTGCCGCGGGTTGTTTTTCAACTTCGTGGGTTAACGCGACCCCACTAACACGATATTTACCCCCAGAACATGTTTGGGTTAATTTTGGACTAGTTTTGAGAAAAAAAAACTGTTGCGTGGGGTAAAAGAGGGGAGGGGGGGGGCAAGGACGGGAGGGAGTTCAGCTTCCTGACAGCCTGATGGATGAAGCTGTCCTTCAGTCTGCTGGTCCTCGCCTGGAGACTCCGCAGTCTCCTCCCTGATGGCAGCAGACTGAAGAAGCTGTGTGTCGGGTGGGTGGGATCACCTGCAATGCTGAGGGCTTTGCGGGTGAGACGGGTGCTGTAGATGTCCTGGAGGGAGGGGAGAGAGACACCAACGATCTTCTCAGCTGCTTTCACTATCCGTTGAAGGGACTTGCGGCAGGACGCGTTGCAGGCGCCATACCACACAGTGATGCAGCTAGTCAGGATGCTCTCGATGGTGCCTCTGTAGAAGGTGCACATGATGGGGGTCGGGGCTCTGGCTCTTCTGAGTTTGCGGAGGAAGTAGAGACGCTGCTGTGCTTTCTTGGCCAGTGCCGCAGTGTTGTTGGTCCAGGAGAGGTCCTCTGTGATGTGCACACCCAGGAACTTGGTGCTGCTCGCTCTCTCCACAGTCGCACCGTTGATGGTCAGAGGAGCATGCTGAGTGTGCACTCTCCTGAAGTCAACAACAATCTCCTTCGTCTTCTCCACATTCAGAGAGAGATTGTTGTCCCTGCACCACCCGGCCAGGCGGCTCACCTCGCTCCTGTAGTTTGTCTCATCTCGGTTGCTAATGAGACCCACCACAGTCGTGTCATCCGCAAACTTAATGAAAAGGTTAGAGTTGTGTGACGGTGTGCAGTCGTGGGTCAGCAGAGTGAAGAGGAGGGGGCTCAGCACACATCCTTGGGGGGCCCCTGTGTTCAGTGTGATGGTGCTGGATGTGTTAATGCCGACCCGTACTGCCTGAGGTCTTCCGGTCAGAAAGTCCAACAGCCAGTTGCACAGAGAGGTGTTGAGCCCCAGCTGGACCAATTTGTGAGTGAGCTGCTGAGGGATGATTGTGTTGAATGCTGAACTGAAGTCTATGAACAGCATTCTGACATATGAGTCTTTTTTGTCCAGATGTGTGAGGGCTGGGTGGAGGGCAGTGGCGATGGCATCATTTATGTGAGCGTTTATGTGAACAGCTATACAAATAAAAATCGGATCTGAGAAAAAAATCCGAATTAAGCACTAAGGCTCGCATTGTGAACGTAGTCTAAGTTATCTTCTGCGCTAATACTGTCAAAACACACAAGGTTTACACTCCCTCCACTAATATTGGCACCCTTGGTAAATATGAGCAAAGGCGGCTGTGAAAATAAATCTGCATTGTTTATCCTTTTTATCTTTCATTCAAAAAATTCACAAAATTCCAACCTATCGTTGAAGTAAAACAATTGAAAGTGGGGGGAAAATCTCATTGTGAAATAAATACTTTCTCTAGTTCATGTTGGCCACAATTATTGGCACCCAATTATTGCAACATCCTTTTCCCAGGGTAACAGCTCTGAGTTTTCTCCTATAATGCCTGAAGAGTTTGGAGAACACCTGATAAGAGATCAGAGACCATTTTCTTCATACAGAATCTCTCCAGATCCTTCAGATTCACAGCTCCATGTTAGTACTTCTTCTCTTCAGTTCACCCCACTCATTTTCTGTAGGGTTCAGGTCAGAGGACAGGCACAGCCATGGTAAAAGATAAATTTTGAGCACAGTGACCCATTTTTGTGTTTATTTTGATGTTTGTTTAGGATTGTTGTTCTGGTGGAAGATCCAAACACGGCCCATTATAAGATTTCTAACAGAGGCAGTCAGGTTTTGATTTTTTATCTGTTGGTATTTGATAGAATCCATGATGCCATGCATCTGAACAAGATTACAACATTAAAGATCCAGCAGTAAATTTAACCGTGGACATGGGGTACTTTTTATCCCTGTTTGTACTAAACTCATCTGGTGGGTTTGCTGCCAAAAATCTATTTTTTTAGTTTCATCTGACCATATAAGCCAGTGCCATTTGAAGTTCCAGTCGTCTCTGACAACTGAATATGCTGGAGTTTGTTTTTGGATGAGTGAGGAGAATTTTCCTTGAAACCCTCCCGAACAACATGTGGTGATGTAGGGGATGTTTGATATATATATTTTTTTTAGGTTTCTGACCCCAAGACTCAACTAATCTCTACAATTCTACAGCTGTGATTCTTGGAGAGTCTTTGGCCACTCAAACTCTCCTCCTCACCGTGCATTAGGACGTTATAGACACACGTCCTCTTCCAGGCAGATTTTTAACATCTTTAGTTGATTGGAACCTCTTAATTATTACCCTGATGGTGGAAATGGGGATTTTCAATGCTTTAACTATTTTCTTACAGCCACTTTATATTTTGTGATGCTTAACAATCTTGTTCTGCACATCAGAACTATATTCTTAGGTTTTACTCCTTGTGTTGGATGATTAAGGGAACTTGGCCTTTGTGTTCCTCATTTATAATCCTGTTGAACAGGAAGTCATGGCTGGACAATTTCATGCTCCTAGTCACCCTGGTGTGCTAAAAAATGTAAATATGAATGGGAGATATTTTACTCATAAGAATTTCTAGGGGTGCCAATAATTGTGGCCAACATTCATTGGAGAAAAACATTTATTTCATCATGAGATTTTCTCCCCACTTTCAATTGTTTTACTTCAATGATAGGTTTTTGAGTGAAAGATCAAAAGGATAAACAATGCAGATTTATTTTCACAGCTGCCTTTGCTCATATTTATCAAGGGTGCCAATATTAGTGGAGGGCACTAATAATTTAATGCTAATCTTTTTCATTACCTATGGCTCGGACTGAGCGAATCAAATATTTATTTTTTAAATAAAATAAATCTATTTAATTTTCTTTTACATTTATTATAATTTTTATTATATTCATTATACTATATGCACTGTAAATTGCCTAATATTGTGTTTAATAATTTCATATCAGAAAACTGATTTCAGACTAATGTCAAACTGTCTTGAGTCCACAACAGAAGCTCTAGTGTGAAAATATATATTTTTTAAAAGATCTTTTCATTTTTAAATGAATAGTTCACCCAAAAAATTAAAATAATATATTTTGAAGAATTTTGAAGAACCAAACAGTTGTTGGTCCCCATTGACTTCCATAGCAGGAAAAGAAATACCATGGAAGTTAATGGGGACAATCAACTGTTTGATTACCAGCATTCTTCAAAATATCTTTTTTTGTTCAACATAAGAAAAAAAAAAGTACACTGGTTTGGAACGACATGAGGGTGAGTAAACGATGACAAAATTTTCATTTGGGTGAACTATCTCTCTAACTTGAATATATTTGTTGGTAGTATCCAGTATGCTTTTTTCAGTTCTGATTCTTCTTGTAGAAGGACGTCGATCCTGAATGAGTCACAAACTAATCTTGGTTTATGTATTTCAGCAGTTTGATTGGCCTTTGTATAACACCCCATTTATTCACTTCTTCCATTGTGTGAACATAATTGTGCAAACAGAAAGAATTACAATAAATCTTCATTTATTCTCCTGTCATCTTATCGTTGCAAAATAAACGCTAACAGAATGACCAGGTCTTATATCACATTGAAGGAGTTTATTTTGTGATAATTACCTGCTGACTGTACCCACTTAATATAAATGTTGACAAATTATTTTATTTTGAAAAGAAAAAAAACGAGATTGAATGCACAAGAGGCACGAAACTAGCACAGCGTGATCCACTACACAGTCTAGCAGTTGCACACTAAAATATTTGACCTTAGAATTGACTAATCACAATTGAGTATTTCAGAGAGCCATGGAATAATACATTTTCCAAAATGCAAATTTTCAGCCACTCATCCAGTATTATAGATTTTTGCAGTCTAAAATACAGGTTATGCAGGCAAAGTGGCACATTATGTTTTTTCTCAAAGGATTGGAGCATGAATTCATAAAACTCTCTCACCATTAGAGGCTGTAAATAGTTTCAGCGTTTAGTCAGTCTTGTTACAGTGGACTTCAAAGGCCAAGAAGCCCCTGGCACTGCTTACGTTCATGCCTGAACTATGAGGCTTCTTTCTCATTTGCTTAAACGCTTTGGTATTTTTTCAGACACTAAACCGCCTTTGTGCGGTGTCATATTTGGCAGGCATCAACAGCCTTTGTTCTGGCCTTTTGCATGGCCACGTATAATTGATAACGTCCATGTTTAGGAGATGTGTCACAGACTATCATTTAATACAGTGCTGATTTGCATTAAAATTATTTTCCGGAGAAAAGTGTTTCCTCATGCGTAAATGAGGATTTGTTTAAAAAAACAGGCAGTCCTAAAAGTGATTGTTTATCATTAGCTTACCGTGACAAGTCTTCACTGTTTGAATATCACCAGTGAAGGTTTTCTGAGTGTTAGCGGATTTGCTCCATAAAATGTGTTTTCTTTTGCAGGTGGGAATGTTCGCCTGGCAGTGCACTTCATGAAACGACATTTCAACCTGAGATGCATTATCAGGCAGCAATACAGAGGTAGTTTATTTCCTCTTCTCATTGAGTAAAGAAGACCGGTTTGAGTATTTCTTTCCACATTAACTTGACGCATGAAACAGATGATTGTATCAGAAGCACCTGTGTTGTTATTAGTTCGTACAGCTGTCAGGCTCAGTCGGAGGTCACTGTCTGGATCATTTTTATTTTGGAAAAAGTCGACTGAAATATGTTCACTTAGTTGGCAACTCAGAACATGATTCCAAATGCGTTTTATGCAGAACTTGTAGTTTCAAGTCAAATGTATAGAGAGAAGAAACCACCCATTATATCTGGCTAGACAGTTAGAGACGAATGCACTCCGTCCTAATAGAGGCAGAGCTCAACAAATATTTGAGACTACAGCCAAGTCCACCCGAGCCTGGCTTGACAGCAGCTCACAGGGAAAATGTGGTTTGCTTATCATAGTAAACAAGTTCAGACTAAAGCTTCTTCTACTGTATCTTTAGAGATATAGCATGTCAGACTCTGAAGGGAATTGCAGTCATCATTCTACATGATTTGTGTTTAACATGCCTCAAAAAAATAGAAACTAAGTAGAAGCATACAGACTAATAAGGCTGTACAGTATATATTATTTTAAGTGATCTAGGAAAAACAAAAAGAAGGAAAAGTAACTGACCAACAATTTGCTTGGCCTTAATTTTTCAAGCTAAATTTGTCCAAGTTTGAAGGAACTAAACCGGAATACATCAAACAATGTGGTTTGTTTTACTTATATCGAGTTACATATTTGAAACTTTATTGACTGAGGGGCAGTGGGGACGTGAAGTTTACATTCAACTTTATGGCAGCTTAGCCATTTTCTTAAAAACAACAAAGCTTTTTCAACATTTCCCATGAAGAGGGCATTGAGGTCATTTTAAGCTGTTGATGCTCTTCTCGTCTTAGTGGTTTCACTCCCATTTTTTACTTCAGATGTCTGTGAGAATTTTATATGAATATCATGCATATTTTCATCGCCCCTCCCTTTGTTTCAAACAGAACATTTACTGTATATAATATTGTGCTAAATGGCTTCCACATCACTTTAGCTACAACTCCATCTTTATTTTTGCTTGACCTTCACAGAGTTGCGTGTTTTTCCTGAGCGTGTTGTAGTGTGTGCCAGTCCTCCAGAGAATTCTGCACTTCCCAGTGGAAATCTGAACCTGGATGTGGTAAGAGCTGCTTATGTTATAAAATAATGTTTATAATCCGTGTTGGAGAAGCTACTTTGAAACTAGCTTGCCAAGCTACAGTCTACTTAAATAGATCTAGTTAAACTACAGTCAGATGACCCTCTTTAAAAAGAGTTGGCTACAACAAAAGTGTCTATCTGTATAGAAGCTCTTTAAAGGGGCAAACTGATTTTATTCTGTGGACAGTCTGTATTCTCCAGCTATTATATAAGTTCTCCAGTTATTCTCCAGTTATTTATATAATGTATAAAGAATGGAAGAAAATGAAGTACTTGTGTCTTTTATGTATTCTGTTTGTCTGTCTTGAACCCATTCTCTGTGAACACCATGAAGTGGGTTCTGGACTCATGTAGTTAATTCCTATGCATTTGGTTCTCCTCTCTCGCTTATTATGGGGCGGCAAAAGAGTAGTTGGAAGGGGCTTATTGGTAAGACTCTTTTTACTCTATACTGCTCTCTGAGGTGGACCACTAAATGCCTTTGGCCTAAGACGTTGAGCTCTGGGGCCTTATTTATAAATCGCACATACGATTGGATTTGATCCCAAATACCATAGCAGTTAATTCAACATTGTTTATGAAAATGTAAAGATAAATACTGTAGGCATTAACAATACACATTATTATAATTATACACGCAAAGGAACAGCATTTTAACTGTTTTTTTAGGAATTACATCACTGAAATTAGTTTATATTATATTAATGATTTCTTTAAAATAATATTACTATATGCCTACACACACGTTGTACAGAAACTGGTCCAAGAGTGTCTAGAAAATATACGATTTCTGAACTATCTATAGAAAAAGCTAATGATGTGAAATTCTGTAAATATATTTTATGTAAAAATAGATTTTAAAGCGTGAGTGCTGCAAATATCACATTCATTTGGACGATTTGCAACTTGTTTTGTTTCAGTGTTTTACATGTTTTTAAAATGCTGTCAAGTGAAGATAACTCCAATTTTAACAATGTGTTTAAAGACTCCTAAGTTCTGTTAAATTCTCCATCTAGCTAGTCTTGAAATCAAGAATGTGTCTTTTGTACTGTATGTGCCCCCTAAGAAATGCATCTGATTATCTTTAACTGAAGAGTTCACACTTACACAATAAACATTCTGTCTTCATTTACTCACCCTCATGTCATTCCAAACCTATATGACTTACTTTCTTTCTTTCATTCAGGCAATGCCCTGACGAGTCAATTTTGAAAAAAGTAGTTTTGTTAGAGTTATTCATCTTGATGCTACAGTAGGAAATTGAATGCAGGATACTTATTCTGAAATCACGAGTTGCATCACTGGTACACTATGTATTTTGCTTCGGAAACAAGACCACAGTTTTACTTGGCTCACACACATGCCCTCTTACTCACCCACTTTTATGGCAACAGTTGTGTGTGGGTCTGAAGACTGTTATTTGGTTCAACAGGATACTCAGTGGTAGGATCTCTGGAGCCATGAATGTCCAAGTGAAAGCATCCTTGATCAGACTTCCTGCTGTGTGTCCAGAGTACTTATCTGTTGTGTCTCCACCCCACTCAGATCTTCTTCAAATCTTTTCATGTCCACTTCTTCCCTGTGAGTCTCTCGGTTGATCCTACTCTATCTTCCAATAGAATCCTGGGAAATGCGCACAGAGTCCACCTTGGGTGGACATCAAGGATAGTGCCACTGCCATAAATGTCGGTACTTTTTCGAGTTGAATCATTTGCCATTGTTTTTCTTTGAGACGTTTTCTTTCAGCCCTTTTTTCCTGCGTTGCTTTGGCTTTCAATGAAAGCAAGAATTGTAATAATTTGAGTGAAGTTATCCAGTTCGACAGTGAAAAGTTCACATTGTGTAACCGCTTTTCCAGTTCAGGGAAGCAGGGCCCTTGTTTTTGCATTCCCCTCGTCAGGATGTGGTTCTCTGTGCTTGTATATGCTACGAGGAAGGGTTAGCAGGAGCTTGCGGTAGTGCTCTCGCTATTTGGCAGATCGGAGGAGAAAGTGCATCAGGAGAATGAGCTAGAGTTTCTCTCATGACAAAACAATTATTTCAGTTGCTCCGCTCTAATTTGTCACTGGGATCCTTTTCCTACAGTTCCTTTCTTTCTCTTTTTTGCTTGAAGTTAGCCAGGAAAGTTATGAATCTTAATAAGAAATGCGGCTCTGCTGTATGAGTCACATATGATGCAGAATTTCAATTTGAAAATGATAATGGCTCGGTGAATTTGTTCTTCCAATGTTGTCATATGTTTATGGTGAGTTTCTCTCACCGCAGAGCTTGACAGTGAGAGTCTGAATGACGCCACATGTTTTGAGGCAGTTTGGGAATTTGTCTGTGGTCCTTCCATTTGATTTAGAGCTCAGTTTGCAAAACATAGTTTATATCAGCCGTGCAGGGCTGCCATAACACCTATCCAAAGGTCACAAGGTTACACTCTGATATAAAGTGTGGTTTCATGCAGCAAGAGAGCGTGTGAAAATGATATGTGGTAGGTCCTATGTGCAAAGTCACCAGTTCAAACCCTGGAAGGGCTGTTTCATGAACTGGAAGGTGACTTGTATCCCCTGTCAGAAAAAGATTAACGGTTCCTTGAGTGATTCACATCCTGTGGTGTGGTCTGAAGTGGGTAGAACAGGAAGGATATTTTACTGTTGCGTAGCAAAGAAGCAATGCGGGTGCAGTGCACAGTCAGCACAGAATCACGTCATCACAACTGAGACGGCAGACGTCTCTTCCTTTTTCTTTTAATGCACTTCCTGAAACTCCTCGAGAAGGTGGCTAGCAGATTGTCCTTACTGTAAATTGGGTCTGTGTTTGGTCACATCATACTGTACACTAGTGTTTTGAACATTTGAGTTGAAATTTACACTACAGTCTAAATTAGGAATTGGATCATATGGAATCATATGGATTTTATCGATTCTTCTTAACCTTTAATTAAAAAAAATACCTTTTGTTTACTCACCCCAATGTCACTCCTAACCTGTTTCTGTGGATCATAAAAGAAGATATTTTGAAAAATGTGTCTGTACAATAATATCCATATAGTGTCAAATGTTGTTTGAACTCTACTGACTTTCAAAAAGATCTTATTTTCTGATCCACAAAAGATAGAATGTTTTATATTTTGATGTTGCCGCATCTGTACCTCTGGATGTGTGCTGGAAGAATGGGAAAGATAGCAGCCTTGTAATGACGCGGCGGATCAAAGCTCTGGGCAGATGTTTTTTTACAGCCTCCTCTCCTTTGGGGAAAGCTACAGTGTTTATGGACATAACTTTATCCTTTCTTTGTTCATCTGCTATCTCAGTTTCTCACAGTTTCCAACACCAAGCCACAGAGCACTGTCATTTCAAGAGCTTCTTGGCCCTCACATACTCATTGTCACCTAATCTGGTTTTTCTCCACAGAAACAAAGAGGTGGATTTCTAGAGTGGTTATGTTTTATGGATACTCTTCATGTCAGTGCTCTGGTTTAGATGGCTGGAGCGTTGTTCTGACAGGTACTTACAGAAGACATACACCATTCATGTCTTTTAGTTTCTTCTGGCATTCATAGAATAGGCAAATGTTCTTCCTCATGTTCTTTGTATAGGTGACATTCATTGTAAGGAGTCCAAGCTGTAGTTTTTCTCCTATTGGTTTGTTGGCCTTGGTCTTGCTTTGGTGTATAGAAATTTAGTTCAGATGACCATCTGAAACAAAACTCCCGAGAAAGCAAGCCTGTGTCGTGTTAGACTCAAGACTCCCCAAAGGCATCATCTTTGTGATGACAGCAATGTTGTCAATATTCAGACTTTCTATGATGGTAAAAAAATAAAATGTGTGGGTGCTGCTGTGGTATGCTTTAGCGTCCCCAAACATTTATGTTCACAGCACATTATTCATAGTAGATGGATCGCATGGCTAGTGAATTAACAAGGTACAAGGTAAAGTTATTGACCAATCAGAAGCCAAGATTCTGTTTTATATAATGTATTTTTTTTAATGTACTTTAATATTATCCAAGCATCTTATGCTTAAATTCCCACTCTCCTGCATTCATATATGATGAATATAAGTGAATGAGACACAGTCTGGTGTGACTGCATCTTTACTCATCATAACTACTGTACAGTACACTTGTTGGGACAGTCCTCTTAGGGAAATCTACAGTAGAGTTAAGTGCTTTTGCTCAAGGGCATTATGTTCACACGCACATTCCAGTACACGGATCTCTCCCTGACTGACCTTTGTCCTGATCCGTAACTGCACTTCCAGTACCCACACTGTGGGCCTCCAGGTGCTTGTGTAACAGTGATCTGCCTAAAGGCTAATGACTCCAGGTCACATGACTAACAGTACATATTTGTTTGTTTACTAGTACAGATGAGCCGTTGTAAGGGTGTCCACGAAGCGTGCCAGCACTTACAGCTCATTATGTAGGATTGAGCTTATGGAAATGTAAAGGGTGAATGAATCTTGAGTCAAAACTGACTCATTTCCTTTTATAAATGACTTGTAGTTGACAGAAGTAACTTTCTAGCTTATTTACAACAATCATTTAGTGTAAAGACATAAATAGATGCTATTTAGGTGTTTATGTCAAGGGTATATGGCCTTCATTCCTCCTTACTGGATTCTGATTGAATTTATTTAACTTTTAACTTAGAGGTTATATGCAGTGAACACAGCTTTTGTAACTGTAGAGGTCATTACAGCTCTGACATTGTGCCAGATAATAATGTATGTGGAGTCTGTATTATTAGGGCTCTACTGATTATAGATGTTGATCAGATTAATTGCATGATACATCATTTATCAAGTGAATGATAAGTAATCACGTGTAATCAATATTTTTAAGTGAATTACCAAATGAAGATCATTTTATTGTGCCAGAATTTTTTATTTTATTTTATTTTAAATTTAATTTAATTTAATTTAATTTTTATTCATTTACATGGTTACAGGATTTTTTTTCATATGTATTTGAAAGTCTCTTATGTTGACCAAGGCTGCAGTTATTTGATCAGAAAATACAGTAAAAACAATAATATTGTGAAATATTACTACAATTAAAAAAAAATCATCAGCCATTACTCCAGACTTCAGTGTCATGATCATTCTAAAATCATTCTAATATGCTGATTTGGTGCTTAAGGAACATTATTATCAATATTGAAAACAATTTTTTTTCAGAATTCTTTGATAAATAGAAAGTTTAAAAGAACAGCATTTATTTTAAATGGAATTATTTTGTAACAGTGTCTTTACTGTCACTTTGATCAATTTAATGCATCTTTGTTGAATAAATGTATTAATATCTTCAAAAAGAAATAAAGTGTTAATGACACCAAACTTTTGAGCGGTAGTATAACTTCACTAAATTCACATGTAAATTTAACGTCCTTAATTATATTTTCATAGATATTCCCTATTCCCATAGACACATTGAATTGTGCCTTCTTTCACTCCATTCATTTTCTGACGTAAATTTATTTTCTTAGTATCTTTCTCTTTCCCTTGTTCTTCTTTGAAGCTCAGTGAAGTACATGAGAGAATTGCTTCTTGGGAGAGTTTCTCTGGGAAAGAAACACTGCTCCATTGTTGCTGTCTCTTTCATCTGTTTTCCAAAGGTTTGTAAACTGCATATGAAGCTATTGAAATTCAAATGTTCTTCCTCTCCTATCCTCCATGTTTTTGTCGAGTGTGTGTATGTGCGCTGTACCGTTCACGCTCGCTGGGTGTGTTTATTTTCAGTGGACTTATCGTTAGTGTGTATGGGTGTGTTTCTGCGCACTAGTGGGTCTGGATATCCCCCTAAAAACCGTCCAGTCTTGGTTGCAGTGGGCGGAGGGACGTGGTAAGTTGGGGGGAGTTTGTGTGTGTGTGTAGGAGAGAGTTTGACAGACGGTGGTCATGGATGGAACACAATCTACGGATGAGACAGCAGCTTGCTCGCTCCAACTTTGGAAATGGATTGTTTTTAAACATTAGCGGCCCACGTTACAACATGATTTCCTATGAATACTTGTCTCTGTGGGTGGACACACACCGCAGAGAGTCTCTTGGGTTCTCATAGACTCTGTTTTCTCAGATCTTCCCATGCATTACCCTTCCCTGCACCTTAAAGTGAACCTTCCCACTAGCTATTGATCAGCCCATTTAGAGTGAAGCAGCACTGATTTATGTGTAGTCCTGCTTAACCTGCTGCTTTCAAACAGCTTGTGGGAAAAGAGCTTTGACGGAATTGGCTCTTTCTGTCTGTGGCTGTGGTTTCCTTCCATGTTTTTTGTTTTTTTTGTGACTTATGGGTAATATACCGGTAGACATGATAAACTGGTAGAAATTTGACAAACTGTATAAATGTTATATTATTGTTTCTGTTGTGGTTATGTTCGTGTGAGGTTACAGTGTTGTGTTATCACAAAAGTTTACTGTTCATGCATTTTTGCCAGTTTAATGTTTCAAGTGATTTTAAACCATTCAAGCGCAATGAGATGCAAAAGAATCAATTCGATACTCATGCATTGTTATTGTTTTTAGCAATTTTGGCATTGTAACCTTATTTCTAGAAAAAAATAACGTAATTGTGAAAATAGACTTATATTGTGATGAAAGACTTTGGCCATATTGCCAACTAGTGTGAATTTTGGACATAAAATGCACATAAAAACATACACTTGCTTAATATGGATAAATGTTTTATTCAGTAATAAGACATGCACATAAAATACTATGAAAACATGTGAACCAAATAAATTCTTAGATCAAAAAAAAAAAAATTGCACAAAGCATCTCAAATTTTGCTTGGTCATTCTGAAATATCAAAATGATTTGCTGCTGTTAACTTCCCAGGGCTGTTTGACAAACTCCCAGACACAAGGCATCTGCTGTCGATTGCTAGCAAAAGTTCATCAGAGTGTTTTGCTCTAAACCGCAAATAGTTTATTGCATTTACTAAAAGACCCACCGTGGCTTCCATTTCTATTTAGCACCAATTTTCCCATAAGAAATTATTTTGTTGTCTTGACATGGGATGGAAATGCTGCATTGTTTGCAAAAAAAAGTACATTTATGCATTTGGCTTTTAATTACTTTTTTCTGTTCATGCATTTCCTGGGAATTGAACCCATGACCTTGGCATTGCTAATGCCATACTATACTGTTTGAGCTACAGGAATACAATTCAATAAAGACTTGGCTTGCAACAAAGATCTTATCTTGTGAGATTTTATAATACTTTTGTCTTCATTTAATATTAAACAAAAGAGCATAGCGTTAATAGTCACATGCTGCAGGATCACTTGCTTGCAGTAGGTGCGATTTCATCCTTGTGTGAATCATCCAATTATTGATGAACTCATTCAGCATGACTTGCTCACAACGCCTCAGCGCAAAGATGAGCAAAATGGATAGCGGGTCATTCCGTCTTCCTTGTTTCCATTTATATTTGGAAATGATGACACATCACCGTCACATGCACTATAGGGTCCAAACTTACAACCTTTTGGTTACCATCCCATATATTTATCCACTATGCCACACCACTTTTCTCTATAAAACAAGGCATTATGTATGGGTATATAGAGGTCCCTTCTTCAGGCCAGCGTCTGTGCACTTCATATGAAACACATCCCTCTGCAATTTCCTCATTTCGCTCTAATGACTTGACGGACCTTGTGCTTATCTGGCTGCTTGCTCCTAAAATAGAACTAATAGCCTATATATCTTGAACCTGTTAAGAGTCCAGTTGGTAAAGCTACACTTTTATGAAATCCAATCAGTTTGGACTGGAATGATTGTTTTGTGTCGGTTAATCACAGTTCAATGATCCTGTGCCCCTAAAGACGGCGGCCACAAGCACCTGCTCTGTTCTTGCTCAGTCAAGGATTGTTCTGTTGATAGAGCTTCATTAGGACTGTTGAAGGTGTATGTTGATGGGATTCAATAAGCTGCTTCGTCTCTTTATTTTTCTCAGAGCTGCCCAGTTAAGCATGGCTAGTACTAAAACAAGGACTTCAAAGTGTTTGTCAAACTATTCAGGTGGTCAAGCCAGGTTGTAATGACACACACACACACACACACACACACAGTCAATGGATATTTAAATAACTACAAAAAATGTTTTGCTCAATGTGAGTGTATTTACTGATCTCTTAGCTTGAGAGAGTCTCAAATCTGCCACACATCAGCATTTAAAAGGCATGTTTTTATGGGATTCTTAGTAGCAATTTTAATACCACAACAAACATGACTATGTAACGCATTCAACCAAACTTTTGACATTATTTACATTAACACACAAACACATAAAATATACAATATGCACAAGCAAAAAAAGCAAAGCAAATATTAAATTTTGATAAGCATGATCAGAAATTTGATGACCAAGACAGAGAAAAGGGAAAAAAAGAGAGCTTCCTCTGAATACTGTCAGTTCAACACAAGCTTGTGTTTTTGCTTGGTCTCTTGGGTATGGCCGTCAAAACAAAACATCCCATGGATTTGTTCCCATGGCTACACCAAATATCATTAATTCATGTCAGTACAATGGTCTTTAAAAAAATAAAAAAATACTTCATAGTTTCTGTCAGGTGTTCAGAGAGTAGCTCTGTTCCAAAACCTAATGAGATACCTACATAGACAACATCTAATGAATGATAAATTGATTTATAAAGAAGATTTATTTTGTTTCATCCACCATCTTGAATTTAATGGATCTGTCTCTCTTTTTTTTTGTCTCAACAGAGTGAACCAAGCCATTCAAAGTATTTTTCTGGCTCTGGAGAGATGATAGATCCATTACCCAGCTCCACAGCAACAAAAAGAGCCATTCTTCAGAAGATGTAAGTACTGTTCTGATATACCTTCCGGTGATCCATCTACATCTTCATGTAACCTTTCCTCATTCCTCCAGTGCCAGGCAGGCTAAAGTCCAACCCCAACAACGCCAAGATGATCAAGTGGACAAAGCTGAGAAGGGGTCTGCTGAAGCATATCATCCTATCACCATATCGTCTAGCAACTTTCTCACGGGTGAGTCATTGGAGGAAGGGAAAGCAGTGTTGTCATCTAAATTAAGTAACAGTAAAGAGGTCACCGAACCACGTGTTGACGCTACCGGTCCGAAGAGACGACCACGGAATCCAAGTAGCTCAGGAGAAGACGCTGACCGCCAAAAGACAAAAAGATCTCGTCTTGGAGAGCCTGCAGCATCAAGCGATTCCAATAACCCCTCTTCCGACGTTGCCGCTCCAGACTCTGTTTGCAGTCCCCAGCCTGAGATTTCACAGACTAACCAAAGCAGGCTGGCCGCAAGTTTGAGAGGCCTATCCGTCAAGCCCATATCCTCTGGATCCTCTATTAGTTCCAGATCTGTCGCCGGAGAGGGAAGGAAGGGGGGTGAGCCCAGAACATCCCGATTACGCCGGCTCAAGAAGTCTTGAGGGGCGCAACGGCATAGAACAAGAGAGGATGTCTGACGCCACCACGATGGATGTTACAGTACACACTTCTACTGTAATACTGTCTGTCAGCGGCGGTTGCACAAGAGTTCACCACACACAGTCTCTGCACATACAGTACTTCCTTTCTCCCTTTAAAGTAAAAAACACAAAACTGCTTAAACGCTTGAATTAGATTACCAAGAAGCTCTCAAATATTTGAATCGACTCCACTAGCAACAGCTTAAAAGGAACTCAAGCAAACAGTAACTTCACTCTAAACAAAAACACAAATGCAGTTCACGTTTTCGGCGTAAGATTTGTATTTCAGACTAGCGGGAGCCGTTGAGCACACTGTGGCTTCAAGCCCAAATCTCTGGCTCCATCCGTCTGAAATCTCCACTCTTCCAGCTTCAGCTGAGCACATGATTGATTTCGCTGTGTTCTCACATACACCGCGCTCCTTAAGCGATCAGGGGTTTTCACCGTTGGAGCCGACTGCCGTCTCCCTGCGGTTGTTATTTGTAAATGTGTTATTGCTTTTCGTAACAGCTAAAAGTCTGCTGCAGGATGACTGACAACGTTATGGAACGCTGTAGTGGCGCTCAAGTCTGATATTTGGCTAATCACGGGTGCCGTCGACATTGATTTAGTGCGTGATGGCAGGATGATTATATGTATGGACATAAATTCGTTGAGTCACATGCTTTATTTTCCAGCCGTGCTTACAAATCACTCGATGTTTATGTATTTAGTATAATAGATATGTGTCATAACAACGTTATCAGAATATACAAACATATAATACAAACATTGTGCATTAATAATCCCATAACGTGACAGTCGGAATGCTTCTGGTTTAGAGTTACAACATATTTCACTGTATATTCTGATGTTGTCATGAAATTCTAATTGTTAAAGATGGCAAACCATTTGTTCTTAAACAATGTTTGCATTGAAATGTCCATGGGATACCTTAAAAACTGAATGCAATCTACTGTACCGCTTTGCAATATAACTCATGTTTTACTATTACTTTATCATTAATAATAAAGGAATTCTGATTTCTTGACTTTTAATTATCTAGTGCTCAGAATGACATACTGTAACGTTGGAGATCAACATTCAGCAAATTGAAGCTTAAAGTTGCGAGGTAACTGAAGTAGCAACACATCTTTTCCATATTGTGACTTACATTCAAGTGTAACAGATTACTGAAAAATAAACAGTTAACGTAGGTTGGGGAAATTGTAGGTCTATTTATTGGTTGTTAATTAGATTTTGAGATGGGTTGGGTTTTAAGTGGACTAAATGCTTGGAGAAATCCAGCATACATCACAAGGAGAAGATTGAGTTATGACATTTTGATTAAGGCCAGGATAATAACATGCATTTACAAATTAGAATTTTCAGTTCATGTCAATTTAAAAAGAACAATTTTAACCATAAAAGAAAATGTCATCAACCCATTCCAAACTCGTTCAACTTCCTTTCTTCTGTGGAACTGCAAAAGGAAATTCTGGAGGCTGTGCTGAGCATTTTTGATGTAATTGCAATGAATGGAGATGGATGCTTTCAAGCTTCAAGCTGACACAGAGCGCAATAAAATAATCATAAAAGTTACTTGTGCATTATATCCAAAGTGTTCAGAAGTTATAAAAAGCCTTTGTGTGAGAAACAGACTGAAGTTTAAGTTGTTTTTCACCAATGTTCCTCTGCTGCGACCAAATTGAGTCAGCAAGTTTATCTCGAGTCTGATTCATAAATCATTTAGACAGGTTTTATGAACTGGATCAACTGAGTGATTGAAAAGATGTGACTCACAAGAATGATTAGTTCACAAATTGGACTTATTTCACCAATTATAAGAAAATCTAGAGTGAATGTTTACTTAAATTTCTCACTAAGCTATCACATGACTTCAGAAGACTGAATACAGGGCATGAGTTGTATGAACCACTTTGAGGTCTTTGTGTTCTTTTTGCACCTTGAAACCTCTAGTCCTCATTCAATGTGCATGGAAAACAGCTACCTTACTTATCGAAATGCCTTTTTAGTGTACCACAGAAGAAAGAAAGTCATATATGAACAAAGTAAATTATGACCGAATTTACATGATACATGACTGGAAAACATTTGGAAACCCCTTTCTTCTTCTCATCACCATAAGCTTTGCCTTTTGCCCTGCAGTTATTTTACTGAATACCTCATTCATCATGTATGGAGGGAAGTTCAGTCACAGCGTTAGTCTTCACATGGTACAGAGTACAATCAGACCTGCACGGCTGTACCATGAAAAGACATTTAGACAGACCTTGTGCCTCACATAACATTACGTCAGTGTAAGAGAGGATTCAGCTCCTTCCAAAGCAGCACAAATCGAAAACAAACATTTAATTTTCCTTTTATACAAAATGTTTAATAAATATAACATTCAAAAAATATTGCCAGGAACAAACTAAAAAACAAATTTACAATATGAACATTGAATATTGCCATGATCTCATAGAATTTACAAATGTGATAAGCTTGTCGGTTTGGTGTTTTAGAGAGCCTCGATATAAAAGAGTAACGAAAAGAACACTACATGTGCACAGCAATAGAAATGGACTCCTGAAAGCAAGGCAGTCATCTACAGTGTTTCCATTGGCCCCCTACTGTTCAAGTATTCACAGCCTAGCTTAAAACATACTGCAAACCGAAGCGGAAGAGAAATGATTTGTGTGAATCAGGTTTACCAACAAGCAACTAAAAGACTCGTGTTCCCTTTTATTTTAGATATTTTTAATGATTTATTTTTTTCTTTTTCATCCGTGGCAAGCAATGTGTCTGCCACCAGGTCTCCAAACAAAAAGCAGTCATGATGTTGACATTACCTGCATTGAGCAAGTAAGAGTTGGCAAAATACAAACAATAGAAGTTTCAAATATTGAAATATCTGACAATGTATAAAAAGAAAAAGAAAAATTCTCAGGCACACAAATGCCCATCTTGTTTTTCAAAAAAAAGAAGAAAAAAAAGACTGCTTTTTCTCTCTGAAATTTTGGTATGTGAAACATCAAACAAATGTCATCCGAGCAAAGCTATAGGCTTACAAAGCTATCAAAACCTTCAAAACTAGACAGGACATATAAATAAAAAAGGAATGATATTTTAAGGCTCTTGATTATTAAGTTAATAAATCAAATATACACAGTGATTAATTAAAAAAAATATACATATCTACACTAAATTGACACAATTCTTCATATTGGCAGCAGAAAGCTGACCGACCTACCCCGCCCCAAGAAAAGAAAAATAATAAATAATTTTTTTGCTTTTTTTCCCCGTTTTTCATACTCATTTCCGACAATTGCTGTGGTGCGTAGCTGTGAAGGCACTTTCAGTTCAGAACTAGAAATAAAACCAACTAGAGAGAGTTTCCACAGCCGCTGGATAAGGAAGAAACTACTTTAGCTGTGAGAGCATTGTCATTATGAACGAAAATAACACTTAAAACTATTTGCAAACACTATGCAAACTTTTCAGACTCACTGAGATACTCAAACGTATCCACAAAAATATAGACATTTGAAATGTGTACTTTTTTTTTTTTTTTAAACAATTTTTTTCTTTTACGAAGGAAAACACTGGATGCGAAATGCAGCATTTGTGTTTTCCAGCCGTCCACAGCAACTATTACAATTGCCAGTGTGAAGCCAGCTTGTCAAAACTTAAATTAACACAGGATTCTAGGCAAATAACAGCCTTGGAGTCCAGAACACGATGCAACCATTTTAAGAAGCACAACCCCCCCGAGACCCTGCCAAATGACCGGTAAGTGCAACAGGGGTTCGGTCGCACGGCAACACAGCTGCCTGCTATACGATATACTCCATCCTGTTTAAGCTCTGTGCCGTCTCCAAGTCTCTGTTGTCCTGTTTGTTAGTCCAGTTTGGGTTTTTGTTGGGTGTGCGCTCCTCCCGCTCCACCAGCATGTAGGCCGGCTGCTTGGTGAAGCGTGCTTTCTGCAGGTGTTTGTCCATCTCCTCTTCCTCCACCTCGGAGTTATGCGTCCTAATTTTGGCAATGATGGAGTTCTTCCCCTCGTAGTCTTTTATGGCCACGCCGTGGGCCGCGTGTTTCTCGATGGGGTTCTTGATTTGGTTGAGCTGCTCACGCACGTTATTGGTGGTATTGTCCTCTGTAGCTGAGGTAGTTGCGTTGCTGTGGGTGTTCTGTTTCCGCCGGCGGTGAATGCACCACAGGAAGGCAGAGGCCAGGGCGAGGATCCAGAGCAAGATGAAGATGGAGCTGAGCAGAGGAACCAGGTAGTCTGGGGATAGAAAAACCAGAAGGACAGTTAGTCAGACATTTTAATAGTTTCTCTTGCAGTCTTCTCGTTGTCCCAAATACTATTTACTGGTGAACATTTGTGCAATGGAAATGGGAAAACCTTGGAGTTTGAAAACAGAAGTGGTGTAGGAAAAAATAATCCACACTTTAATTCAACAGCAGCATTTTCCTATTTTGGACAAGACATACACTGTTTATACCCGGTCCCCTGGCCCAATCTACAGAGGCTGGCTCACACGGTTTAAAGGTCTCTTAAATTAGGAAGGGACTTAGCAGCTTGGCAGAAACACAGGACGCCATTTTTGATGAACAGCATGCATAAAGAGGGCCCTGATGTCTAATTGAAGTTCAATCCAACTGGCAGAGCTGATGTAACATTCCATGGCTTCAATGACTTAAAGCTTCTTTTGACAGTTAAACATTGCTCAAGCAAGACAGACCAAGGACAGACAGTTCAACACGACTGGCCAAGACTGTGGAAACCTTAATAATTAAATTTTTAACTACTTTTCAGCAAAGATGGACCCAGTGTGATGTAGAGCTGCTTACCAGTTTTGGGGCTTGGTGTCTGGTGAACTCGTACGCCGGTGATGGCTTTGGTGATGGTGCTGTTACCATTGTGCTTGCTCACCAAGTCAAATATTTGACCCGTAATGTCTTTAATAGGATTCCTGTCCGAGCTGGGCTCTTCTGTGGACTGCACAGGAAACGTAGACTCATAAATATCACAAAAATGTACTTTTCTACAAATTCTGCCTTGAGATATTTTGAAGAATGCTTCAACTATTTTTGTCCATAAAATGGAAGTCATTTGGGTCCAAAACAACTCTGGACTCCATTTACTTTCAATGTATGAACAAAAGAAAAACACATTATCTAATCTTTTGTGTTCCACAGAAGAATGGAAGTCATGCAGGTTTGGAATGACATTAGCGTGAGTAAATGACAAAAACTTTTTCTTTAAATACAGTAAGTGGTGTCCAGCTTCTCTTAATTAGAAACACCTGAACCAGCTGATCTTCTAGAGTACTAAAAACAGGTTGGAGCTAAAAGTGGCCTTCTAGAAACATCTTTATATGCTATTTTAGACCAATTTAAACTTGTTGAAAAGCTGTACTTACAATGCTGACGTGAATCTCATTGCTGGCTGAAGAAGATGGCTCACAGGTGATGGACACAGCATACTCTGCCGTGAGGTTCTTCAGCAGGTACCAGTGCCTCAGTTCATTACAAACATGTTCCACACTCAAGCCCTGTCACAACAGAAAGATCTATTACGAGTTTGTTTGCATTTAAGCGCTTTCCAACTAAATAACTAGTGCAATATGCATCTAAATCCCCAAAACGTCTTCTCGGTTTTTAGGTTTGTCTCCATTAATGGAGCAGGCAGTGAGGGCAGGGCGAAAAGTCCAAAATGAAAGATTTAGTTGGTTGGGAGAAAGTAAAAAAATGAGACATCGATGGCAAGGTTCTCCCCCTGTCAAATATTAATCCTATACACTTCTCCCTAGTTTCTGTAGCCCATTAGTAGAACCACATGTTTTTTATGCTTGTCACTGTCCTTTGTTGCACTCGCTTGTCTCTCGTTCAGCCATTCGGGCTGGCTGGTGGGCAGCCGCCAGCGGTGTTTCTCAACAATGACTGCCTAAGTATTAAACCGTTACGGGATATTAGCTCAGGAATGTCTTGGTTCGGAAAGGGATACCGAGCCAGAGCTTATTGTACAAAATGTATTTCTTGCGCTTTTATTCATCTGAAGAAAAAGTGTTTGGATATGACAACAAAGCTTGTGAGAATCCGACCAGCATGGAAAACTTCACCCATGAGGAACGTTGTCTCCTAGATGAAGAGAACCTGATCTTTCACGCCCCACTGCGCTCTCAGTTCTCCACCGAATTAGAGAAGGGTGGAGGAGATGTTTGGAGAAGGGGGAAAACGACTCAAAAGCTCATAATTCAGTCGCTCTCCTCTGAAAGTATGACTCACTTGAGGCATGTTCTCCTTGTTAAAGGTGAATGTGATGTTGGCACAGCTGTCGTCCTGGTAAGAGAAGCTGGCGTGGCATTTGGAGGGTGGAGGGGGTGCAGGGGGCCAACACTCTCCGAGACTGGGACAGGGTTTGACAAAGCAGTGCTCTTCTTTGATGGGAACACAGGATTGGCCTGCAGGACACCCATTTCTGGCCTTTCCTGCCTGACATGATTTTGGTCCACACCACATCTGAAGAAAAAAAAGAGCCAAAAAATAGACATTTTTGATTGCATAATTAAGAGAAGTATTAGTAAATGCCTCAAGAATACGATGCAGCAGCAGCTAAGTTACCATGGTGCAATGAATCTTTCCATTTTGACACTGGCAAATGTTGCAGTCTTCCTCCCATTTGGCACCATCAGCAGTTACTTGTCCGTTAGCAATACAGGGTCTCCCAATGACTGTGAACGACATCACCAGAAGATTATGACATGGCAAGAAAGGAGTTGGTATGGTGTGATCTTCTTGAGTAAAAATCCAAGCGTTACATTTCCATTTAGTGTGTATATTTTCTATTTGTCTCTATTGTCACATTCATTGCAGCCCAAGTACATACAAATTGATGTGAACCATCAAACTAAAGATCATTTTTTGACACTGTTAAGTCAACAATGTCACTATTTTGTAGGAAAGGAATGGTTTGGGAGATGTTAATGCAGGTCCTGATGTTCTTTTCAATAAGAAATAAGTCGTGTGTAGCCTGTTTGCACAAGCTCTTACCTTCTTGACACTCTGGTCCTGTTCTTCCAGGCAGACAAAGGCAGCGATAACCATTGATTTCATCTACACAGGTAGAGCCAATTGCGCAGGGAGAAGACTGACACTCGTTTATATCTGAAAGAATTAAGAGAATCTGTTAGGAATCATGCTCTGAACTTTTAAAGTCCTAAAACTTTCCAATCGCATGAATATGGAATAGCAACAGGTATGGTCTTGTTTCCCAGTAAAAACATTGGAATATTATTAAAAATTAAATAGATTTACCTAATAAGCAAGACTGCTTAAGATGTTTAAGGCTTGTTTTCCAAGAATATCTTGAATTAAGGTGTTTTGCTCAAAGCAAGACTAAACTGTCATGCCGTCTTGCTTATTGAGTTAAGTATTCCCAAAGACATCATTTTGATTGAGGCGAGTTAATAAAGTATAACCGAACACCCTGTCCTGATGGACTCTATCATCTTAGGCTCAGCTGACATTCACGTCATGAGCTCATTTGCAGGTTTGGATGCATCAAACAGTAAAGCCTGAGTTATGTCTCGTGCAGCCAGATGAAAGCGTTTCAAAGAGCAAATCGAGCTCTGTAATCAGTGCTGGATAACCAGGCTGATTGGCTTTCGGTCACTGCGAGTCAGTTTCTCCCGAGGGGCCGTGAACATCAGCGCTGCAGAATGCGAGGACGCTGCTCGCTGTGCTGTTGGCATTCTGCCCAGAGGGCTGGCTAATTGGGTGGCTAGACCGTGCATTTTGCTCCAGCTCTGTTTGTTTTTGAAGAGATGTGTTGCACATTTACAGGGCTCACAGTCAAGAGGATCAGGCGTCATCTAACACTCACTTATGCGGCAGTCTGGCCCGGCGAAACCCGGAGCGCACTCGCAACGGTACCAGTTTTCACCATCCATACATGTCCCGCTGTTGTAGCTATGGAGAGAGAAAGACAGAAGGTCAGACACAGTTCGGTTTAGGCATCATTGCAGCATTACAAACAGGGTCCAAAAACAGCATTAGTCAAGCACCAAATGAGAGTCAAAACTGGCATGTTGACATACTGTATAAGAGCTGTTGAAGTGTTTGGTCAACTAAAGTGGAAAAAGTAATAAATAAATAATATTAAAAATTAAAACAAAAATTGTTTAATATAAAATGAATCAACAAAAATATCATTAAATAAAATAACAATAAACAAAAATGAATTCAACAAAATAAAATGAATAAAGGAAAATAAAAAATAAGCATAAAAGCAAATAATATAAAAAAATAAAATGACTACAATAACAAAAAGTCAAATAAAAATGAATACAAACATGTTTAAAATTAAATAAAATGAATAAAAGAAAAAATACTAAATAATATATAAATTTACAAATGATTAAAATAACATTACATAAAATAAAATATAAAATTAATAAAAAGCAATATAAAGTAAAATACAAAAATTTTTATTTACAAAAAGTAAATAAAAATAAAAAAAACTAATGAAATCAACTTAATATGAATTAAAATGAAAATAAATATAAATAAATAAAATTGGTTAAAAAAAGTAACTCGCCAGTGAATGGTAACTTTATAAGGAAATTTGCTACAAAATTATTTTATACATCAAAATATCCCAAATATCTCCAACTGTAATGTCAGACTCTCACTGATAAACGTGACAAAAGGATTCAAATCAAAGACATACAAACTGTCTACTAATAAGATACATCTGTAGTAGCTTGCATGTCACAAAAACTTTTACAACTATTCAAAAACAGGTAAATCCAATTATTATAAGTGCATTTTATCAGTTCACTGTTATCAGTGGCCCCTAATTCCAAATGACAAAATCCTTATCAAATGAACTCATTCTAATCTGTTTTGCTGGGATATGTTACTGTGAACTCAAAATCTTGCTTAGACAACTTCTCGAGCAGATGTCAAAAGTACAATAGGCAGCAAGCTTAACGCACCCTTGGAATGACAGAAGCAATGGGAGTGCCTGTTTCCCAGCACTGTGAGAGTGTGAGAAAGTGCGGCACAGCTGTACGGGCCTGTTTACAGCGGCAGGCTGTGTGTGTAAATGTTTTGCCAGGACTTACCATGGGTGTGGGTTGCAGTCGTTGGTATCTGAAAGAGAAAGAGAGAGAAGAGGGTTTGATTCACTTCACACCCATGTGAGCACATAAGAACGAACACAACAGTCAACATGTCAGAGCTTGTGTCTGAGCGCACGAGCGTCTGCGTGCTTGCGTGGGCGTCCAGTTTGGCAGAGTCCCTGATTGCTCAGTTACTAACTGACTCGCTGTCTCCAGCTTTTCTTCTCTATTCATTTCTAGGACTCCAGGTTTCTCCGTTCTCACAGAGCGAGAGGTGCACAACAATACATGAGAAAGGCACATCGAGGAAAAAAAAGAAAGAGAAGCGGTGGGCTTGAGGAAAGGGGGGGACATCTGTCTCCACTTTCCCTCATTTAAATTTTTTCCTTCGTAGCTGGCAGCAGCCGACAATGTCCAGCCAGGGTGAGGTGGGTTTAGAGAAAGAATGGAAAAGATCGAGCAAGACAAAGCCAGGAAAATGGATCCCTGCTTTATTCTCAGACTAAATGAGTGTTGCAAAATGTACTTTTATGAGTGAAACCATTCCCTCTTCCACTTTAAATCTACCTAGGAAGTTAGGACTGTGGTACTCACTCTCGGTGCAGGTGGATCCTTCCCAACCTTCCTTGCAGACGCAGGTGAAGGAGTCACCGTTGACCACACAGGTGCCTCCGTTCTCACATGGGTTGAGCAGACAGCTGCTGTTCTTGGCTGCAAAGGAGCCACAAGAGAGGTCAGAATGCTTTGAACTGAACAGATCAACACGAGTGCAACCACAACAAGACTGCCACACTTAAAATGGACCCGCTACATCTTGAAGTATTACCAAGTACAACATTTCCCAAGACTCGATCCAACTAAATTTCCCATCAAAGAATTGGAGCCGACTGTACGCCAGATATGATATTTTCTGCATCAAAGAAATCTGCAAAAATGCTCGTCCCAAAATCTGATGAGGTTATTTTACAGATTGTGCTATTTGAAGCGAATTGCAGCCAATACATTGACAGAAAGAGAGAGAGACTTCAGTCTGTGAGCTAGAATGATTGAATGTGAACAGTGTTTTCCCCCTATTTTGCAGAGCAACTTCTTCTTAGTTTACATTTTAAACCATAAAACAGTTTATGAATATTCAAGGGGTTTTCAAACCGAAGGGGCATGGAAAATTTCAGTGAAAAAAAAGCGTTAAAAAGATAAATGGTTATACATTTTTTGTATATGACTATATTTTATATAATCTATATTACATATTATATTTATATATCATATTACTTATACTTTACATTCTTTCACAATTTACATAACTATTACTACTATTTCATTTAATGATTAGTTGGAAATACAGTGCTATAGCAATACATTTAAATTAAAATTTCTTCTTATAATGCAGATAATAGTTTCCAGATAAAATTTTATTTTAGTACAACAACAACATAAAAGTAAATTGTTTAAATTCCCCCGAATTTTAGAAGGGGGGTACTTTGCAAAGTGATCAAATTTGGGGGTCCTTGGCATTATAAAGTTTTAAAACCCCTGAGCTAGAAATTTAGTGGTCATAATATTCTAGAAAGAATCAGTTTAAAAGGTTCTGAAGCACTCATAAAAATACTTGTAGCAAAATTATTTGCTGCACAGTTGTAGCTTGCAGCTGCTTGCTCCAACATTGCACAGTGCATTTTTATGTTAAGTATGATTTTACAGCAAGAAGTGTGCTAAAAGGGTTTGTGGGAATACGGTATTTTTCACGTTCCAAGATAGAGAAAGTGAATGGGTGTCACCCAAACTGACCTATGTTACATGTGGCTCCATCCCAGCTAGGTGAGCACCTGCATTTGAAGATGTCCCCTTCATCATGGCATGTACCTCCATTATTGCATGTGGCTTCATCACATTGACTATCACCTGAAATTACAGTTGATCCAATAGTATTTTATAACTCCATATGTACACGCTCACACACAAACAAAAACTCAGCAAACTGGGTGGGTCATAAAAATAGTCTTACGGGAGTGGCAGGTTTTTCCCTTCCAGCCATTTCTACATTCGCAGTAGAAATCGTTCACCAGGTCTTGACATGCTCCCTTGTTCAGGCAGGGGTTCAAGCTGCAGTCATCGATGTCTGAAAAAATGGGGAGAAAAGAATAAGAAAATGAGCTTAAAGACGCACAATCATTTAACAAAAGCAGAGAAAAATCTATCCAAGTGAACATACTGATTTCGCAGTGAACTCCTTCCCAGCCGTCAGCACAAATGCACAGATAAACGTTCACCTTATCGATGCAAGTACCGCCATTGCGACATGGGTTACTCTCACAGTCATTTATATCTGAAAAAGACCATAGACATCACAAAATTTAGGATCATCTACATAGAGATAGGGATGCACAATATATCGGTTGATTATCAGCCGATATTAATGATTTTGTTCATTGTGGTAGATACCGATATTGATTGGTTGTTTTTGCAATTTTAATTGTGCAAGCCCATTTTCTGTACTTTTACACTGAAATTACCTTTGCTGTCATCTAAAGCGCACTTAATTAAAGTTAATTTTCAAAAACACTAATAACTTAACACTGTTAAATGCAACATTTAGCAAATCTCATATTGAAGAATAATTTATCAGACTTATAACATTATGATGCGTAAATTCACACGGAGCATTTAAAACAACTGATTTTAGTTTTTAGTGTTTTAAACATAAAAATAAAAATTTATTTTGAATTTTGAAACCAGGCCGTAAAATGAAAATAACCGAAATATCGGTGCGTGCCTATAATCCGGTAATAATGTTTAGTCTTACTCTCATGGCAGTAGGTGCCTCTGAATCCTTCCTGACACTCGCACGTAAACTGGCCTCCGGCCTGACTCCTGCAGCGTCCGTGAGGACCACAGACATTTGAGGAGATATATCGGACCCCTTCCGGCGTACTGTTGGATGCCACGGCAACAGTGCAGCTGTCAATCACTGTGAAAGTTTCAGAGAAAGACAGAAACCAAGCTGTTAAAACTCTGGGTTCATTGTGAAATAAAACCTACAAAATCTACACTAAACCCACATTACCCATTCTTCCAGTTTATTTCAATATTTATGGGTTGACGTTCTAAATTTTTACATCTACTTTTGCAGAAAGAGTGTATGAGGAGGCCATTTAATGCACATAAGCCCTGAAAGTTGAAAGAAACTTGATGGGCTTATCTAGCTGTGGGGTTTGCCCCCCCCCCCCCCCTCACACACACACACACACACACTTAAACATCCAAGGCAGAGAATCCCACCAAGTCATTACCACGAAGAACACACACAGAGCTGTTAAGAAACTGGCAAACATTCAGGAGGATTTGGGAATGGAGAAAGTGTTTAGGAGACTGTGTATGTGAGCTGTGTGTCCAGGGAGGTTACTGTCAAATAGCTCACCATGGGCTGAAAAGCCTCATGTAACAAAATATGAGTTCTTTTTCCTCATCTTTCCCCCTGAAGGTGGTGGGAGAGTCCACGGGCCTGTAATCTAGTTTTACTCAGCAGCTGAACAATGGCATGCAACTGGCAGATCAGCTTACTTTGGGTTTTAGGGGCGGTTTACAAAGAGATACCAAGACGGGATATGTCCCAGAGACTGAGATTTCTCACCTTGGCATGATGTGGTTCGACAATGGTCCTTCAGGTGAGAGCAGTTTTTACCCTCGTAGTCATCGGGACATTTGCAGAAGTAGTCCGAGGCCAGGTTGAAACACTGCGCGCCGTTCTGACATGGGTTGGGCTGGCAGTAATCGATATCCAGCTACACCAGAGAAAGATTTACAAGAGGAGAAAAGAGAGCTCAATGATGAGGGGAAAATGATATCCAGAAATTTTTGGATTCTTAGAAAACACAGAGCAACCCTCAACAGCCTCGACACAGCGTCTGCCAGGAAAAAGCGCACCAAAACGCTCAGGAGAATAAAAACAAATAGAAGAATATTTTAAAGAGCTAGCCAAACCCTGCCTGTCTCAAACCTAACCCGTCTTTCTTTGTCTCTCTCTTTCTTCAGGGTACAACTAGAGCTGGGTGGATGAAGGTATACACCGTTTAAACGTTTTTAAAGAAATTAATACTTTTATTCAGCTAAGATACATTAAATTGATCAAAAGTGACAGTAAAGACATTTATAATGTTATAAAATATTTATATTTCAAATAAATGCTGTTTGAACTTTCTATTCATCAAAGAATCCTGAAAAATGTTATTAAGCAACACAACTGTTTTTAACATTAATAATAAGAAGAAATGTTTCTTGAAAGCAAATTAACATAGAATGATTTCTGAAGAATCATGTGACACTGAAAACTGGAGTAATGGCTGCTGAAAATGTACAGAAATAAATAATATTTTCAAATATATTAAAATAGAAAACAGTTATTCTAATACTATTTCACAATATTACTATTTTTTATGTATTTTTGATCCAAGTGCATAAGAGACTTCTTTCAAATACATTAAAAAGCTTAGCAACCCCAAACAATTGAACAATAGTGTGTACTAATAGAATTGTCAAAGTTCTGCTATACCGTTTAAACGTATATTAATAAAGTTCATCTTTATGGGAGCAATTTTTTTTTTTTTTTTTTTTTTGGTGCATTAAGTGTCCAGTTTAACTGTAGGTTTGTATGTTTCGAGTCTTATTTTTAGCTGAGGTTGACTCAGTAATGATACCAGATTGTTATGAAACATTTTAAACAAATTTAGTTTTTTGGGGGGTTCAAAAATAAGTATACAGTATATACAGTAACTGTGATTCAAGTATTTTATATACAAAGATATCAATAATCAGGATAGAAAACAGGACTTTCTCTCACCTGACACAGCTGACCCGAGAAGCCGGCAGGACACAGACACTGAAATCCATTGACTTCATCCTGACACTGGCCACCGTTTAGGCAGGGACTGCTAGCACACTCGTCCACGTCCTTGTCACAGTGTTCACCCGAATAGCCAGGAGGGCAAAGACAGCGGTAACCATTCACCAAATCCTGTCAAAATGAGAGCTAGAATGTTATTTTTTTTAAAAGCTACAATAACTCAGTGTAGTGACCAAGGTAAAATCATCTCTGTGCCATAATCATGGGCATACTTTCCTGGCACTAACCCCCAAAAATAAATGTTCAGCTTAGAAGGCTTACATTTTTTTGTACAGCACTTCTGAGAATGAATGGTATCAATATGTCAGCCTCAGACGGCACACCCATGTTTCTGTTCTGGATGTTTACAGTTTCTTGTCTTCAACAATAAGCCCTTCTGGAGCTGAACTAGTCACTAGATTTGTCAAAGTTTGAGAGTTTCATTGCATTAAGCCTTAGAAAATGACTCAAGAGTTTTGTTTGAAGCAGTCAGCAGCAATTAAAAGGGATATCTTTGAGCACACCTGTACATTCCACTTTGTTCTCAGTTATATCCGATTTCAGATAAACCCATCACTAAACATCACATACAAAATAACTAGCTGTACTTGGCCGCTTTACATGCCAGCCCCTTCCTGCTTAAATGAAACAACAGAATATTACACTACCATTCATAAGTTTAGGGTCAGTAAGATGTTTTATTTAAAAGAAGTCTCTTATCTTCACAAAAGTTGCAGTTATTTGCTCAAAAATAGAAATATTGTGAAATTTTATTGCTATACCTAATAACTGTTTTCTAAATTAATATATTATAAAATATACTTTATTCTTGTGATGTCAAAGCTGAAGCATTACTCCAGTGTCACATGATCCTTCAGAAATCATTCTAATATGCTGATTTGGTGCATTTCATATTATTATAAATTTTGATATTTTTGTGGAAATGTTTGATGAATAGACAGTTCAAAAGAACAGTAATTATTTGAAATAGATTTTTTTTGTAACATTATAAAAGTTAACTGTCACTTTTGCTGAATTAACATTTTAATTTCTTTCTAACCCCAAACTTTTGAACAGTAGTGTACATTGATAGTAAAACATCAGAAGATCTCCTACCTTGCAAGTTCCTCCATTCAGACATTGACCCTGACAGTCATTTATGTCTGAAATTGAGAGAAATGTGTCTGAATTTTTAAGCCAAAAACAGCAGAAAGAAATCTACAAAAACACATGCAGAGATAAAAAGAAAAATAGAGATTGGTATACTCACTTATATCACAATTCTGACCCGTCCAGCCAGGGAGACACTCGCAGAAATATCCACCAATCAGATTGTGGCATGACTTGGCATTCACACATGGCTTGTCCTCACATTCATTGGCATCTTTGAAAATAATTGTTGTGATTAACTCCTTGTTAAAAGCATGATGAAAGTCAAACTTCAAATTGCTTCACTAATCTCTCACCAATCAGACACATTTTGCCGGTCCAGTGAGGAGGGCAGGTACATTTGAAGCCATTAACCAAATCCTGACAGGTGCCTCCATGTTTGCATGGGTTGGGTGTACAATCATCCACATCTGTGAGATCAGAGCAGGTTAGACAAATCAAGTGTTGCTGGATATCTTCTTCTGAGTGTGTTTGTGTGCCTTCTTACTGATTTCGCACGATGGGCCGCTCCAGCCGACTGCACAGTGACACTCGTAACCCTGACTGGTCTCCTTGCACGTCCCTCCATTCGCACAAGGGTTGGACAGACAGGCGTGTTCAGCTGTGAACGCAAGCATATAGTATCACTTGTTTGCGGTTTTTATTGATTTTTCACCTGAAAATCTGTCATTATTTACCCTCATGGTGTTTCAAACTCATACAACTCTTCTGTAAATCCTTATGATCATTATATTGAACCAAAAATGAGCTAAACAGAAGAAATAAACTACATGAGGATTCATTTCTGTTTGAACTATAGGTCTGATATGCTCTCAATCTGACCAGAGTATGTTGATCTAACCTTTGCACTATAGTCACATGACTGACCCCATTAACTTAACAGTTAGTTAAGCTTTTATCTTCCTTCTTAAGACTGAACGATTCCTCCAATGGTCAGGAGGTTGTCACCACCCTGAGGGCTTGAATCTGGATCATATGAATCCGAGAGGAGGATGGGGAGGAAAAAAGCCACGACGGTCCATCTGGCAGATTTAATCACTATACCCATCAAACCACTGACTGTCAAAACAGACGAGATTCACTGGCAGGACATATCATAACAGAGGATTAGCAGACCTGGGCGCCCTTCCTGACACTGTAGACAGTTAAGGCCCGCGGTCTGACATCATCTGATCCCCCATAGGCTCTCTACACCCTTTTCCATCTTGCTATACCAGAATGCAATGACACTGCTGCAGAATTTGACTTGGTGTTAATAACAAAATGGCATTATGTATAAAATGGACTCGTGCCAAGAGAAACACAGAAAGCAGCGCATAATGACTGTTAAGATTCATTAAACAAGACGATCAAATTCAAACGACTGCATCTAAATTGCTCCTTGTATCAAGTTTCAAGCAGCTACAGTGTCATTATGTTTCAGTCGTAAACAGGGAAAGATGATAAAACTTTTGGGCAGTACTGCTACAATAAACACACACACACACACACACACACACACACACACACACACAGAAAAACAAGTCTCTAAGGTACAAATGTTTGCTTTATTTACCCCTAAAATGTTCATAGTAGTACCTTAATGGTACATATACAACTCTAAGTTAGTAATTTGCACCTTTTAAGAGTAGATAAGCTACAAACCCACACCTTTAAAGGGAATACCCCTAAAAGGTACCATTTTTTCTCATTTATTTTTGACAGTGCATCGAGTGATTCTTCATAATGCAGTGCATCAATCCAACTCTTATTATATTCAAAATGTGCATTAACCGATACATCACTGTTTTATGCTTTAGATATTTCATTGCAGTAGAATTACTTTTTTTTTAAACTCATTGCTACAGTAAGTGCACACTTGATGAAACTTGGCAACTTGAAATAATTTAAATGCATTATTTAAATGCAAAATACAAAAAGGGAACCTTAAAATGAAATAAGGACATCAACTATGTTGAAATAAAAACAAAGAAACAGGAAAACGAACACTTGAGAATGCACAATACTGACATTTGCCACACAAAACATCTAGTCTCAGCCTCAAAAACTGTCTGATTCATACTGAATACAAAATGGTCAAAAATCACCATATCCGATTGGTTTATTATTGTGATATCACTATTTCAGATTAACCAACACCTAACAATGTGTGATTGGCCACTTTTCATGTCAGTCAGACAGATCTTTCCTGACTAGTTGGATGTTTTTGGCCACAATCTGCAAACTGAACCTCTAGTATGATGTTTGAAAGTGTGGCTAGCATGACGTACTCACCTCGTTCACAGTTGACCCCAGAGTAGCCATCTTCACAAGAGCACTGGTATTTGTCAGGCCCTGTATTGCTGCACGTTCCTCCATTCAGACACGGCTGGTGAGTTCCACAGTAGTTTAGATCTGAGAGGTAAGAACAGGATTAGTATGTTAGGATTATGAATGTTAGGAAACAAAAACAGAATAAAAGACAGAAAAAGTCAAATTGACACATGCTTACCTTTGTCACAGAGTTGTCCACCCCAGTTAGTGTCACAGAGGCATTGCCAGGGTTCAACGCAGGTTCCGTGTACACAGCCCGGGTGAGGGATGCACTTATCACAGTATGTACCCTGCCAGCCGTACAGACACCTGAAAAAGACAAATAGACATTAAGGCAAGGTTTTATAAATGCAAATTAAATGACCACTAAAAACTGCAAGTGTCACTAAATGGCAGTATATATCAGTCATTTTTAGTGATAGTGTTAATTATTTATTTTTTTGTTTTGTTTTAATCATATTGATTTTGACATTTGAGACAAAATGCCCACTACTCAGTTCATGTAGTTTGATTTTCCATTTTACCCATTTTTTTATATCTGAATAAAATGGCATACAAATTGAGTTAACACAAATAACATTTTAGTTATGATAATGTGCAATTAAAGTGAAATAAATGAACATAAATATAGGAGCCTGATAAAAATGCTCATTTTAGAAGAAAAATTCAGATGGCACTTAGAGGCTTTTGCATCTGAATGTATTTGAGTGAGATGAAGTTATCATTTAAGTTGAGTTATCGTGGACAGAATGAATAACAAAGTCAGTAGTTTCATGATGAGATTTACAGTGCAAAACAATTGTCTCTCATTTTCATCAGAGGCGTCAGGGCTGATGAAATATGTTCTGTTTATAACGACAACACCACACGAAAACAATGTGTAGTGATTTTCTAAAGCATAATTTGCCATCATTTTCTCAAAGTACTTATTAAAACTTTGAGAAAAGTGTTGTTTTTCAGGGCGTTCAATGCTAAAAGGTTACCCTTTCATAAACCCTGTTTTAAAAGTTCGCTCCAGTCCACTGGGAAAAGGGAACCGCCGACAACTTCTTGTCTGATTATTTAATGCCAAGCCATGCAAACAACAAACAGCAGCTTTAAAACTCCACTGGTCTTTTAGCGAAACTAACATTAGCTTGTGGCAGGACACTCTGTCTCAATAAAAGCAGAGCGGCTTGGCCCCAGAACTGCTCGGACCGTCTGGGTGGGGGATTGTGTTTGTAAACTGCTCCATTGGCCAATATATTTATGGCGGGTTCTTTTGCATTCTCACTCCTGTTCCCATGTAGCCTTTCTCCACCCAGGGAACGAAAAAACTGAGTCAGATCTACAGCCACAGAATATCTCTAAGCCTGTAATTAAAAGCTATCTCCAAAACAGCTCAGCAATAGCTCTCCCCTACACTTTCCCCTTAAGATGGCAGTAATTAAACAGCCTGAGCGATAACCTGCTCCTTAAAGAAGGATTCAGATGAGATACTAAGTCACTTGAGCGCTTAGCCACAGGAAAACAGACTGCCCTCTGGGGAAAAAAGAAAACAATTAGCCTGAGGCGGCAGTTCAGCTGTAAAAATAAACACAGTGGTTGAGGAAACCTCTCTCTGTGATTAAAGACAACTATTTTTAAACGTGCGAGAAGATTTCAACTATGAGAAACATTCACAAAACCCTATTTCACATCAGCAATGTCTTAGAAGTGACTTTGAATGATATTAAAGCAAAAATATGGCATTAAAGCAGCATGGCTGAGTAACATTTTCACCTCGACCGTAGGCCTCGGCGGTTCCAATTTAGCACAGTAAGAGCTCTTGTTACAACAGTTGCACAATTGCATGGTTGTGTGTTCTGGCAAGCATTCAGTGAGAGATGAATAGGTAATGGGATATAATCATGCCAAATGTAACAAAGAGCTGAGGTTTTAGTATACATTGAATTCCGTAGACTTCCAGCCTTGATCCTGAACGCTTTCAGAGATGGTACAATGATGAGAATTACTCAAACAAAAAAGGTATTTGTAACAAAACATCACTAACGTCAGTCTGTTGACCAAAAAACATGCAAACACTTATAACGAACTGATGAAAAACCAGAAAAAGCCCAATGCAAAACCTGCCGTGACTTGCCCCAACCAATGGAAGATCAGTTTGTTGCGCAAGAAATTCAATTTTCATTAACTCGATGCCCTACTCAACTCAAATAAGTTACACATGGCGCATTCCTTTATGACGAAGCAAATAACTTCAGAAAGCCTTGTTTATGCATTTTTTTCCATGCATGCTGCAATCGTACATATTACGAAGCAAAACCTAACTCAAGAAAATGTCAAGGAAACCATGCTGCTATGGAAGGATAAAAAGAAATGCTTCAAATTCTGTTCTCTAGGGAAACAACACAATAGAATAAACCACCATGTTATTTTATTACACATTATACAAGCCAGTTAGTTTGACATATTTTTTATGTGCATCAGTGTTACAAAAGAGAAGAAAAGTATTTATTATGCACTCATAAATCACTGAGCTATAGCTGTATACGAACACACACAGAAACACATCACTTTCTGTTCCCCTGTGGCTAAATTCATACATCATTAGTAAAACAAGCAGTGCATTTTAAAACCCAATTAAAGATTGAACTTGGCAGATGATGGTTTGTAGATAAGGCTTCAACATCTCGCCAGACAAAAGTAAAATGGCTAAAAATAGCTTTGTGCTTCAGTTGTCTTTACGACATGGCCTTATTGACACCGTTTCACTGCTAAACGCCAGCCATGTTGGAATATTTAGAGGTGGATGTCAGTAATCTGTGCTTTCATTGTCTGTAGACCAGAAACAGAGCTTGAGCTATCAGACCTTGATAGGTCAAGCAGGACACATGGATTCTAACAAGATTTAACCATGAGCTTCTAGTTGCAGTGAAAGCTTGTACTGTTGCATCTTTCACACTTTAACAAGGCTTGGCTCAAAATGTTAAAGAGCAAGGTTGAGGACAAAATAAACCTGGTGACAGCGTAAAGTACTTTTCTGCAGGAAATACCACCAAAATATAGAATAATATTGCAGATTACTCACTTGCAGCCACCTGGTTGCTTACAAGATCCATGTTCGGTGCTGCAACCTTGTTTGCAGATCGCTGGAAAACAGAAAGAGTGGGAAAGGATGAATGAGAGTTAAGTTTGTTACCCATCCTCTCTGTAAGATATACCAGGGGCCTCAATGTCCCCTGTTCACCCATGAAAACATTTTGGCAATGTATGGGGCAGGAATCTTTCAAACCCCTGACCAGCCTAACTGAATCCTACTCTAATTTGAGTCCTGTCGTCAGGCTTCGGGTGCTGCGCTCTCCGTTCACGGCTTATTCCAAACTATTACCCTCACCCACCAGCCTCTTAAAATGGCAACTGTTTGAAAGCATTTGAGTTGACAGTTTTTGCAAAACATTTCACTTCACTTTCAAATCAGTATATTAGAATGCATTCTGAAGTGACATGTGACACTGAAGACTGGAGTAATGGCTACTGAAAACTCAGCTTTGCATCACAGGAAAAAAAATAATTTTTAAATAAATGCAAAAAAAAAAAAAGTAACAGAAACACAATCTACTTGCTCACCAGTATTGCAGTCAGGACCCGTCCATCCTTCCAGGCAGGTCTTGTTGCCATTCTGGTCACAGGTGTAATGTCCAAAGAACTCGTCACGTGGCCGGCAGAACTTGTTGCAGCCAAAGCCGTAGTAGTGTTCATCGCAGGTGACCCGGATCTGGTACTCAAACTGAGCGATGGGGCCGTTGTGGGGCCGTCTCTGCCATTGTCCATTTGGGTTGATCATGCCAGAGTGGTACGCTTTCTCAATGAGCTTTCCACCTGAATAGTCAATGTGTAACAGTTAGAAAGGCCTTGACACAATAACACCACACACAATTCAAAGAGTTAAAGGTTAACCGAGAAACGTCAATGTCTCGATATCTAGTTGCTCGCAGATTAAAGATATCGCTGGCCTAAAATGACCCCTCATGTTTATAGCTGAAGGAAAAGCCACAATCACTATTAATTACATTGTGCAAACAATATATAATCATACTAGCAACCAGGACTCATGACATCAGTGAATAAACACTGTCTTGCTCACTTTCTTTTTCTCTCTCTGTCTGACATATTCACCCCAGCAGATTCAGATCCCATGCAGAGTAATGAATTAGAGCAGGGTTTTTCAAACTGGGTTTCTGGAGACCCCCAGGTGGCCACAAGGGGTCCATGGAAAATTACAGTGAAAAAAAAGTTGGTATTAAATTAGGACTAATACTTATTTCAATTATTTAAACATTTTCCAGCTAATATTTTAATTGTTTATTTTGTTTAAAATGACAATGTAAATTCTAATTAAATTTTTTTAATTTTTATGTTTTTATAAATTTTCAATGTAAGAGGACATTCACACATTTAAAAAAAAATAAAAAAAAAAAAAAAAGCTAGACCTAGAGATGCTGCACATGTCACGAGTTCAATGGTCAAATACATCTTTTGCATATTTATATAGAAAAACAATGGAAAAGAATTCAAAAACTCATTCTGTGTGAACAAACCCTAAATGAGTCTTAAAATAAATAGCAGCCTTTATATTTATGGAAGGGAATCATCCTTGCCATCAAGTTTGAAAACCCCTTGATTAGAACAGATAAATGTACAATCTGAGAGACACTTACTGGAAACAAATGTACGTAAATACTAGTAAACTAAGTAATCTGACATGTATTCCCTTCAAACACTCTGACCACAATCAAACACCCGCCCACTCACCCACAGATTTCATCCTTAAATTCTTATACTCCCAACTAGGGCTGGGCTGCGTTTCCCAAAGCACTGTTAACACCATTGGTCTCCATGATCTACTTAGGTTTACAATGCTGTCTGAAATGCAGTCCTGGGCATCATGACAGCATATTCTGTACATGTGACGGTTGAAATGTGGTACAGGTAATGTTTATACCACAGACATTTCATCCGTGTGGCTATCGGCGGGCAGGACTGAAAATACAGAAGGAAACATGTCCAAAACAAGTCAAGATGCGGAAAACCTTGTTATCAAGGAGTGTTTGTTAGGCATAACATCAAGCAAAGTATACACTTTTTGCAGACGCCAAACATTTACAATGTTAGATTCAATGTTTCAAGTCCTTTATTTTTAACTGAATTTTTGAATAATTATCTATTTGTTTGTGTTCAAGTTTCAATATGTATCCAGTGAATATTTTACTCTGTATTTTGCTGTTTTATCCCAAAATATTAATTACCACATGCCTATTAATTAGGCTATATAAACTTTATTATATAGTTTATAAACAAATTATAATGCTATATTTTATTGTTACAGTGATGTAAAATTGCTTCTACACTAACAAGACTTATACTTCCCATCTCTATTCCTAACTGTGCTATTTCTACCACAGAAGATGAGGTAACCTGACAGCTCACATCTTTCACCATTTTCCTGAATATGACTAGGACAGGGGACTGTGAAATGTCTATTCCTCCCTTTCACATAAATACTAATCTTTAAAGTTCACTGCAAACTGATGCAACATGGGTAGACTTATTCCTAGAGGCGGTAGAAAGAGTAAACAGAGATGATATTATGGAGGCCAGGTGGGCCTATAGCTCATAGGTCTCTGGAATGCAGAGGGACGTTGTGGCATTTCACTTGCACCCTGAACCCTGCGGACAGAGCCAAGTGTCACGTCTTTACTACCTGCAGCCTGATCCACTTCACTGTGGGGTGAGGAAGTCACATTAAACTGACAGATAAAACTCCACACCCTCAGGACAACGAATAAGGAGAGTTGCTAGCAAAAATGAAAAACAAATTCTACTAATGATATGTATATATATTTGATAAATAACCATTCAAAAGTTTGGGGTCAGTAAGATTTTAAGAAATTAAAACTTGTTTTCAGTAAGGACACATTAAGTTGACCAAAAGTGACAGTAAAGACATTTATAATGCTAAAAGATTTCTATTTCATGTTGTTCTTTGAACTCTATTGACTAATCTCATGAATCCTCTTAAAAAATATTAAGCGGCACAACTGTTTTCAACATTATTAATAATAAAACATGATTCTTGAGCACAAAATCAGCATATTAGAATGATTTCTGAAGGATCATGTGACACTGAAGACTGGAGTAATGATGCTGAAAATTCAGCTTTGCCAACACAGGAATAAATTACATCATAAAAAATATTAAAATAGAGAAAACAGTTGTTTTAAATAGTAATAATATTTCACATTATTATTGTTTTTACTGTATTTTTATAAAATAAAAAATGCAGCCCAAGTGAGCATAAGAGACTTTGAAAAACATTTTCAAAAACATTTATCAAAGACTTGCCAACCCCAAATTAATTTAATTGTGGTGTATATGGATAAAAGTGTTTGTCAAATGCATTTGCTTGACATTTTTAACCAAAGCAACCTGCAATGCATTTAAGGTACTGTACACATTTTATCAGTTTCCACATTTCCTGGGAATCAGATCCATGACTTTGGTGTTGCCAGCACCATGTTTCACTGTTTGAGCTAATACAGCTTTAAAAAAGTCAAAAAAAAAGTTTGAGCCTAAATCTACCTTTAGTGGACAATGTTATTTTACAATATTTATAAAACTAAAGTTGTTACTAAATCTTCTCAAAATGCAGCAAAGTCACAAATATAAGCAAGTCTGAATTGGCTACAGATTTGGGGATTTCCAGATTCTAATATTTCATTTGAATATTCAAAGTCCAATAAATAGAAACAAATGCCTCTAAAATGTAGCACAACACATTAGGAAGTATTTGAAAATACCACAATCCAAGGAGTAAAATTACAGGTTCTAGCACCAGATAAACCATTAGCATATGCAGTCTATGGGCTGATACATACTTTAGAGTACAAGACAAGAGTACAACTTCAACATAAGCTTTTCTGCAACAAAAACTTTGAACTCAGAATATCTGGATATAGCTGGAAGTCGCTATATCAGTTAATGGTAAGACAACCCAGAAGAGCTATTCAAATTAACTCCACCAGACAGTTTAGTGTCTAAATGGGACTGTTTCTGGAGTGTTAAGCCCTGTTGAGGTGTAAGAAGAGAAAGGTTATAGCAAACATAACCTTGTGCTTGAGCTATGCACCGTGACAGAGAGGCCATGAGACCTTGACTGCCAACACCTGCCATTAGTCATCAGGTATTCGGAAACATTTTCATAAGCATGAGGCCCCCTCAACAATGTTTCTCACAGACACACACACAGTCTTCCTCTTCTTCCCTTCCCTGTCCTGTCACACACACCTGTCAGCACATTTGGTTTAAAGACTAGCATGCTATGAGCGGAAATGGTACAAAAACAAACCTAAATTTCTTACATTTCCCAAAGTTTAAACAAAAGAAGAAACAAAACAAAACAAACTTAAATTTCCCAATTTAAACAAAAGAAAATGTATGAAACAAAACAAAAACAGAAACAAATCAAACAAAGCAAGAAATACAGAAAGGACATCAAAGAGATAAACAAAAAACAGACAAAATATATCAGCCAAAAAACAAAAAGAAGCAAAACAAACAGCCAAAAATCATGCTACTCACTTTCGGTGGCGGTCTCGTTATTGAAGTCCAAGGCCTCCACTATCAACGTGTAGGACCTCTGAAAGAGAAAAACACACATGCAGTCAGCAATGAAACCAAAACAAAGAAACATCAAAGATCATTTTACATCAACAGAGCTTTAGTCAGGGACCTTGACTCGTAACCAATGACAAAATGTGACCATGGGGACACGCTGAGAAATGTCCCGTGAAAGATCAAAAGAATAATACAACCTTCACCTTATCTGGTAGTGCTCTCCTGAAATTTGGGCAGATACAGTATCACCATCTTTACAATTTAAACAATGACTGGGAGAATAGATCTACAAGCATCCTTGTTTTTGTAATATAACTGTGGGAGGGTGTTGTTGAACCAATCGAAAGAACCAAGTAGCTCTCTAACCTTCACAGTACACCTGAGTGACACTTATTTACATTATTTAATCAACAAATTTGTTCATTCAAACTTATTTGCTTGTGCACATGAAATTAAACTATTACATTTGGTGCAATTTAAGATGTTTCTTTACAAAAGTTTTAAATAATAATGAATAAAAATGTAATAATATTAGTAATAATAAGCTTTATTTGTATAGCACCTTTCACACAAGGAATGCAGCTCACAGTGCTTTATAATAAAGAATAATTACAATAAACACCAAGTAAGTTCAAATGGAAACAAGTTTTAAAAAAATCATAATTAAAACAAAATGAGATTAAAGATAAAATCCCTTTTGTAAAGTTTATAAAAGTTAAAATTATTACATACATAAAATGGAAATTCAAAACAAGTAGGCTAATAAGGAAACAAAACAAATTAAACAGATTTATGCTTTTCATTGTGCTTGCTTCAGGCTGTTCCTCTCCATTCTGAATTTTTTTCCCCAGAAAATAATGAAATTTCCAGAAATGACAGACCTCAGACTTCTTTACATGTGTGTGTTTATTATGTGTGAGGGTCTAGTAGAGTCGATTCACTGGGTCATGTTATTCTCACTGACAGTTATGTGGCATCAGTTCAACGGTCATTGTAAGGACATTAGGTCCAACATTTTGTACATGCAAAGAAGCCCTTCTATCTTAGTACTAACTTTATTATGCAAAGCAGCCATTTAATTTGCAGACTGACAAATTGGAAGGAAACATCTATCCTATTTTGACTATATAATAGTTGAGAAACAGTGATGGAATCGGACGGCAGCATCATGGTTCTTTAATATATACAATAATGCTGAATGATTCATATCCATGTACCACATTATTTACATGGTACTCCGAGAAAACACCACAGTTTGACCCCAGAGGTAAAGGTTTGGCTGGTGGGTGAAACACTGGTAGATGCCATAACCACACCATTAGAGGGCAAAAAACAACTTTTCCCAAGTTTGGGATTGTAAATGTCTTGATGATGTCAGTTGCTGGTTGGCTGATGTCATCATGTGATTAGTCAAATGATATTTTTGACTCAGGTTATTGTCTAATGTATGCAGATCTGAGTGCTCTTAAGCAATGGTGGTGGAAATCAAACTGTGGACTTCTTTTCTGTACCAGTTGAGCAATGGAAATGCTGACAGTCCAGTGCTGTCCAAGTATTATAGACCTTCTTGGTTCTACCAAGGTTCATATTTAAAATATATATATATTTGTTATTTCTTCCACAGAATGCCTTACAGTACATACATACTAATAAATTCCCACTAATGTCCATTTTGCGTAATTACCTCACATGACAGAAAGAGTTACGAGAAGGAGAAGAAAATTGCAGGTTGAAAGTGAACTTGTTTCTTTGAAAAACCCACAAAAATCCCCTTTCACTTCTCTCTTTCAGGTCTTTTGTGTGCTGCGTTTTGTTCCTCTTTTTCCCCACGGAGAGGAATGTGGAGTGAGGATCTGAGGGAGTTGCGGGGGGTGGGCTGCTTTTAGCATGACTCCAATGCAGGCCAAGATCTCTGGAGGGCTTGGCTACATTTCAGCACTTCTGAAACGCTTTGTCTGACTTAAGGTCATCATGGCTCTCACCGGTATCAGGTAACAAGAGTCACGAGAGAGAGAGAGAGAGAGAGAGAGATTACTCTGCCTGAGAGAATAAAATGAGCGTCCATATCTAGGATATAGTGTTAGAAGTTGATCGAAAAAAAGCAGAAGTATGTGAGAGAAAACGAGCGTGCGTGCGAATGTGCCTATGCCAGAATTGAAGCGTCTCTTTTTGACATCTACTTGTCAGATTCACACACTCATACTCTTGACGAGGGACTACGGAATTTCCAACATCTCCAAGGTTCTCACTGTCCGTTTGCAGCAACGATGGATCCTGAGTCCCCTACGACAGACCATTCAAACAAACCAATGCGCAACACCTCTCACTGTACAAAGAGCTAAAATTAGTCTGGGTCATGCGGATCTCAATGACCTGAAGAATATCAAGATAACAACATCACCAAAACAAAGCACAAGCTTAAGTGAAAAATGTCAAACAAGTGGTACTAGAGATCCTAGCCAATACAATACAAATTTCTATACTCTAAGATTGTATATTTTTTTGTCTAAATAAATTAAAAATTAAACACTAAAAGCTAAAATCTAAAAAAGAGCTAAAAACATTTAGGAATCTAAAAGTAAAAAAGTCTGACATTTTTTAGACTGACATTTTTTAAAAATTAGCATGCACAACTGAATATCAAATTTAGGCAAATATATATATATATATATATATATATATATATATATATATATATACACAGTAGTCAACATTTGAAGTGGATCAAAACTTTTCATCAAAGTTGTCCTAAAACCAAAACAATACCCGTTCTTGTCTTAGTACAACTTTGATTAACTTTTTTGATCCACTTTAGATGTTGACTACTGTATATCCAGTATCAACCGGATGAATAATAATAAATAAAAAAAAATTAATTGGAAGATACCTGTTAAGGTGCTGTTATATTGTGCATTCCTAAAAGGTACACAAATAGGATGTGCTAAACTTTAGATTTTTAATATCCAAGTTTTGGTTTCTGATTGGACAAATTGAAAGTATTTTAAACAAATTTCCCCAAAAAACTTCATGTTTGGCCAAGATACAGTACAACAGCCAAGGACACCCATCTGCATGTGCTTCAAGTGCATTAATTAAAAGATACAAGTTTTAAGGACAGAAAGTTTTACTGTGCAAAATCTCCAAGTGCTTATTAAAGCACAGGTGCTAAAATACCTAAAATCCCATCCTGCTCCCCTCTCTCCACCCAATGCTACTGTCCTGTCCCAATAAAGGCATAAAAATCCCATTAATATAACTTAAAAAAATTACACTACTCAAACTCACTAACCAGCTACTCATGCCATCTCACAGTCGCCGTGTTTATGGTTATCAAATATCAGTTTATTTGATGCAAGCTGTGTCACCTCCACTGAGATACACCTTGTCCTTCCTCTCCTTGTCCACACTTGAACGCATTGTTAACACAAACATGCTGTTGATTCACAGCCCCCATTGAATTAACAAATCTTGCCAGTTTATGTATATCAAGCACACAGCTCATTAATTTCAGCTGTCCTGCACTTTCACACAGTGTTTGAAAGTGCCTGCTGCTGTATATTCCGGACATGTCCGGACATGAGCTAGCACAACCTCCCATCAGATCCGGACAGTGACTAAAGGTAATGGACCTAAGCAATTGTTTTACCTGACATTATGTAATTTTACATTTATGCATTTGGTATATGCTTTGATCCAAAGCGACTTGCATTGCATTGAAGGAATATTTTTTTTATCAGTTCATGCATTCTCTGGGAACCAATCCCATGACCTTGGTGTAGCTAGCAACACGCTCTACTCTTTGAGCTACAGGAAAGTTTTGTGCCTTAAAAGGGTTTAAACAGGCTAAATGAATGAGAAACAATCATGGTTTTTCGGTGAGAAGCAGGGGAGGTTTTAAAGAAATGGGCGGCTGTGGATCTCACTCCATAACTCACAATCAGCTCTAAATGCCTGCTGCTGCCAGGTTGATTTTTCCCATGCTTGTCACTGACCTCAGTGTGTCATCATTGAACTCTCACTATCCCCATCAGCAGACTCCCAAACTTCACACTGCATTTGCCTTATTGCTCAAGGTCAACACTTGCTCCCAAACCCCCTGAGCTCTGATATGGGACGTATTCGGCTTCTACAAATGTTGAGGCTCCTCGTTTTTTTGCTTTTATCACACTCACTTGCTGTGGGAATCTGCCGATTGATGTCTCCATTGGTAAAAGTGTGATTGCTAATAAGGAGAGGCTGACATGTAGAGTGACAAACGTTCAACAACGGCTCCGGATGTACTCAGCCAGATTCCAATCAATCAAAGTCAACAGGGTTTACATTAGCAGCTTGGAAAACTAGACTATGACCAAGAAGGTAACCGCCCTTTTTTGCCTTTCAGGAGGTGCAATCACAGAAGGAAGGCTTTTTTGTGAAAGATTCCTATCAGGAGTGGTGGCCGCAGATAAGGGGGGCTCACAGAGAAAGCTTTTGACAATCTTTCACTGCTCTCTCTGGCATGGAAAATGAGACAGGCTTCCCTGATAACAGGGCTGTCAGTCACCTGTGCGCACACAAGCGCTACTGGCAGCCATCTAATCTCCTGTCACTCAGGAAGGCGATCGCGGGCAGGGACTGAGGAGAGAATCGGATCACATCAAACAGCACATCAGCTGTCAGGTCAGTCAAAGGAAGCGTATTCAAGATTAGACATCTCAATACAACAAAATGTTTCCTGGTAACATCATAAATCTGAATTGAGTAAGTCATGTGTGAGGTGATTAAGAAAAGTTAGCTAAACAAAACATTAGTACTACACTACTTTACAATGGCCTAACAATACCTCATTCAAGCCCTTAACAAGGGTGAGAAAAAAGACAAACGATGCATTTCCACGTTCTACGACTTGAGTAATTTGCGCTTAAGTGCCACATCAGAGGAGACCGTATAAAGCAAACATGTCATTATCCCCTTAGCTGCCCGTAGCTCTTTCCCTCAGGCTTGTGGACAGTTCACCTGCATTTTATTCCCACACTGACCAACCCTCAGCTTGCTGTCTTTCCCAACAGCATAAGAGAAATGGACAGAATGTGCTCAGAAAAGCAAAATAATGACTTTAAAATATGGTTTGGATTACTTCTGTGTTTACTTTGAAAGGGACATGAATGAAATACACACATAAATACTAGTTTGGGTTTTAGGAAAGGGAACGGGTTCACAGACTATTAAACAGAATGGAAGATGGGACAGGAAAAAAGGAATTATCCAATTTGCTGGTGAACCAGCTTTTTGGCTCATGCGGAGCAGACAGGCCCCAGGTGCATTCAGGGCCACAGGGCCAGAGAGCAGCGCTGTAATTTGCTGAAACGGCCAGTATGAGAAGTAAGGTCAGGGCTGGGGCGGGTTTGTCTAGGAGCCGATCTCATCACTGCTGAGTGGAACGCAGCTTCCTGTTGCTTGCCCTGGGCCAGCATTATTCCTGGACTGGCTCCATTATGCACAGTAATCCTCCCTGTAGCCAGTTTGGCCCGGCTATTGTCACCCCCTGTTTCATGTTCGCTGAAGCTGGCTCTGTCTGGGTGGGCTATGACTAAAACCCTCTCTCTCTCTCTCTCTCTCTCTCTCGCTCTCTTTTACACTCTACACCCCTCTCTAAAACTAAAAGCACGGGGCAATCAAATGCAGTAAAAGGTACAAAATAAATGGGTGGTATTCCTGTAAATGAAACATTTAAAGTTTGGCGACGAGATTTGGCTGTTGTGTCTGGGAACTTGCTGAGAGTAATTACCGAGGGTTGCAAAGTTAAAAGGTGCCATACCTAGTCTCCAGTCAGCCGTGACTGACACAAAGCCTAAACTTCAACTCTCCCCAGCTGCCAACCGAAAAAATAATTAGCGACTGACTGAAGTGTGCTATATCGTAATTTTAGATTTTATCATAATTTTGATGATTAAAAGAAACCATTTGCAGTATGCTTTGGAAGTGCACATTACAAAAATAGCTGAAGTGTTACATGATCAACACATGCCCACTGGCCATCTAGTTCACATACTGGACAGGTGGGCAGCTCACTGGGGCGAACAGTTCAAACAGGGACACGTTTTCTTTGTCAGACCGACAGTTTTTTTTATTTATAATTTTGACCCCGCTGAGAATGTATCCACAATGACATCATCAAGCGAGCAGGTGCACAAGCGCTCACGCCAACAGAACGTACGAAAGGACAGTTCAACGTCCCCACAGTCAAGAGCTCCTGAGAAATTAACACGAACACAGGGTTCCCACACTTTCTGACCATCGAATTTTCACAACTGTTGCATGACTTTTAAAATTTGATTAATTGATTTTACTTTTACAGGCCTCAAAATCACGTTCCCTGACATTTTCATGTTTTCCAGGACTATGGGAATCCTGGGAATATCTATTTCTGAATAGGGAATCCCAGAAAACTGTATCAAGTAGATCAATACCACTAAAATAGCCCCAACAAAGGTATTGCTACCAGTTTAAGGTTACACTACACCAAGGTTTACGACCCCCAACCAGACTGTCAGCCAACCCTGTGACCCTGACTATAAATAAAGCTAGATTTTCTCAGAGTAACACTTTCATTAAGAATATTAACTAACATCACTACATAACATATCATTGAACATAGTCAGAAATCTCCTTTAAAAAAAAGTATGTTTTATCTAGCTTACATTCTCCATTGACACCCCTGGAGTACCTTCAGGGACCCTCAGGGGTCCACAGGCCCACAATTTATTTAGTTAATACAGCTTTAATGTTGGCAGACGTCACACTACATATTACAGTAGGGATTATATTACATGGCTGCATTTCATAACACACAGGTTTACTGCAAATCATCTGCAGTTTAGACTGACTTGATAACACAGGTTATAAAAGCCCCTTAAAGAGATGACTGCCATTTCAAGAGATCATGGTCAACTCATAAATTCTTTAGTGCTGCAAGATAAACATTGGTAAATCTCTCTTCTGTGGAGCTTCGGCTCATGTGCTTCACACCAAACAAATCTTTTATTTGCATTCTAATGCAGTGACACAAATTAAGAGGTTTATTTGATGTATTTATTTACAGAGTTAGCTGACTGCCAAAAAGGAGACACTGAAAGGAGCTTCATGAGGAGTGAATTTACTGCAGGCCACTGTCAACATGACACGAAATTATAATCAAGTGTTTTGCCATGGAAACATCTTTGCTTACATCCGTTTAACATTTAAATGTTATCACGTTCAACTCGACTTTATTCATCAGTAAACAAATTGTTGAGTAGTGTAATGAAGACCTCTGAGTTGTTGTTTTTGTTTACGGTGTCATGCACACACAACTAAACCGAGAAGGTATAAACTCCAGGACAAACCGCACACGTGGATCGAAACATTGCTACGATGTATCACCAACGTTGCGTCATCATAACCCGCTATGGCCACATTAATTATGCGCTCAAACAAGAAATGGGACATCTACTCACCGGCCACGCAAAACTGAAGGGTAAAACAATCCTTGACTTTCCACTCCGCGTTCCCTTGGTCGAAAATGTATTCCCACCGAGAACGGGCGTAGATCCAGTTCCGAAACTGCAAGCCCCAGCCGCGGAAACTCGCGATTGATATTCCTTCAGACAAACTTTAAAATATGTATCACATTCGTCCCGCGTGCATTTGCGATCCGCCGGGTTCCTCTCGCCGTCGCAGCACGAGCCGTTCTGCAGCTCGCCTTTCGCATTCTGCATCGATACGATTTCCAGCTCGAAGTGCCCCGATGCTTCAGACACCTGTTGAGAAGAAAAACTTTAAATCCGTGTTTAAAAAGTGCAGCAAAATCAAATTAGTCTCGTTTTATGGAATAGGCTGCAAAACTTTGTCTGCCAATCTGTCAGTGTCAGACTGCAGAACGCGCTGCTTTTGAGAGGTCCAAACAAGGTTGTTTTGATATCACACAGAAGATATTTGCCAATTCTATTTTATAGTACATAGCTTTGTGTTACAGTATATTTAGAAAATAAATAACACAAAGACAGAAAAAACATTTCAGTTATTAAAACAGACTCACCTTCGTCGGCAAGCATAACAAAAAGGCATGAAGGTAGAAAGCAGAAAATACTGAACTCCGTCGCACAATCATGCCTTCTTGTTGGTGTTGCTTTGAGACTCAGAAGTTCTAGCCGCCTCACGGCTCTAATGCACTCCCCGATTTAACATGCACGGGTGGAGAACAACTGAATTTCTTTCAGAAGACTATTTTCCAATGTGTAGGAAACTGCCTCCTATTATCCCAGCGTATCTGAAATACTTATCTTTCTTATTCTGCTTCTCTCTCTCAGCGGCGGGTATACATTACACAGAAGCCATGAGAGCGTTTGTTCGCGACTGACTGACTGCGCATTCAATACACCAAGTTCAGTTAATGGGGGTGGCAAACGCATGCGTAATTTTAATATTCAAAAGTTAAAGGGTGTGGCGTGTAGAGAAGCCCCGCCCATGTTCCCCAGTCCCACAAGATGACGGGTTTATCTGCGAGACTTAACCGCATGTTCTTCCACTGCAAAAAAATGTTATAGATATAGTTTTAAAGGAAAAGGAATGCAAATACTATATTAATTAGTTAACTGTATGTTAAATATTTTAAATAAAATACAGTTGTACTGTAAAATATTAAGAAAAACGTTTTTAAAAGAAAAAAACATGTTAAAGTTTTATATTTAACTAGGCAATACATATTATTTTAATATTTCACTGTAAACTAATATTTAATTGTAAACGTATCTATCTATCTATCTATCTATCTTAAATGCATCAACATTTAAAAAGGATGGCTTGCAGCCAGACAGATAAGAGAGGTCACAGACACTGTTAGATACAATTGTGGAATGCACATTTAGAAATTTTGAAAGTCATACCATTTATCAGTGTAGAAATATTGACACAAAAAGGGTCATTCACTTTATGATGTCAACATTTAGTGTTTGAAAAGACTCTTTCAATGGCCATGTATTTTGATACCCATGTGTGATAAAATCCCGGAGGCATTCTCTGTGCGTAGATCCACATACAGTAATCTTGAGTTAATTGCCCCCATAGCACTTTCTGCCCTCTTGTGGGCATGGGGCAAATCTGAAAAGCGATTCGAATACAGAATCCCACAGACAGGTTATTTAAAGCAAATTATGACTTGAGTACCTGCCAGATATCTTTTACTCTTTCTCTGACGTCATGCATACAGGTCACGCTGCAGGTCATACCACAGACCTTAGTGCAAACAGTCCCACAGCATGAGACAGCGGCTAATCAGTAACTAGTGGGTTATTTCGCCACATCATTTTACAACCGCTGTTGTATGTGAAACAGGCTGGATTGTGGTATGAAATCTTCTGATAAGCAACCTCATAAGGAAAAGTGCATTTCTACATGTCAATCAAATAGCTTTTTAGTCACAGTGCTGGGAGTCTATTAATCTTGATGTTGAAAAGATGAGTGAGGGTCTCTGTTTATCTCTGTGATGGATCTGAAGCGATACCACAGAAAGAAAACAATATAAAAGAAATTACAAGCGTTTTTATGTCATGTTAGTATATTACTCTTTATTAGAATCAGTGTGGTGAGTTCTTAAATTTGAAATGTATAGAATTTAGTATCACTAACAGTGCAAACAGACTCTCTGTCTGCCATTGGTCAGTCAAACGCAGAGACCTGCCCTAAACTAACACTATTGGCTGAACCAATATTGCTGTTTTAAAAGTTCAGTATTTACATTTTCTTACTTTCATTTGGTTCACTTAAAGTTGTTTTATAGAAAGAATATTAACATAGAAAAAATGACATGCACATACTATATGCAATACAAATTTAAAATAAACCAGATTCACTTTTTTTTAACCATTTAACCGTTCACCTTTATATTGTAATGACAGCAGAATCACAGTCCTCAATAATGTGTGTGGCCACATAAAGGAGATCCATAGCAAGTTGAGGGCAAGATGCCAGGCTGATATTTCCTGTCGGTGAGGTTCAAGATTAAAGGTGCGCTGGACCTTTTGTACTGGCCACTGTGCCTTTAAAAGATTCTGACCCCCAAGAGAGGTCTCAGGTTACTCACTGCATTCAAATAGCCACTCTGTGTAATAAGGGTTAATTAGACTATTTAGACCTCAAAACTTGAGCACTTTCCCCTCAAAGGGTTTCGCCATTTTGATATCCGCATTCACATTTCATCTAGGATGCCAAAGCCCTTCTTTTGAAAGTCAGACAGGTTTGTGGGATTAAACCACTGCTTTTGTTAGAGAGTCCTGACCTGTCACTTTAGGATCACGCTGGTTTAAAAGCAACTATAGATTAGTAAGATCAGTCATAGATTATAGAGTATATCATGTTTGGTATGCTATTGTAACATCAAAAGTTGTTGAAGCTGGAGATCTGATGTTCAGAATCTACTCTGAGAATGTAATTTGAAGATTTTGTATCGCAGTCTTAAGAAATGGTCATGATTGTTGCTGATAATTATATAAATATATATTAGAGACTATATTTAAATGTTATATATTTAATATTTTGTATAAATATACCTATACATCATAAAATGATTGTCAAAGTTGTGATTAAAAAAATATTATTGCTAAAAGAAAATACTATACTCTTTTTACTTCAAAATTTCATTGTTTTACAGCAAATCGTACACCAATTTGTGTGTGTGTTTTTATGACTTTTTTCCATGTCAGCTTATCCACAGGCCAGAATCTGTGTTTGTAAAGCTGCCCCAGGGCTAATGTGATTTGAGTAATGACCGCACAAGTAAGCCGCAAACCTTTAGGGAGCCCAAATTTGACTGGGGACCCGAGATGTGTACGGGTCATCAGATTGAACTAGACTTTTCCGGTCCCACTCTGCTCTGCTCGCCCCCTTTTTCATCCTTGACTGGGATCAAACCAGGCAGTTATGGGCTTCTAAATCACGCCTGAAACCAGGAACAAAGGGTCAGATGGCTGTTGCAGAGATGACTATCTATTGTATGACACTCAGTGCTATATACCAATGCAATTACTTAAGCTTGTTGCCACCTCTCATATTACAGTTCACCAATGCAAGTCCAGCCTGACAAGAATGTGGTGGAACAGATTATGTCCCTAATAAGAAAGCCCATGTGCTTTCACTGCAGGTTCTTGGATCTTGACAACCTTTGACTTTTGAAAAGCTATTTAATTCATATGAATTAGATTTTTGTCTGTTTGCCACTGGGCCATATATTACACACGTGGTCAGAATTGTTGGTACCCTTGGTAAATAAATGCGCATTGCTAATCCTTTTGATCTTTTATTTAAAAACAAGCACAAAAATCTAAGCTTTCATTGGAGAAAAATAATTTAAAATGAGGGGAAATATCATTATGAAATAAATGTTTTTTTCTCAAATACATGTTGGACACAATTACTGGTACCCCTAGAAATTCTTATGAGTAAAATATATCTGAAATATATTCCCATTCATATTGGCTTCAAGAAAAAAAATCAAGAAAAGAAAATGCTTTCACCAAAAAACAAACTCCAGCATATTCAGTTATCAGACTCGACTGGAACTTCAAATGGGACTGACTTCTATGGTCAGATGCAACTAAATATTTAGCTTTTTAGCAGCAAACACTCAAGATGGGTTTGGTGAACACAGGGATAAAAAGTACCCCATGTGTACAATGAAATATACTTCTGTATTTTTAATGTTGTGGGCCTATATGTCTGCTGGAGGTCCTGGACATCTTGTTTAGATACATGGCATCATGGATTCTATCAAATACCAACAGATAAAAAATCTAAAAGTTACTGACTCTGTTAGAAATCTTATAATGGGCCATGTTTGGATCTTCCAACTGTACAATAATCCAAAAACAAACCTTAAAAACAACACAAAAATGGGTCACTGAGCACAAAACCAAGCTTCTGCTATGGCCATTCCAGTCCTCTGACCTGAACCCTGTAGAAAATGAGTGAGGTGAACTGAAGAGAAGAAGCACCGTCATGGAGCTGTGAATCTGAAGGATCTGGAGAGATTCTGGATGAAGGAATGGTCTCTGATCTCTTGTCATGTGTTCTCTAACCTCATCAGGCATTATAGGAGAAAATTTAGAGCTGTTAAACTGGCAAATAGAGGTTTCAAAAAGTATTGAATAAAAGGGTACCATTAATTGTGTCCAATGTGTATTAGAGAAAAACATTTATTTCATAATGATATTTCCCCCCATTAGAAATTCTTATTATCCAATGAAAATTTTTGTGAATTTTTTAAATAATAGATCAAAAGGATTAACAATGCAGATTTAGTTCCACAGTCTTCTTTGATCATATTTACCAAGGGTACCAACAATTCTGACCACGTGTGTATATATTTATCTGTATATATTATCAAACAATAATTAATATCAGAATGTTTAATATTATGGTGGTTGTAGTTTATTGGAGTGACCAGAGGTCTGTCTAGGGATTTATGAAAGATCAATGCTGTGAATCTTCAAAGTGCACACAGCTGGACAATGGGGAAACAGAACATTGCTGGAAGATGATTTTACAGAAATCAAATGTCTCCCGGAAATAATGACGCACTAATGTTAATCCAAAAATAATACTGTTGTGCAACATGTTGTCAACATGTGACTGGACAGGGAAAATAGATAATAGATGTAGGAACCGTCTGTTTAGAGAGAGGGAGGGTAGAATATGAAAGAAAGACACGAGATATGCGGTGCAACAAGATATTTTTGCATATGGGGGTCATTGGATTTTTTTTCATTTTTTTTAAAGAGCGATCCTTATAGTTTTAGAAGAATAATTCTAATTTAATTCTAAATAACAGCATTTATTTGTAATATAAATCTTTAGTGAAATTTTTAATGTCTTTATTTTTCCTTTGATCAATTCAATGCACCCCTACTAAATAATAATTTTGATTTCTTAAAACAAACCACAGACCCCTTTTGAACAGTCCTGTAGTTTAGAAATGTTTCATTTTTTTCTGGATTTCAGAGAATTTCCCTAATTGAAGGAACACCCATATTCTGATTTACAAGTCAGGCAAACTTTATAAATAATGGCCATTTTCATTTCAGTGTTTGTGTATATGTCCTTTCATGTGTGTTTATGTAGGTCTTCATCTATGTACTCTCTTAAGCTGTTCATTGACATTGACAGTCTGATTGTACTTTGTGAGGATGGAGAGAACTGATCCTGGCCAGATGACACCGTAAAGATGACACTGTAAAGGCAGTGGTATTTGAGGAAGTGAGAGATAGAGTGCTTTGGAACATCTTTCTGCTTAGACCTTCTCACTCACACTTTTGGAATATTTACACTTTCTGTTTACGTGACCAGCTTTTACTTACCAGGACCAGGACGGCAGAGACTGTGGGTCCTGATATAAATATTATTCTCCCCTGAGATGTGGGACCTCCATTGTTATTTTCAACATTTATCTTAAACTGGCCCTTGTGAAATAAATAATGGAGATTTCATTGGTGACTGCGTGGGGTGGCAGATGGAAAGAAATCAAGTTATAGGTTTGGCATTTCAGCTTTGACAAGGTCATCTTTTTTATGGTTTTATTACTGCATGGGGTGAAGTATATGAACTATATCATATCACAATATCATAGATCTTGATGTAAATTGAAATGATAAGCTCCAGGCAGTGGTAAAATAATGTTCTACTTTGATTACAGTTCAGTAAAAGAAATACGGCTTTGATTATTAGATTACCATAAGGGTATGATGAAACATATTGGACTCTTTACTCAGCCTCATTCTCATTGTGCATTTTCAGAAGGGTGCAGGGCATCTGACCTCTGTTATTCTATTAGCAAAACCGGAAACTGACCACTGACGACGAGGATGATTCTGATTTTATTAGGTTGGCTACATTTGGTGGAAACGGCGATTGATAATGGATAATGTATTGACCAGATATACCTCCTATACATTTTTTAAAACCACTAGCCACAGTGGCTGGTGAGCTAAAAGTTCATCTATCTATCTATCTATCTATCTGAGCGAACATGGAATTAATCAACTCTAGTGTTTAAAAGGCTTATTTTATATCATAAATACATTAACTTGCACTATATTTCACAAAGCCATGCTGTTCCTTGTTATTTAGAAGTTAAGATATAAATAGTGATGTAAACGAATCGTTCTTTTGAGGTGATTATTTGTAATGAATCACTAGAATCGGTTTCGTGAAACGAACTGAACGATTCAGCCTGATTTTCAAATAAACAAATACGGCTTGCGCGGGTTTTGAAATGGCGTTAACTTTTTAATCAAGTCCGTCTCGAAATTAGTCAAGAACTTGCATAAATATTGTCATCAGAGATAACATGACTGGGGCATTTGACTGATGGAGCAACAAGTAAGTAATCAAAATACTCAAATAGCAAACATGTTCACAGCTTGTTTGAATGACGCTGATATTATTGTTATATTGTTTATAATATATTTAATATATTTAAAGAAGATTGAAACATCTGGGAGGTGTATTTTTTTTAAAATTTTATACAATATTGTTTATTGTAAATGCAAATCATACTTAAACATAAACTGTTCATGAGACTATATTTATTTTTATTGGGTAAACTCAATAATTGCATTAATCTGGCATAATGTGCTATCTGAATAATTTATTTTGAGACTGAAAGTGTCCCATAGAAGGGTTGGTGTCAAGATAAAATAGTTATGGACTTAAAAGACACATGACAACCAGTGACGTTCTGCATTAATGACATCAAACCTGGCACGGCAGGTGTTCATGTAGCATGGATTACTTATATTTTCATCAGGTTATCTGTATTTTGTTCTTTCTCCATCCCCCCTGAGAAACAGCCAAGAGGGAAGAGATAGACAAGCAGCTAGAGCCTAAATCTGCTTAGAAGGTGTTATGTTGTATCACAGTCAACATTGTTGCTTCTTGTCTGCCAAAAGTGTATAACTTCATCCCCAGTGATGCCATAATGAAACTGTGAAGTTGCTAAAGCCTTCTTTCTCAGCTGTACAGTACGTCAGTTTTGTAACGAATAGGGATCCAAGTGGATTAAGGATGAGCGTGAGTGTGTTTGTAGGTCTGTGTGTCATGAAGACAGCAGGCCTGTGTGTGTCAGTCAAAATGGCGTTTACTAATTTGTGTGTCAGTTGAGAACATGCTCATTAATCCAGAGTTTTGATCCGGTCATAGGTGGGGGCAGAGATGACTTGTGCTGCCTACGCACTCAGTGAGTCTGAGCCGATCATCCCTGGCTAATGCTAATACAAAATACTGTCGTCACTTTCCCTCTCAGTGTTTAGCATTAACTCTTTGTCACATACAGATGAAGAAGAAAAAAAAAGAGGATATGTAACCAAATGACAATAACCGTAGGTGGTCTTCTTCAGCCCTGTTTTATAAGCAGCCTAACAAATCAGTGATTGTTACACATTTGTTGAAAACAGTAGCTGCAGTGAGCTAAAAAAGGTTATTGCTGAATTCTGATGAAAATATTAAAGGTTTGTTATAATAAACATTATCCTAATATCCTCTTAGTCAGTGCAGCATATGATGGCAGTCATAATGTCAGATGCATTTTCCATCTCTCATCTGAAATGTCACAATTACCGGTGTAAATCTACTAAGGCACAAAATGCAATTTTTTATTATTTTTTGTTATACAATTTTATTTTTATCCAAATGTATGGTCAAATGTACAGAAGAGAATGATAATGGCAGTATGATGACAACTGCACTGAAAAAAATTATTAATTGAATTTACTAAATATTTTTAAGGTAAGTGGTTGCAATCAATTTATTTTAGCTACATTTAAATAAACAAATTTTGTTGAAAGTTAGTCAACTAAATTTGTTTATTTAAATGTAGCTAAAATAAATTGATTGCAACCACTTACCTTAAAAAAAATTAGTAAATTCAATGAATCATTTTTTTCAGTGTGGTTGTTCACTGTTGTTTTGTTTACACAGCAAGAATTAACCAAACTCTTTCAATATTTGGTTGTAAATCCAGAGTCACTTTAGTTATGAATAAGAGTGTCAACTGCGCTCTATAACTGAAGTTACTTCAGATTAACAAACAAATTTTGGGAGCGAGTTTGGTTAATTTATGCACTGTGAACAGAAGCATTATTACGTTGTGTTCACACATAATTTAGTTATGAATAAAAGTGACAAATGCATTTTATAACCAAAGTGGTTCAGATTAACGAACTAATTTTGAGAGTATATTTTGGTTGACCTGGGCTGTGAGAACAGAACCATTGTTATGTTATGTTCACACACAATTTATGTTATGAATAAGAGTGACAACTGTAACAAGTCACTTTGGTTAAAGAATGCAGTTTTCACTTATATTCATAACTAAATTATGTATGAACATAGCATAACAACAGTATTGTTCACAAAGCACAGGTTAAACTCACTCTCAAAATTCAGTTGTTAATCGGGAGTCACTTCAGTTATAGAATGCAGTTGTTACTCCTATTACATAACAACAGTTCTTGCTTTCAGAATTTCAAGATTGTTAGTCCAGAGTCACTTCAGTTATCTAAACTGGATTGTGTGTGAACGTAACAGTATTTAGTACTTTAAAACAGACTGACAACTGTATTCTGCATGTGTGTGAATCTAGCCAGAGTGTCTGCACAGACCATAAATTCCCCTCTTTGCGTTAGTCAGCAGAGGACGGAGAAACAAAAATGTTAAACTGATTAGTGGATGTTGGCAGGGGGAGATGAACAAGTCAAATGACACACTGTTTCTTCAGCGACAAGTGGGCCATCTCAAGTCCTGAATGCTCTCACTTTATGCACATAAGAGCCTCCTCTGTACATGCTTGAGCCGTGCGTGAAGGGTCGCATTAGCACAGCTGTGTGGGAAACCCATGTCGCCACTAAAACCCCTTATGCCCAGTGTCCTCTGTGTCCAGGCTAACATTAGCGTGAGAGAGAGACCATCCACAGATGAAAAAAAAAGTGAGAGGGAAAGAGGAAGGAAAACAAGTGTGGAACTGCTGGCACTGTGATCACAATGTTAGGAATGGGGATGATTGATGTGACGAGGGAACAGATCGGAGGAAGTGAGGAGCGCTCGCTTGTATCTCTCTGCACGCACTGAAACAACATGAGCTCTCCCACACCGGCCCCCGAGACCAGAATTCTGCGGGACTTTGGGAGGGTTCCACTTCACTAGCTCAGGGTGCCATGTGACAGATTCTCAGTGAGGTGGAACTGTGTCCTCCTTGGACAGGAAATGACTTGCTGGGCCTTGTGAGGCTAATTATTCACATTTCCCATCCACAGGAAAAGGGGGTTTTGATTGACTTTATCAAGCACTTCCGCTGCTATTTCCCTTTTGGTCGTCCTAATCCTTTCATCCCCTTCCAAGACACCTTTAATTTCATAAGGATTACATTGTTTATGTGTCTAGCAATGCCTGTGGTTCTTATTAGTAATGTAGTTTATATTGTGTTTGTGTATACCAAGAATGAAAAAGAAACTGACTGTGGTTACTTGTTCATACAAAGATTGTTCTAGTGCACAGAATGCATTTAAAAATGACATTTATTTATTTATTTTTGTACTTTTTAACATTTTCATGTAAAACTTTATTGCCTGTCTGATGGACTTTGGTTACTCAACCACACAAATATTTTTGTAGTGCACACTATGCACATTCATTCATTCATTCATTCATTCATTAATTCGTTCATTCATTCGTTTAATATTTGTTTCCCTGTACTTCACTATTGCTGCTTGTCAGATTGACTTTATAGTTACTCAACCATATACTTATTATAATTATTTAATTTTAAATACATAAATTATTTTATTGTAAATATAAAAAAAATTATATTTGTACTTTACATCTTTGTTTTTTATAGTTGTAATGTACACTATGCATTTTTAAAATGCTTTTATTTGTTTATTTAGTTATTTATTAAATGTTTTTCCCTGTACTTCACTATTGTTGCTTGTCAGATTGACTTTAGTTCAACCATGTACTTATAATTATTTAATTTGAAATATTTTTTAAATATTTTAAATATTTGTACTTCTTTGTTTTTTATAGTTCTAATGCACACTGTAATTTTTTAAAAAGTTTATTTATTTATTTATTTTCCTATACTTTATCATGTTGCTTGTTGGTAGATTGCACAATGTGACCGATCCCATTAAGATGCGATCCTATAATTATATATTTTGTTTAGTCAATATAATAAAATAATATATTGTAATTGTAATAGATAATAATTACACTTTTACTATTTCATTCTGCTTTTTAAGATTAGTTAGTTAAAATAGCTTTTTAAGATTCATTTTTTTTTTATTTAAAGGCTATTAATTACCCATCAATGATCAAGTCATCCAAGTAATCCAAGTTTTGCTGATTTGCCCTATGATATCCTCCAAAATTTGTCTCAGACAGCAAAATCGTGTCTGTGTTTATAAACAAATCAAAGCTGGATTGAATAACATCTTGTTGCTGGTGCAGGTCGCTGAAAGCAAAACCTTTTACTTTCACTGGGCCCGTGAGGTAGTTGTGCCTGTGTAAATGTTGGCTCAGTGGCGTTTGTGTTCTTTCCCCCAAGTATATTTACACAGTAATGGCTCTGCTTGCAATGAGAGATGTGTAGCTAATTAACTTGAAAACACATTGTTAAACTGTCAGCAATCACTGTTTGAATGCTCTGCTCTTCGCTTTAAAGCTGGAAGGAAGTTACGGATTTTTCTGAGGATGTAGTGAGAGTCTTAGTTGATACTAACCCTGTTTGCTGCTCACCCGCCCGTCTGCCCCATTTAGCAGCTAGCGGTGGGAGGCATGAGAACTGTCAAACAAACTTGCCTTCTCTTTCTCCTGAGTAGTGTGAAGAAATGCAGCCTGGTGGCCTGTAAACTCATAACTGATAAAGAGTGCAGAAACAGATGCTTTAATGTCTTGTTCATGCTAAATTTATCATAAAAGTGTTTACAGTATAAAGTAGAGGGCATATTTGTTCTAAAGCCCACCTTCAGCACATTATTAAATGGGTAGAGCCTCTTGAAATACTTGTTTCGAATTGAGATTATAAATAATCCTTATAAAGATGTCTTCAGTAAAAGTGCACATTATAAATCCTACATGTATCTGGCCATCAAAGTTATTATGTATTTACGAAATTATATCAGTTTAAGAATCTTCTTTATGGACTCTTTATAGACACATTCTCAGCACTGAATAAGAGTGTTACAATATATAAAAGATAAATGTTTATCATTGCTGCAGAAGTAAACTGATGCTGTTCTTTCATTTACGAGGGCACAATTATGATATATACTTTTATATAAAAAGTTATATAATAAAATAAACACACAAACAATTGATTTATTACCACCAACCCCAAAATCCAGCCATCACTAGGCAATATAATTATTAGTTTTGAGGTAATCTTTACGCCAGTGTACTTCAAAAATTGGATACTTTTATTTTATATTTTCCAGCAAACATCATCTGTTTCTGCACTCTTTATTAGTTATGAGAATATTGATGACTAATCTTGTCTTCACAGTCATATCCCCCCAAAAAATTCCCTAAATAATACCTATGGCCGACTAAATATATACTGCTCCTCAAATCATACTTATGGTTTGCTACTTTAAGTAAGATTTTCTAATTAAATAAGGAAAATATTGATGAAAATGAACATTTACTTTTGGTCCTTAATTGTTGACAGAGTATTTTTGCAAATGAAACAGGATTGTCTCTTTATTTTCTGTGGAAACGTCTGTGATCTGGAAACTCTAAGTTCGCTGTTGTAAAGCTATTAAGGCTTAAGTGCTATGAACTTCATATTGCTGCATCTGCTAGTAAGTTTTGTGGCTGGGGAAATACCCATAAGCCCTTGCGAGTGAATAATTTTAGAGCGTGCAAATAATTGCTATTTAGAATTAACAGATGTTGTAGCTGTGTTTACTGCTTTTGACTTTTTGTAGAGAGTTTTGTTGTAAAGAGTTGTGGTTTATTCAGAGTCATTGTTAAGGTGATTAGTGCTTCTTTTGGTGAATTTGGATCCTGCTTAGTTAAAATAATTTCTCGCCTGTGACCAAAAAAGTACATTTTGTTTTATTGCGGAATATTACGGAAAAGAAAAACCCACAATCTGGTCATACTTTACATCAACACCCAGTTACTAAAATACTGCATTGAGTCAACCTGAAATACTGTGTGGGTTTAGGTGCACCACATGTGGTTAAATTATGAATTTCTCCTTGTTTACTCTGTTGGAAATTGCTAATGAAAATCTCAACCTTTCTGCATTAGATAGTTTAAGCAACCATTATAATAGAGTTTATCCAACAACTTGGATTTTTTTTTTTTTTTTTTTACAGCTTGTATCTCATTCTGAAACTGTAACATTGTCAGTCGACAGACATGTTGAAGCTGGGTGAAAATATTGATTCTGGCGGCGTTAAGGAGCCTCTAGCAACCCATGACGTAGTGGTTTTTCCATGACACTTCTGATGATTTTTTCCAAATGGTCTTGTCAGTATTAATAAATCTAACATAGACATTCCATTAAGTTTCAAAGTAAACAAAATCCTTTTCAATCCACACGGCTCATATGAACACATAAAGCAATAACTTCAAGTGGTCCAGGCAGCATTGTAAGATGATGTATGTTTTTATGTGTGAGGGGGTTCTTTCCTCCTTTTCTGTTTTCATGCGTTCTCCCTTTTGTGGAATGTATGAAGCACTGGAGGAGGGTAAAATCAGATTGATATAGTTTTCTTAACTTTACAAATGGCAAAATCCCACTGTAATTTAAGAGAACCAAGTGTACCAGTAAAGTCAGCTGTAGAAACATCTAGCAGCCTGGCCTAATACTAAAATAATAACGATTTGCAACTTAAAGCCAGGTGTTTATCTTATTGTCCCCAAAAATGGAGAATTTAGAGTTAATATTTTTATTGTTAACCACACCAATTTCAACTTCAATTTAAGTTGCTGTTAGGTGACTGTATATACATGCCCTGTGATCTGTTTGGAGAAACAGAATCCAATAGGGAATGACTACTGAATCTTGGTGGCATCTCTCTGGGTTTCAGGAAGTGCACACTTCAATGAAGTGTATCTACGAATGTTTAATGCTGAACCAATGAGCCTGTTCTTCCTGCCTTCATGATAGATTGATGGTTAAAAAGGTGTTTTGTTAGGTGTAAATTACACGAGCCTCTCACTGGATATGCACCACTGCACATGTCCAGTGAAAAAACTTGTACTGCTCAAATCTTCATTTGGGGGCTTTTTCTGCATTTTATACTATTATTAATGTTAATAATTAATTCTGTATCAAATCATCCAAATTTGAGAAAATTCCCAAGCTAAAATGTTTGATTTTGTTTATATTTTTTTCTCAAGAAAGACAAACATAAAAAGTAATGAAATCTTGTATTTATTCTGACATTTTTCTAAATACAATAAGTATTTGGTGCATGCAAAGTGACCACATTTGGTTTTCAATCATTGAAAGGGAATAAAATTCAACTATTTTATTTACTTCCATCTTTCTGAAGTAATCCCCCCCCCCCCCCCCCCCCCCCCCCCCCCCCCCCCTGTAATTTGGCTTCAAACTTCAGGTTTAAAAAAAATCTTCAAAATATTGGATTACTCTGTATGTGTCTATCCATGGCATTTTATATTTTGGCTTTTTTTGATGCTGGTTAAAAAACAAAAGTGTTGCAGTCAGAGAACAGCTGAAACTTGATGCCGTGTAAAGTGCTGTGTGTGCATAAGTGGGAGAGATAAGAGCAAAAAGAAACAACAGAATGATGTGAAAAGTACAGAAGGTGAAATGTGTGCAAATGAAGCTGTTGGAATGCTGATGTGAAAACATCTGTTTTGAGATCTACGTCATCTGAAAAGCATGTTCTCAGACTAATTAAACTGGAGTAAAGTGCTAGATTGAAGTAGAAAAGTGTGGCATGTAGATAAAAATTCCTAACAGCCCAGATCTTAAATAACTCTGTGATGTTTGTCAAAGATGAGATGACAAGAGATATGAGGTCTTAATTATGCTGTACTGTACAGCATCAAATAAAAAGCTAGAATACACTGTTAAAAAAAGCTTTGCCAACTCTGCATCCATAATGTAATTTATAAAACACTAGGCACTTTGTCAAGCGATAAACATGGTTAATTATGCATCAAAGTTTGCAGATCGTAGTTAACATTAGTGACATGGGAAAATTCTCAGTCTTCTTTCTTTGTTTTATTTTTAAGCCAAGTCAGTTCACTCAGTGGCAATCTTTGTAATGCCCCCCCTAGTCATCTACTAATCTTTTTGACAGCTCTTATCTACTTGAAAGGGGAAAGAGTGACATTTCTAACTGTTTGTCAGTGTTTGGTTTAAATAATTTATATCAGGAATTAAATCTAATAATTACAAATTATGCTTTTTAGCTCAAAGCAAGCACAAAATGAATGCATTCAGGCAATATGAATTTCTTTTTTCTTTTCTTTCCTTTCCTTTCCTTTTCCTGCTGTAATATTGCATGCTATGATTTATCCCATTCATTTCTATACAACGGGTCCACCTCCTTACCTTATAATGTCTCTGGATGCGGTCTGTAAATGCATGCCTTTAAAAAAGTTTAAATATGTTGTAATTTATTCAATACTGAAGAGTATAGCTTAATATAGTGTAAAATAAGTAAGATATTCTGTCTTCCATGTGCTAACATGCAGTTTTAAAACACTATTTGTATGATTCACAGAGTTCCTGCTTCAGTAGAATGTTCCAAATCAATCGCTCAAGATGTTCCACTGCAGTTAGGATGCTGCCATAAAAAGCAGCTGTCTATATAGGAAGTAGACAGTGAAGCAGTTTTGGTGTAACTGTTTGTAGTTTTAAAATGATTCTTTTGGCAAAGGAACAAGGTACACTGAGGTCAGATACACTTCTCTGCCAACCTGTCCTTTTAATTTGAGCCACCGATCAACCCACTCACACGAACAAAAATGTAGCCAGAAGAACGCCTTGTTCAATCATGTTTGGGTTGGAAGTCAAATCTTATCATGCCACCATCTACTAGAAGAGAGCTAGAAGACACACGTGTGGTGTGAGAACGTGCTCTTCATTTTAAAACCTCTGGAGCAGGTCAACATGCAGGTGGTATGAAGTATGACATGAAGGAGCCTGTCTATCTGTTGCTCTGTTGGCAATCATTGAAAGAAAAAGGCCATGCTGGAAAGTCACAGGGAATTTGAATCACTGTCTCTGTTTGTCTGTAATGCAATGATGGACGGAGAAAATTTTGTTTACTGTGTTGGACCCAGACAGGGATTTGTCCACAGGGAACTCTGTCCGCTCTTTTATTTATTTTCCCTCATCCCTTGATAATTTTATTTATAGTAATTTCATCAGAACTTGAGTTGCTGTTTGTAAATGTTATGTTTTTGCTCCATGCCTGGGTGTGTATGTGGCAGCTTATGATCATAAAATTAGGCTGACATCATATTGAGTTATAAAACATGACTGTAGGGCATAAATTATTTTCCTTTTAAGCAAAAACGTGCTTTATGGGGGATCTTACATTTAAGTCAATTTATATCTAAATGAATAACTTTAATCTTCAGATTTTAATGGAATGAACATTACCTCATTTGTAGACAACTTTCAATTAAATTCGAGATTAAGTAATTAGCTGAATTAGTCATTGTAATCACACTTGCTTTTAATAACACACTGGGTGGAAACTGTGACATGTGAGACAGCCATTAAGACTGAAGAGGTCTGCAGGAGTTGTTCCTTGTTCCTATAAAATCCTGTTTCAGCCTGTGACATTTACCTCGTGTACAAACCGCCGAGAACAGGGTTGCACGAAAGCTGAGGTAATTTTTTTTAAAAGAACATCAAACATACTGGCTCTGAATGACCGACTGTATTGCAAACATTTTCTTAATCAGCTAGGGCTGGGTATCGAGTTCGATGCTTTTTAGGCACTGACCGAATTGCCTCGATACCATCGAGTATCGAAAAACGTCTTGTCGTTCGGTACCAAATTTCGATACCTAAGGGGTTAATCTTAATCTCATCAACAGTGTTTGACTCAGTGAGCGTATTATGTCTATGGTACGGAGCAGCCTGCTCTCTATATCGCACGGTTTTGTTTACTACACAGACTGAAGCGCGCGTGACACTTGCGTTGATATTAACACCGGCTCACTAAATGAGGACATAAACACATCAACAACATCTCCAGAACTGCTCTGAGAGTCACTTTATGAGCATTTTACCGTTTGATTTGAGTAAAACTAGTGTCATATCATAAACACACAGAACTGTAAAAGTATTCACGGCAACCCGTCAAAATAAAAGTTCGGTTTAACTTGGCAGACACTGCGGCAGAAATATATTACTATTGTTCAGCAGAATGTACATACTGCTACTATTAGGCTACTATTCAAATGATTAAAACTTTATTTTTTTAAGTAATGATCACACAATATTTCTTCCATGTTTTAATTTTAATAGTTAAACCCCCTTTGTTTGCCAAAATAAATAAATAATGTTTGATTTTCAATAATTTAAAGATAAATGAAATTAATGTTTTATGCCTTCATTTGAAAACCAGATACAGAATTTCCGAGGAAAAAGAAAACATTTCGTAAGGCTATTTTAAGAATACATTTGAATAAGTTGTTTTTATGCATTCAAATAATTAGACATACTACAACACAGAATTTAATAACAATAAAACATATGGTGAAAGAAAATAAAACACCCACTTATGAAAGTGGATGAAGATTTTCAATTTCTTGAAGTCTTTAACAACCTAGAATAAATGAATAAAAATGAAGATTCTGTCTGAGCTATGCGTTTTAAAACAAACACACACTAGTTTAAACGTAGCCTAACAGATGTGTAAACTGAAAACTATTTGAACTTTATTAAAATTATTTGCACTGATTTATTGTGTTGGATATATTTTGTTCCTTTGTGCAGTGGCTCAGGAGATGAGTCTTTGAGTCTGTATAAATGTCAACAAGCTGAAAAAAATAAAACCAAAGTTTTTTGAGATAATGTAATCTTGTTAAAACTGATTTCATAAAATTGGTATTGAAAAAAGTATCGTTCAGGAACCGGTATCGAACTCAAGGTATCGGTATCGATATCTAAAAAAATGTAACGATACCCAGCCCTATAATCAGCATTTTTGTCCTATTTTTCAGTTAAAATATCTTATGAAGATTGTTGACAAATGTTGAGTTTAAGATGCTTTTTTGGGAGAGTTTGCGAGTAACTTTGCAACAGTTAATGACATCTTTTTCTTAATCGGTGTTTTTGTCTTATTTTATACTGTAGTAAAAACTGTGCAAGAGAATGCAAATTGTTTTTAGCACTGTATTTACATCCACAATTATGTTTTTTTCTTTTCCTGTTGGCTATTGTTTTTTCCTCTTTTTCTTTTTTATTAGATTTATGCTTGAAAATACAAATTAAAGAAATGAATAATAAGATAAGCTTAATTTTGTCTACTGACAGTTTTTCGGAAAGACTTTCATCACCTAAACAATTGGTGTGTTGTTAAAGGGATAGTTCACTCAAAAATCATTTCTCTCGGATTTCATTGAAAATAATTTGTGTTCTGAAGATGAATAAACTATCCCTTTAAACAACAGAACAATCCATTGAACGCACTGTACTTCTATCCCTCACAGCCTTGTGTTCAGTACTGTCAGAAATTAAATATGGGACTACATCTACATCTTCTGCAGTTCTGCTTCTCAGGTAAATTTAGAATTTTAAAATTTTGACATGACAGCTCTTTAGAAACGGAAGGTGTTTTGAAGACTTCTGCCCTCGGATAGCTGAAATCTATCCTCTCTTTACCACAGTCTTCTTTCAGAGTACTCTGAAATTCCCCAAATTAATTCTGGCTCAATTAATCCTGAAGCGGCACTCATTGGACAGCAATCATTACGCTCTGATGATCTTAAGGCCATTGTCACTGTGGCACTTGAAGGAATCTTTTGTGAACAGAAATAATAGGGGGCAAATCAATGAAGCTGCAGAACAGAGCCAGTGAGGTGTGTGTGTCTGTGTGTGCGTGTGCGCCTGTGGATAGTGTTTCACGGTCCAAGCAACCGTGAGTGGCGTTGATTGACGTACAGAGTGAAAGACCCTAAACCCTATAGCTTTGATGATTGAAATGAGATGGGTATCATTTATTTGACAAAGCTGAGGTAGTGGTTTGTGTGTGAGAGAGCTCTGTATTGCTGTTATCACTCTTTTTCCCTTTGGACTTGACTGACAGTTGTCATCCTGCTTAAACTTGTCCATGCAAATCATATATCAAGGTTATTTTAGTTAAATAAAACTGAAACTAAAACTAAAATCATACTGTGAGAAACATTTTTACTTTTATTTATGCTTGAAATAAAATAAACATTAATGTATAGACATTAAAAAGCTACTAAACATGACAAAAACGCACAATATTACCAAATACTAAAACTTTGAATATATATACAATATATATTGTATATATAAATTATAAAGAGTGAATTACACTCCCTCAGAGTTAAAATTAACACTCATCCGGTGTATATATGGGTACCACTGGTAAAGTGTTAAAATAACACTTTTGAAAGGGTTAACATTATTAACACTCTGACAGTGTTACTAACAAACTCTTAAAATGTAAAATATTAACATATGACTAAGTGCCATTTGAAATTTTCTTCTAAACTTAGCATTTTTATCAGGCTCCTATATGTAGGTTTAACACCAATGAATAGGTTCTTTTCATTGCCACTGCAGTGAAATAACTGAACATAAACATAGGAGCCCGATAAAATTGCTCATTTTAGAAGAAAATTTCAAATGGCACTTTTGCTTTTGCATTTGAACTCTTTATATGTATATATGTAATTTAGTGTTGTTTTATTAGCACATTTTAAATTACATGTATAACAATTTAGTTAATAATTTATTTCAAAATGTTGTTATAATAATAATAATTCAATGTATTTACGTAATATAAAATCTAAAAGAAAATGAATACTCATGGTTTAATTCCTTAATATGTGCTATCAATCACTGAGCAGGCTGACTAAAAATGGACACCCTTTATGAACCATGATGCATGCAGACCATGTAGATGTGTCAGAATCTCTTGATTGACAGCTGGCCTCTGCGGTACTCTGCATGTGAATGCACACCCCCACAGTCTGGGCCACAATGACAGGCTCCAGAGCTCTCTGTCTGGCCTCTAAACCTTTGGCCCCTTATGGGGCACATTCAGTCTTTCTTTCCCCCTGGAGTCCACTGCATGGATCCCTGGGGCTCTGTGTGGCAGGCGTAGGTTCTGAACATGTGTTTGAGAGAGTGAGAGAGAGAGAAGGACGAGTGAGGCCCCTGATCCCAGCTTCCCCCGCAGGGTATCTGTGTGGAAACAGAGTGTGTAAAGTCTGGAGAAAGACAAGAGCCCACTCAGACAAATGTCACGAATTTCACTGACAGAGCTTCAAGTGGCTTTTCAAGTCTTTCTTTCTTTCTTTCTTTCTTTCTTTCTTTCTTTCTTTCTTTCTTTCTTTCTTTCTTTCTTTCTTTCTTTGTGTTTTGGAAGTAAAATGGTAAAAAAAATATATAATTTTTTTAATGAATGTTTGTGTTTGTGTAACGTAATGTTTTGTTTTGTAATATTTTTTCTTTTTGCATTGCATTTGCATTTTATCTTTTTTTGTTCAATTAATGTATTTGTCATGAAGAAACTGTGGCAGCGTTTCCAAGATGCTTCAAGAGACCTACAGTACCTGCAAAGCTACCTGAAAAACTAAGCACAAGTGCACCTAGGGCAAAAGCTGCTTTAAACGCAAAGGATGGTCACACCAAATGTTGATTTAATTTAATTGATAAAGAAAATCTATTTATGACATTATTTTTTACAGCATCCTCCTTTTACAGCATTTTTACACAAGTGCCTATAAAGCTTTTAACAGTATACTGTAGCTTTGCAGGTAGGTTTCTTGAAGCATCTTGGAGACGTTGCCACAGTTCTTCTGGATTTAGTCTGTCTCAGTTTGTTCTGTTTCTTCATGTCATTCCAGACAGACTGGATGATGAAGAGATCAGATCTCTGTGTGGAGCTCTGGCTGTTGTCAGACTCCCTGTGCAAACAAAAATCTCACTGGATTATTACAATTAATGGCAAAATTAATGTTTGGAAATGTTAACTGATATTCCCTACTGACACACTAAACCAATATATATATATATATATATATATATTATTATAATTTTTTTTTCTTAAGGAAGTTAAGGAAATCAGATGGTGGTCTTTTACAGTAAATGTTGTCAGTATAGTGGAAGTGCTGTGTGAGGTTGGGTCTGCTATATTGTTTGTGGGAATGCTGGAGACGAGCGTCTCATTGTCGTGTCTTTTTAGGTGGACGTCTGTTTTCACAGCTGATGCCTTTTGCTCAACAGGGAAATATATGGTGTTGTTTGTTATTCAGAGACAGTCCTGGTGCTTTAGTTGAGGTTCATATTTATTTTATGAAGGAAATATGTCAGCGCTGAGCCAAAACATAATTTTTATTCATGTACAGTCTCAATCATGCAAGTGCATGCCCAGCCACAGATATCAGTGATGAAGCAGGTTTCTCATTAAATCATTTCCAAAGGGTATATTTCAGTCATGGACATTCTATGCATATTATGTAAGCAAGTATTTTTATCACAGAAAAATGTAGACATCACTTTTATTATTTATTTCCCAAAGGTTTTTCCAAAACTTAAAGTTGTAAAAACATCCATAATCATTGCATGCAGTTCACATCTATTTGACATGCCCTTATTCTTGGTGCTGAGAGATTTAATCTTGGGCAAAATTCCAAAATGAAATGGAGATATGACCATGAGTAATGAATGTAAATGTCGAATGCTGTGGGAAAATGCATGTTTGCTCGATGATGCACATTCATTCTCTAAAGTTAGCAAAATGTTTCTACATATATATTTTATTAATATTCTACATATATATTTCAACATGTACAAATCTAGAGGAGAAATGTGTATTACAAATACAATAAATGATTCACCTTGAGTGTTTGAGCACCACTGACTGCTCTGTCAGTCAGTTTGGATTACACGTCATGTCACTGCCATGTTATCAACATGCATGTAATTTTGACAAATGCTTTTGTCAGACCTATTAATTTTCTTTCGTAATACAGAGCAACATCTAATTTTCTCTTCTTTTTTTTCAGAGAGAAACAGAAGAACCTCCTCCAGATGAATGTGAGACATAGCGGCCCTGTAATTCAGATGAGTATATTTTTATTCTGTCCCATCACTCACCCAGTGCATCCTCATTTTAAACAAGTTTTTTGTTGGTTTACAGATGGTGTGAAGAGTGCAACATTTTAATTTAATTAGCAGTGTTCTATTAGAATGGCTGAGAATCAGAAACTTTGTAGTAGATTGTTTTGTGCATAGTTGGAAAATTGCTGGGTTTATCTTCTTGATCACTGTTTTCACACATTTTCAGGATGGCATATATGTAACGGCAAATTCCAGCTTCAATTACAACGGTATGCACCAGTGATTTTCCATTCACCCACTTATTATCTAGGATTATGTGTGATTTTTTTTTTTTTTATGATGGCTGAATCAGCATATATATATATATTTATTTATTTATTTATTTAATTAATTAATTATTTAATTAATTATTTAATTAATTAATTATTTATTTAATTATTTAATTATTTAATTATTATTATTATTTATTTTTACCTGGCATGGCTATGGGGCATTGCTGGTTATAATTTTCACAGTGAAGAATACATTTTCTCCAATTTAGACATGCCAGCTTGCAGTAAACTTGTACTCATGTGTGAACATACAGACTTGGATAGTGAAGTTGTTTTATCGATCCATTCATTTACTATGACCAATGGTGCCTTTTACCAAGATTGTAAAAAAAATATTAAGAAATTGTTAATAATTGTAACCTGTTAATTATTTAAAGGAATAGTTCACCTCAAAATTTTAATTCTGTTGGAAATTTACTCGGGTGTAAATGAGTTTGTGTCTTCATCAGAACAGATTTGGAGAAATTTAGCATTACATCTCGTGCTCACCAATGGATGGGTGCCATCAGAATGAGAGTCCAAACAGCTGATAAAAACATCACAATATTCTGAAAAGATGCGTGCTTGTGAAACAAATTCATCATCACTGTTGTTTCTGACTAAAATCAAGTCCTCTCCATAATATTCCTTTCTCAATTTGAAAAAGTTGTCTTGCACATCAAGCACTGTTTAAAAATGAAAACGGTTCTAAACAAATATGTCAGTGGATTTTCATGTGAGAGGGTGACAGGGAATGGACATTTTTACTGAAGGAAGAATTATTATTGATTATGGTAATACTGATTACTGGTACAGTATTTTGTTTCTTACAAACACAGTTTTTTGTTAATTAATGGAGTCGTGTCGATTACTAATGGATTATTGTGATGCTTTTATCAGCTACTTGGTCTCTTATACTGACGGCACCCATTCACTGCAGTGGATCCATTGGTTAGCAAGTGATGTAAAATATTGAATTTTACTATACAGTTGTGTTTTCTTGAAGCAAAAAGTATGAAGATGTTTACTATAAGTTTAACATGTTTTTACACGCTGTTTGTTAATTGTACAAACACAAAAACCGTCTTACTGCATCAGAGAGTCTACAACACTGTTTCCCTTGTTTCTGCCATTTGCAGACACACACAGCCAGACAGCGCCTCATCCTTTGGCTTTTTTTCCTCCTTTTCCTCGTTTTCTGATCATTAGGGGAAGTCCCGTTGAGTAATGCATCATGGGAGTAGGTGGAGTGGTTGAAAAGGCTAGCAGCAGGCCTCACAGACTTCGACTGGTACAGCAACTGGGCTGGGCTCTCATACTGAGAAAGAGTTTTTGCTCTTGGACTCGATCGCAAACTGGAATTTTCCCATTTGTAGATCTAGATGAAGAGGACAGAGGGTATGCAGCATAGGGCAAAGAGTTCGCTTAATTTATAGTGCTCATTATGAGAGGGACTGTGCAACGTGACGCTATGTGCAGCGTTATAGCCGTAGTACAGCTGAAATGTTGACATTTTGAATTTAATGGCATTGAGACTTACTGGCAGAGATGTAGGGATCTGGCTTGTACATCACTCCCCTGGAAATGAGAAACAGCACATTAAAACTGCACAATGAAAACCTTTTTTTTTTTAAATGCCCAAGACATTTTAAGCTACTTGTGTGGTTTTGAAATGGCATTATGATTGAAAGAATTATGACTGATTAGAGTTTTATTATGAAAGGTGTTTGCATTAAAATGCCAGAGTTGAGAAATAGAATTAAACTATATCAGGCCACCAACCACCATACTCTCGAACAAACATTCTTCATCAGAATGACCCTTCTCTATGTGGAGATTGTAGCTAAACCAATAATCCCAGAGAAGAATCATTAACAAACCTCATTATTAAAGAGGAAAGGGAGATAATGCTGCAGTTTAATGTAAATGGATGGGGAACTTAAAGGAGGATCAGGCTGAGTGCTCTTAGGTAATTGGTGGAGTTCCAATAAATCTCTATGGAGTGTCGTTTCCTCTGATGGATCTGTAAATGCAATGTGAAAAAACTTGGTTTCAACCACTTCATTTGTATGGGAATTGTTTCCACAAACTGAAAAATAATATACAACATTGATCACTCCAATGATTACGTGTATGTTAACTATTTAGTATTTATCTTAATAGTTTAATCCTTGTAGTTTAGTATTGAGGATGCACAAAATGTATTCTTATTTTCTTAAATGTTAGTGTTTGTTGGTATTGGATTTTTAAATTTTGTTTGCACATTTTTACATTTATATTATCTTTAGCATTAATCGCTCATTAAAGCTTTAAAAATTCAGTTTCCAACTTAATTTCAACCAATTTACGATTTCTATAAAGATGTGGATGTTTTCTTACTCTGTGTGAATGCATCAGTAGAATCATATCTATTGCTGTTAAAATTGAATAAATTATAATACAAAAATGTAGAAATTTTCAGGTAAATTAAAAAAAAAGTAATAATGTATCTGGCAGTGTTTTTATAGTTTTATATGTACTTTGGAAATTATAGATTTGTCTGATTTTAAGTGTAAAATGAGAGTGTGTTTGTGTTGGTGAGATGTTAACAGTCATTTCGAACTGGGGAGCAACGTTTCAGAGAAGCAAACTATGAACACACTATGAATATGTCCTTGGGGCATCTTACTTTGCTGCCTTTAGGATTGTGGGCTTCAGTGCTGGTATAATTTAGGGTTTCAAAGTGTATGCACGTTTAGCACTGTTTTGGCACCTTCTTTGTGCACAGCTGAGCGTCAGTGTTAATTGTAGTGTAGCACATGGAAAAAAGTACTTTTCCTTTCGTAATAATTTTAGATGCTTGAGACATGTGCTCACCGTTCCTCAAGACTCTCTCTGTCTTAAACTTGAAAGGATCCCACAATACTGCAGATGAAGTGGGCTTGGGGGATAATTTTATATGCATTTGTATGAACAACTTTTAAAATTACATTTAGCGGTTTTACTGGGAATATGATCAAAATTGTTAAAACATACCTAAGTCAGTAGTACATCTCTAATTAGAACGCAAGGCTGCAAGATGTTGAGCACTGTGAGAATGTTTTCTCTGTTTGTGTGTGTGTGTGTGTGTGTGTGTGTGTGTGTGTTATAATGGGGCTCCTAGTATGTTCTCAGTGGATCAGGAGAGGACCTTTCGTTTCCGGAGGTACTCGATCTGTGAAGAGTGACAAATCATAACAGTTAGGGAGGCATTTGACCTCCAGGACCCCTCCAATTAGACCCACGGGGTCAGGTTTACACATTAGCACTCTCTAGATATGAGCTACATCACAGAGCAAAGCCCTTTAAACTGTTTCATCTTCCTTTTTCTCACTTTCATTCTCATAATCTCACTCTCCTAATTCTCCTGATCTCGACTTGAGTTAGGGATGCAGTGGTATAAAAATTTGAGCTGGTATTGTTATATGTATGTGTATATATATATATATATATATATATATATATATATACTTTGGCAAAAAACTAGAGACAAAACGAACTACAAGTTATTTAAGACTATTATTAAATCGTTTTTTTTTGTTTTGTTTTTTAGATTAAATGCAATGAATATTAGATATATGTAACAATGTAACAATTAAAATCAGCATATATATTTAAATATCCAATATCAGCCAAAAGCGATTTAATAAGAAGTATATAATATCAGCTGAATATCGGTTATATTGCATCTCTAACATGGATGTATCGGACCAATAGGTTTACTTTTTTTTTTATTTGAATGACACTTGTAAAATGTATACATTTTATTGGTATGTGTACTCCTTAGGAGTCAAATCCATAATTTTGTGGTTTCTTGCTCTATCAGATTTACTAGCACTCTATATTCTACCAGTTAAGCCTACTAACTAATTGTTCACATGTAAGGGGAAAGTCCTTAGTATCTCGTCTCTATTCTGAAATGTTTTATTTATTTTTTTGGAAGCAGTTCGTTATGTAAAGCATGTAACTTTAATTTCCTTGTGTTTGTAGATATTTATCTTAGTCAAAATGTTTTATCTCATCAGATTTGAGAAGCACAGGTCTCTTGCAGTACCATGTCCGTTGGAGCTAAAATACTGATAAACATCCTGTTAAGTCACACTGAACTGTGTTTGTCGTGGTCTTTTTGTGGGTAAGGTGCTCTGATAAGCAAGGAAAGTATTTCCCATCGCCTGTTTGAAAGTGATGCTAATTCTGTTTACAAACAGTCCCAAAAGGGAATCCGCAGGTAGCACGGACAAACAGTTGTGACAGATGAGATGCTTCTCAGGTTCGCTCCGGCCTCCATCAGTAAACAGGAAACCTTAGACCTCTTGACCTGTCTAAGATCCTACATGCTCTTCTCACGACTCCTAAGAAGCCGTGATTCAAGAGACAAGTATTAGTTACCTCTTATCTGTTGATGTGATGTACTTGAAAGTTTGATCAGAAAGGGTAATAAAGCTTCGTCTGGTATGTTTTGCCACCATGATTTTCCTAAAATGCCAATCCATCTACCAGGGAAAAGCTGGTTTCGGCTATCAAGTTAAGTCCATTGTGGAATGGACTTTAGCACAAAGTAATAATGAGACGCATTGTTTCTAACGTCAATATCGGGGAGAAATCCGAGTTGTCTCAAACCAATGATTTGTGCGCACTTCCGCAGTAACGAAAATGTTGGCAGCTGAACAATTGTCCCATTGAGGTGTGTAAGAACCTCCGGGGGCAAGCAGAGGTCAAAAAGTCAGGCCCCCTGCCGACCGCCTTTCCCAGGCCTGGGTTTTATCAGAGTTGGGCATCACAACACAGCCTGGGAGAATAGGGAGCCACTTCTGTTGTGGAATTGCTCGAAATTACAATGGACCCTATTTCAAAGACTTCAGTTATTGATATTAGCCAGAAATATGTCTGTTGATGTGAAAGAAGTCTTAACTTTAAAGGGATTGTTCACCCAAAACATCATGTCATTCCTACCCTTTATGGCTGTCTTCTGTGGAGCACAAAGGAAGATATTTGATCCCTTTTTCTTTATCCATGCAATGATAGTCAGTGGGGTCCAAACTTTAAAAAAATTATGGCATTACTGATGACAGAAGTAATATTTTTGGCCGAACTGTCTCTGAAGTCCTTTGACTGACATTTAAAGGGTTAGTTCACCCAAAAATGAAAATTCTGTCATTAATTACTCACCCTCATGTTTTTTCAAACCCGTAAGACCTCCGTTCATCTTCGGAACACAAATTAAGATATTTTTGATGGAATCTGAGAGCTCTCAAACCCTCCATAGACAGCAAGGGTCCTTAAACGATCAAGGTCCAGAAACGTAGCAAGGAGATCGGTAAAATAATCCATGTGACATCAGGGGTTCCACCGTAATTTTACAAAGCTACGAGAATACTTTTTGTATGCAAAGAAAACAAAAATAACGACTTAATTCAACAGTTCGTCTCCTCTACGTCAGCGTAGCGCCATTTTGGAGAATATCCGCTGGACGGAAACTGCGTACACTCTTCTGTGTCAGCCGCACCGCGTGGATATGTCCTCTACGTATATTTACACTTTGATTTGAACGAAAACAGAACATCTGGTATGCGGCTAACACAGAAGAGCGTACGTAGTTTCCGTCCAGCAGATATTCTCCAAAATGGCGCTAGGGTGTCGCGGAGGAGACGAATTTGAATAAAGTTGTTATTTTTTTTTTCTTTTGCGCACAAAATGTATTCTCGTAGCTTCGTAAAATTACGGTTGAACCCTTGATGTCATATGGATTTTTTACCGATCTCCTTGCTACATTTCTGGACCTTGATCGAGTAAGGACCTTTGCTGTCTATGGAGGGTCAGAGAGCTCTCAGATTTCATTAAAAATATCTTAATTTGTGTTCCGAAGATGAACGGAGGTCTTACGGGTTTGGAACAACATGAGAGTGAGTAATAAATGACCGAATTTTCATTTTTGGGTGAACTATCCCTTTAAGAGCCATCTAGACTTTGAGACATGTAGAGTGCAGCAGTCGGGTCCCGGAAGTAAAATCCAATGCATTTTCTCCTTAGCGAATTAGATTTTTAGCAATAACTTATAAGCCATTAAGGACAGACTTACTGTGAGCTACGAGGTTGTTAATCGATGGTATATGCTTCTGCTGAAGCCATCAGCCTGCATTATGTCAGCTCATTTTTTTAAATAATCATGCTGTAAGAAATCAAAAGTTTGAGGAAAAAAAGTTTAAGGCAACCAGCTTCAGGAGATTTTTGAGTTTTCTAAACTTCTTGTTGTACTGTATATACTGAATACAACAAGTTGAGAAAACTCAAAAATCTTCTGAAGCTTGTTGCCTTAAACTTTTAAGTTTTCTCAAATTTTGATTTTGTACAGTGTTTAACTGTGTAGCTCAAAAAAGTACTTATTGTTTTTATAGTGACTGTCATTTATAGTGCTTCACTGGATCGTTGATCTTTCTGTAATTTAAGCTGTTAAATACATAGTCTTCTACCTTTGTGTGATTTTTTTTTTTTTTTACATATTTTTTTGCTTCATATCAAAGTTTGTAATGTTGTGTTTCACCTTGTAGCTGGTTGGTTTGGTTCATGACTTATAATATGGGAAAAATAAATGGGAAAAATGCTTCTGGAATCAAGGCTGCTGAAAAATTGGGTGGGCACTGTTGAACTCAATTACCTCAAATTTTTGTGTTACCATGGTAATATATCCAAAAACATTGTACTATTTTGTAAAAGTAAGGGGAAAAAAACAAATCATCAGATATAGTAATGGTGTAGGCTGTGGTGCTCATATGGGAAATGCAAGTTCAAATCTAGCTAGTTTCATTCTCTGATCCATTTTCTCACAATTTCCTGTTCTTTTTCCACTACACGATCAATTTCAAAGTCCAAAAAAACAGATCTTATCTTCTCGTAACAGAGTCTTGTTGTAGAAGTCAACATTTGTCATGATTTGAAAAAGTCCCTCAACCTCACAAATTACATTTTGGCTTTTCGCTCGTGTGTTTCCATCCACCCAGAGGAATCCTGTCAACAGACTGAACTTGCTAGTGTGTATTTATTTCATTAGTAGCATAAACCGTCACTCTCCCTGTCTGGCTTTGGATAGGAGAGGAGGGGCTCATCTGTTGGACACAGAAGGATGGGAATCGGTGAGAGAGCGAACACAAACCAACTATTAACGTCTAGACGCAACATAAAACCAAGCAAATCCTAATAGCAAGCACTTGTGGACTGTCAAAGTCGACCTCTGAAAAGTGTGAGGGGACGTGCACTTTCAAAACATCTCCACTAATCACCAAAGGCAGCAGAAAAAAACCCACACAAACCAAACTTGGCTTCAGGTCATTTGAGATGTCTGCTAGATTGGCTAGTAAGAGTTCACTGCTGAAAGAGCAAGAGAGAGAGAAACAATGGGAGTGCCATTGAAGCGTTTTCGTTACTACAACTCCTTTAAGGCATTACTATTCATTTTTTTATTTTTTATTTACGGCCACACAGAGAAAGTGCTGGCATGGCAAATTGAGTGGCCCAATTGCTCTTTTCCTCATTCTTCTATCCACTAACGACACTCTTTAATGACCTCTGGGCCTTGGCTTGGTTAGAACTCCTGAAGAGAATCGTTTTCCCCATGATTGCCTCTGCACTGAGGCCAAACATGAATTTCATTTCCAAGAGGTCCCCCACCCATCCTAAATGTATATCTCCATAAATCTAAATGCGATAGACCTGATGTATGCCATAATGGTGCCATATTGAGGTGACGTGACATTCTGCTACAAATATGCAGACCTGCAAATGGACTTAAAGGGATAGTTCACCCAAAAATGAAAATTCTGTCATTTACTCACCCTCAAGTAGTTCCAAACCTGTATGAATGTCTTTGTTCTGCTGAACACAAAGGAAGATATTCTGAAGAAAGTTTGTAACCAGGCTGTTTTGGGGCACCATTGACATCCATAGTAGGAAAAAAAATACTATGGAAGTCAATGGTGCCCCAGAACTGCTCTGTTTCCCACATTCTTCAGAATATCTTCCTTTGTGTTCAGCAGAACAAAGACATTCATACAGGTTTGGAACTACTTGAGGGTGAGTAAATGATGACAGAATTGTCATTTTTGGGTGAACTATCCCTTTAGAGCAACAGTTCACCCACAAAATGAGTTTTTTTTTTTGTTTTTTTTCATAAAACACAAAAGGAGATTTTTTTTTTTAAAAAAAAATCATAGCTCTTTCTCTAATGCTAATGACCCAGCTTAAGTGCCAAAAAGCAATAAATAAATAAAAATAAAGCACCACAAAAGTATTATAAATGTTAAGTATTATAAATGGCACTATCTTGCATAGTTTTGCCATTATTTATTATTGTAATTTTTATAATGACTGATTTTATCTTGCTTTTATGATTTTTTTTCTGTCTATTTTTCAGAGCTTTACAGGCATGATTACAATGTTAAATGTAAGGCTGATGATACACTGGGCAACTTTTTGAGCAATGTTGGTGTCAACGGGCAACCAGATGAGACACAGCATCAGCGCCGATCCTCCCTATAAGCAGAATACGCAAGCTGCGTAGGGCCCCCGAAACACCAGGGGCCCCCCTTGCTCTCAAAGATGTTTTAATTTTAATTTTAGTTTTGTTTTTGAGTTTGGCAAGCGGTTATGAAAACATGAATGATCATTTATTTTAATGCGGTGCGCTGTCACCCTCTCTACATAAAAATCAGTCTCTTGACAAAGGCTCAAAAAAATAAATAAAATAAAAACGAGTTGAAAGCGTAAGCCGCAGAAGAGATACTGTTTCTCGAGCTCCTTCCACGAGCGCGATTCGAGACGGAGTGAAACACGGACAAATCCCCACAGTTTTGCGTAGGGCCCCCAGAAGTCTAGGACAGCACCCATGACTGATCTTAAGTATCCAGATAGAAATTTGTTACCCATTCTCAATGCGAAAGTGCCCAAGCAACATTGCTCAAAAAACGTTGCCCTGCAAAATTGCTCAAAAAGGTGCACCGTGTATCATCAGCCTAAAGCGATGCATAAAGATATTTGTGTTTCACAAAAATGGTAGCATATAGATTTAGAATGATATGAGGGTGAGTGAATGATGCCAGCATTTTCATTTTAGGTCAACTGTCCCTTTAAGTTTAGTGATTTATGATAAATAAATGCTTGTCTTGGTAAGCATAAAAGACTTTTATCAAAAACATTAAAAAAAGAAAAATCTTACAACCCCAAACATGTGAAATTATTGACTGTCAAGTACTATTAATGTAAGCATTGATGATTTTAGATCTCTGAATTAACTATTGCTGTACCGAAAGCAAGAAACGTGTATGCTATTTATCATTATTTGACTCTTGAGTTGTTGGGTGAATGTCTTTAGTCTTTAGTCAGAAACCTATTTGGAAATCTATTTGTTCACCATCCCTAGCAAAGTTTCTCTTTCTCTCCCGCCCTCTCCAGTTTATTCTCCTCCCTCTCTTTTGTGTCTAACCCTGAAACAGAGAGCGCAGCTCTGCTAGGTAAAGAGGAATGAATGTAGTTGTTTCTCTGAGGAGACTGGAGGTCTGGCTCGCTCTTCAAATGGCACGGTGTTAGTTGGGGAATGTGCAATTATGGAGCTCAGTCCTTTGATCCCACTTTTTCCATCAGGCCTAAATTGTCCTCACATTGAGCACTGCCGTGTATCCTTGGGCACTCTCCTTGCGCAGGCTTTCTTTCATGTACGCCCCTTTGGAACTCGAAGCATCCCAGTCTGAAAACTGAGCTTTTCCTCATCCATGCTCCAGTGCTGGAGCGAGCCACGCTTTTGTTCCGTATATGTGTGTGTGTGTGTGTGTGTGTGTGTGTGTGTCCTGGAGTGAGCGGAAGGCAAAATTAGCACAAAATTGGTTTTAGCTGAATGTTTCAGATTGAGAAATATGTATGTTTTGGATAGTGCACTTAAACGTCTGTTTGCATTCAGATATCTTTGCTTGTGCACAGTTATATGATTTTCTGGACATTGAGTTCAACTTTTGGTAAATCACTCCACACTTTTTATCCATGCAGTTGTCCATGTAGATAAAACGTGCATGTCTGTTTGCGTGTGTGTTTGTGTGAGTGTCACACGCTTTTTCACTGATTATTACCATATGCTCCAGTACGTTATCTATGCTTCACATAATAGCTTCCACCTCTGGTGGATTAATCCACAAAGTTTATAGACTTTCTTTCATTCTTCGCCCCCTCTGTGTTTTTTTTTTTTTTTTTTGCCCAGGTCTAATTTACTAGTGGCAGGCGTAGTGTCCGTTAAGCTGTGGGACCACAGCTGCATGCTCTCTCGTTCTGTACTCTGCGGGTCGCCTTTTCTTGTGCTAATGGCTCTGTATAAAGCCAGGGCATCTGGAAGGTCTGTACCTCCACTGCAGGGCACTGCGTTCAACTCCCATCATGCCACTGGTAGGATGGCATGCTCTTTATGTGGTTTTATGACTTGGCAGTCAGTAATCGATTATGATATAACAGCAACAAGAATACAGATCTTACAGGAAAGGAGTCTGATAGCAAAAGCGGTTAGAAGTCTGCCGTTAAAGAGTTACATTTACTGTTGGGTATCCCATGTGTTCCTGGTACATAATTTTGGTCACAAAACATGTATTTGATTGATGCTTATATCAGCACATTTAGGCCACAAATGGCTTCAAGAAGCAGTGATTCCGTGGTGTCTGCCACTGGGGTTTGCAGATTCTCAGCAGTGTCAGAAGTTTAGCAAGTATCCAATAGAACATCACAATCACATGTGTTTGGACACAATTGGCATAATCATACAATTATCAGGAATCAGCTTTCTTTAATTAAGCCTAACAGTTATAAATCAATAATGCGGAGACATTGTCTTCATCACAGGGCTGGGAATTGTATGATTGTATGTTATAAAACCGCTGCCAATTTCAGTTCTTAGCAATTCTGGATCCTTACAGTTCCATCAATGATTCTATTAGTACTTCTGAACTATAAATATTTTGGGGGAAAAAGAAAATGCATTTTTTATTGTATTTAATTTCATCAGCGGTCTGTTTCCAAATAATGAGATCATTAGAGAAAGATTTTGAAATGGTTGCACTGTATGTTTTTGATTCACTAAAAGAGTAATTTGTACGGCAATCAGATTACACTGGTTTAGCTCCATGTTTCTGATTCAGTAAATGGAACTGGCTCATAATAGTCATTTGTTTGGGAATCAAATTACATGGGTCACGCTTTGTTTTGAGGTGTACTGTAGACTCTGTAATTTTCGGTGCACAAGTAGTAGTTTTGAATGCATTTTGAGAAAGAATGCATGCATAAAAACTGTTAATGGAATAAACTTAAAAAAAAATGTAATAAGCAGATTTTCATTTCCCAACCAGTCTTATTATTGTTAACTACAACTATTAAAATTGGTTCTTGTCAATTGAAATTAAGCTGAAATAAAATGAAATTTAAGAGATGAATGCATATTAGATGAAGAAAAAAAAACTTAAATACTAACCAAACTATTGGGTTACATCTTTAAATTAAAATGAACTCAAAAGTTTGGTTAGTCCATATTTCACCCAAAGTTGGGTTGAAACAACCCAGCATTTTCTAGAGTGTGAAATAAAATAAAGAAGTACTAAAATTGCTAAAACTAAAATAAAAATAATTAAAGCTGTATATGTGTGTGTATATATATATATATATATATATATATATATATATATATATATATATATATATATATATATAACAAATCCCTCAAAAAAAACAAAAAAACAAAAATTAAATTAAACAAAAACTGAAAATATGAAAGTGAAAGCTAACTTCTAACAAATACTTATAATAGTACATGAATAATGCTGAAATAACACTGTTCCCAAGACTGATTCTGTATCTATGGCATTAACCATGTCATGGTTTTTCTGCTTAATTTCGGGAGTCCTAACAGTAGTTATGTTTTGCTCCTTAAAGGGATTGAACCCTCTAGTTACCAGCCTAGTGCAACCTCCAACTTAACCACTACACCACACCCAAAAACCAAAGTTGGTGGTGGACATGAACTTGAGGTATTCACTCTTTTCAATCCAGGTTACAAACAATGTGTTGAAAAACCCTTGCAGCTTTGTTGCAAGCACATGATAAGTCACTACAATAGGACCACCCCACATTATCGGCCTTGTAAAATATGAAATACATTTTGTCATTGGAGTTTTTATACAACCCCAAATCAGAAAAAGTTGGGACAGTATGGAAAACGCAAATAAAAAAAGAAAGTAGTGATTTCTAAATTTACTTTGACTTGTATTTCATTGCAGACAATATGAACACAAAATATTTCATGTTTTGTCTGGTCAACTTCATGTCATTTGTAAATATACATCCTTTCCTGTCATTCAGACCTGCAACACATTCCAAAAAAAGTTGGGACAGGAGCAATTTAGGGCTAGTAATGAGGTAAATTGGTTAAATAATGATGTGTTTTGAAACAGTTGATGTCAACAGGTGATTGTAATTATGATTTGGTACAAAAGCAGCATCCAAGAAAGGTCTAGTCCTTTAGGAGCAAAGATGGGCCGAGGATCGCCAGTTTGCCAACAAATACGTGAGAAAATTATTGAAATGTTTAAAAACAATGTTCCTCAAAGAAAGATAGGAAGAGATTTGGATATTTCACCTTCAACAGTGCATAACATAATTAAAAGATTCAAGGAATCTGGAGGAATTTCAGTGCGTAAAGGACAAGGGCGCAAGCCTAAGCTGAACAACCGTGATCTCCGATCCCTCAGGCGGCACTGCATCAAGAATCGTCATTCATCTATAAGCGATATCACCACATGGGCTCAGGACTACTTTGGCAAACCTTTGTCAAGTACCACAATACGTAGTTACATCCACAAATGCCAGTTAAAACTGTACTGTGCCAAAAGGAAGCCCTATGTTAACAGTGTCCAGAAGCGCCGTCGACTTCTCTGGGCTCGGAGGCATCTGGGATGGACCATCACACAGTGGAAACGTGTACTGTGGTCAGATGAATCAGTATTTCAGGTATTTTTTGGGAGGAATGGACGCCGTGTGCTCCGGACCAAAGAAGAAAAGGATCATCCAGACTGTTACCAGCAACAAGTCCAAAAGCCAGGGTCTGTCATGGTATGGGGTTGTGTCAGTGCCCTTGGCAAAGGTAACTTGCACTTCTGTGATGGCACCATTAATGCTGAAAAGTACATAGAGATTTTGGAGCACAATATGCTGCCTTCAAGAAGACATCTTTTCCAGGGACGTCCATGCATATTTCAACAAGACAATGCAAAACCACATCCTGCACACATTACAAAGTCCTGGCTGCGGAGGAAGAGGGTACGGGTACTTGACTGGCCTGCCTGCAGTCCCGACCTGTCTCCAATAGAGAATGTGTGGCGCATTTTGAAGCGCAAAATGCGACAACGAAGACCCCGTACTATTGCCCACCTTAAGACTTGTTTGCAGGAAGAATGGGACAAAATTACACCTGAAACACTTCATCACTTGGTGTCTTCAGTCCCTAAACGTCTTTTAAGTGTTGTGAAAAGGAATGGCAACATTACAAAGTGGTAAATGCTTTACTGTCCCAACTTTTTTTGGAATGTGTTGCAGGTCTGAATGACAGGAAAGGATGTATATTTACAAATGACATGAAGTTGACCAGACAAAACATGAAATATTTTGTGTTCATATTGTCTGCAATGAAATACAAGTCAAAGTAAATTTAGAAATCACTACTTTCTTTTTTTTATTTGTGTTTTCCATACTGTCCCAACTTTTTCTGATTTGGGGTTGTAGTTATTTCATCAGGAATTTCTAGGCTATATTGACAGCGATGCTGTATTGCACATGCAACGTATGCAGATGTGTTTCCAAGATGCTTCGCTAAGCTGCCAAAGAGTTTCATTCCTTGCTGCTTGTTTCTGCATGATCAGAAGATAAGAAACATCAGCCACTTGGAAAAACACAAGGAGCAAAACAGTCGGCAGTGATAAACAATACAACTTGACGGCCAGCACGGCATTCTGTACTCAATCATATGGCTAACTTTTTGACGATAATTTATGTCTTTTCGATTCGATTGCCAATGCTGTAAATTTCCAGCTCAAACTACCCTCATCCAAAACTTTGAAAAATATGTTCTGAAGTGGCCAAGTCATGCATATAAATCTCATCGGGAGTCTAAGATTACTTTGAAAGGCATTGCATATGCTGTTAAGCATGAGCACTAGCTAGTGTTGATTTGAATGGCTTTTTTAAGAGCATCTCCAGTAATTCTTGTCCAGATGGATTGCTATTTGTAGGGAGTGTACTGTAACTCGATGTGCCAGATCACAATTTTCTGTAACAAAGGTTAATAACGTCTGTTAGCTATCAGTTCTTCTGTCAGGGTGTATTTTTTCCATACAGTTGGCTTCTGTGTATTCCCCCCTGCTATGTAAAGCTTTTCAAGGAATGCTTCCAGGGAATCTCTCCTGCGATACAGTTGGGGCACTTATCCTCTTTGTTTAGTGCTGAAGTAACTGAAAGAAACATACAGAATCTGGCCTGTCAGAGTAACATAGTGGTTTCACTTCACATGCACACACTGAAGTTTTAATGTAAGCTGAAGGAATGCTTACGTTTGCAGACGGGAGGAAAATGTAGCCTAGTACCTCAGTCCAGCTCTCTGGAGGATTGTGAAATAGTGTATTTTTAAACAAAAGCGCTCTGGCTGAGGATGGAAATGTTGCTGGGCCTTATTCACCCACAGCTTCAGAACTGATACCTCAGTCAAACACACTGATTTTGGCTCAGCAAAGCCTTTAACCCAAAGTCTGCTCTCTTTTAGAGCTTCAGTAACACAGATGCACAACATGTCAGCATCATTAATCAGCAGTTATCGACCAATATTTGTGATTTTTTGAATTTTTTTTTTTTTTTTTTTTATATACAATTTATTCTATCAGCCAATAGGATATTTAATTGTAATATTTAGTAAATCTCAAAATATATCCACCGTAATTCATACTTTATATCATTTAAAGTTACTGATGTATTGACATTTTAGTCTGTTTTATTTTAATTGCTTCTTTTATTAATTTTAATTAGATCACAAAATAAATATACATCTCTTTCATACTTCTGAAGCCCATCCATCCATCCATCCATCCGATCACAAAATGAAAGTCTGTCTTTTATACTTTTGGTTACAATTTTGTGATGCTTACTGTGCAGAATATTCACTTAGCATTAAGAACTACTAAATTTATTTTTAATAAATACCTTTATTTTTTTTATATATATATATTTTTACAATTAAAATAAAGTTTTAATTTACACAAGGTAGTTTAAATTATTCTATCGGCCATTTATCAGTCATCAGCTTTTTCCATTATTTATGTTGAAATATATGAAAGAGATTTTTATTTTGAGATCTGATAATCAAAATTATTTTGATGCAAATTTCTTTGACAAATTGCTTTTGCTCCTGTTCTCTACGTCACTTTAGATAAGTGTCTGCTAAATGCATAAAAGTTAATGGATTATCATAGCCAGAATTTTGATATCACTCTATCCCTATCTACAACAAATATCCTCTAGGGAAAGACTTAGAAAACTTGTCACATCTGTATTGCAGGTACTGCAGAAGGGTAGAAGGTCTTAAAGTGACCACTGCAGCGGAGAGCAGTGTGGTATATGTCAGCTGTCGTGGGGCGTTAAGCGACTGGCGGAATGTGATTGAAGTGGTAAGCCTGGCGGCAGACCCGTGTTGAAACCACCTTCCTCTGGCCCTCTGCCAACCCCAGCTGCCAGATCCTACAGGGAGGTACGACCCTGACCCACAAAACCCAAGAATTAAACATCAGTTAGGGTTTCCCACTGAGGTGTGGAGTGCTCTTTCAGACATGGTATCTCACAAAGCTTGGCGAACCTCAGACGTATACATAAAATCTGTGATTTACCAGCTCTGCCGTGCTTCCCTGTGCATGCGTAATGAGATCACATGTATGTGCTGTGGCAAAAGGATGTGTGTTAGTTATAAGTAGATGCTTTTGGTTGAAATGAAGCTTTTTCAGGCATTGTGATCTGATACGTCATTGTTTATGTTCTGTGGTATGAAAGCCTAGTGAGGATTGGTGGTGGTACATGGTGATGTTTGACAGCTTAGGATCGCAGGTTTATAGAACTTCAGCAGAAGTGTATTGCATGTTTCTTTTGATAATAATTAACATAGGAGCATCTTCATTAGACGATAAGAAAAACTCGACCCTAGAAAACTGCCTGCTATGGAGACAGATTTCTGCGGCTCGTTCGCACATTCCATTCTGATAAAAATGTTTTAGGGAGGACGAATAGAGACGCTCGCAAAGAATGAGAGAGTGCCAGGACTGGTGCCGGCGAGAGTCTGGCTGCCTGCCCTCAAAAGCCACACATGAGTGTCTTTAATTGCTAGACATAGCAGAATAATTCTTTCATAATCTTAATTTATACATTTGCATTAGTAGGGCCATAACATGCTGACAGAGAGTGTTGGCTATCAAGGTGCAATCGTTCTTTGTAACGGGAATAGCAGTTCTCCATCAAAGGAATAAATGCTTTTGTTGTTGTGTTTAAAGGCTTGTTCCTCGTAATCAATTGATGTGTTTTCCCTCAAAATCTAGCTAGCTGCATTGCTGTCTACTGTCTACACATGCAACTGCCTTCTAAGGCAGCTTCCTAAACTCATAAGTGACTGATTTGGAATGCTCTACATTGGCAGCAACTTCACTTGCCACTCAAATACACTCGACTCACAATTACTGTAATTCCAGTAGAGTTTTCGGTTAGCAGCTAAAGGCCCAATGCTCTGCTATTACTCTACCGTTCTGTTTGGTGTCAGAAAGATTTTTAATTTTTAAGGCTTTTTTTTAATAAGGGTGCATTTTTAGATAAATGATGCTGTTTTGACCTTTCTATTTATCAAAGACTTTTGGGAAAAAATAAACAAATAAATAGATAAATCAGGTTTCCTCAAAATATTAAGCAGCATAATGTTTCTTGAGCACCAAGTCAGCATTTTAGAAATATTTCTGAAGAACCATGTGACACTGAAGACTGGAGTAATGGCTGCTGAAAATTAAAATATATATTAAAATAGAAAACAGTCATTATAAATTGTATTCATATTTCACAATGTTACAGTTTTTACTGTATTTATTAAATTAAATTAATGTAGCCTTGGCAAGCATAAAATAATTTAGATTTTTTTTTCCAGATGGTAGTGTAAAAATACATAGCACCCTAATAAAAGGTAAAATTTTAATTAAACAATTTTTTTTAATACGAAATACTAATTAGTATTGAATGAATTCTCTGGCTTCTTCCACCATTTTTATCATTAATTTATATCATGTATTTTTATTATATCTATTTTTGATCTTCATATTTTGACTGACTTTGAAACAATTCATTTTGGGATCATTTACAACAGACATCATGTCAGGAACATGCTTAGGATGCCTTTAAATTGGGTTGTGGAACAGATTTTCTTTCTTCTTTTGGCATAGCATTTGAAGCATTGTATTTTTATTCGCACCCTCCCCTTCAGTGACCTTTTTCTGTCAAGGATCTGCGGTATGACCCATCAGTTTTAACAAATTAGTAAATGACTAGGAATGTGTGTTCCACAGTGATATTAGTTTCCCTCTTAAATGATTGAATCGTTAGAAGGTCAGCCCTCCTAGGGGAACGTCCCTGGCCCGTCCCTTGACCTCTGTCAGAAAGATGGCTGTGTCTGACACATCTGCCGCTCTGAAGGAGAGGAAGTCGAAGTCGGCAGACTCCAAGGTGAGAACGCAGGGTACTCGCTCATAACTCATCTGCCAAAACATGTTTAGAATAAATTACAGTCACTTGGTCTTTTGATTCTTTTTTTTATTCTTGTGTGTTATTGCATTAATATAAATCCAATTAATATCTAATTGTATTTATAATTATATATAAATAATTTTATTTAAATTTAGTTAGAATGTAAACCTTATATTCTGTCTTAAATATGTAGTTTTGGTTACCTTTGCTCCTATAAACATGTGTAGCACCGGTAGCTCCAGCCATCTGCTCTGTCCATTAAAGAGGTATAGATGCCTCTGGCTCCTTGGGTCAGATGGATTTGTCGGGGTTGCTGACTGCAAGATGAGTTTTTTAACTTATTGAATGTTCCACTCTTCACGGCCGAGGGGGCTTGTTTGTGCACATATGTCTGTTCTGTAGCACTGCTGTGATGAATGACTATCTCTCAGGTGAGCAGTAACTTTTCTCTCATAGAGGGGAGGCGTGCAGCAACCGGGACATGCGTTTCTGACAACAGGGGGTAGTTTTTCTGGAAGAGCTTGCAGAAAAAATCTCCAGACATGCTGGAAAATATATCTATTCAAGATTCATATCCACTTCTGGATCAAAGCCATTTTAGAAGCCAACTGAATGCCAGTGATTGTTTTTGCATACATGCTCATACACAAGTTACGCTTAATAACTGATCAACATGTCTGGCCTTGCAGCTTATTTGTTTTCATGAGATAAAGGTCATAGTTGTTTTTAAGCAAAATCAGTTGACAATCAAGCCCAATAATTGTATGAGCATGTAAACACTTCTGGGATTCTGGTGGCTTATTAAATGTGATCATGTCTTTTTTGGATGTCTTTTCACGTTTTTATATGAAAATCAGAGGGAAATTTTTTGATTTTTGATCTTTTTTTTTAAAATAGTGGGTGTTTTCAGTGAACATTTGTTCTTTTTTATTGGAGATGCACAATATATCTGTACCATTTCAATTATAATGTAGTATTAGAGATTTGTTTTAAATGTATTATTATCTGTTATATTGAATATAAAATTATGTATGCTAATTTCCCCTATTTTTACATTTCTTTTTACCAATTAATTTAATGCTCCTATAAAGTTCTTTAAACAGTTAACTGTAATCTTTAAAAAATCTCAAAATCAATTTCCCTTTTCATATAGTACATACTATACAGTGCTGTGATGCCGAAACTCACTTGTAGCATTTAAAATGATTTTTTATTTTGTGTTTTATAATTTACCTGACAAAATATTTTTGAATTGTAATATTATCAATAATTAATCAGTATCATACAAAATGTCAATCAGTTTGCACAAAAGCATGTGCTAAAAGCATAAATACAGTATCTAATATTATACTATAAGCTTTCCTATTAATTTACAAGCATCATGCCTTGCTGAACACCAGTTAAGGATATTGGTTAATGTTTGTTAGTCCACAATATTGGTTAATGTTTGTTAGTCCAGGTTGGTGATGGTTTGGTGCTGGTCTGGCTTGGCAACCAACATAGCCTTGCAATCCAAAGCCAGTCAACCAGCACGATCAGCCTCAAAACCATAATATATACTGGTGACCAGCAATATGTTTTTTTCAGAAGCAGTGGGGAAACTCAGATGACAGGTTTGTCAGGATATGAGCCATCTGCCTTATCAGAGTGGGTTCCTCAAGCCCCCTGAGACGCATGACCTTTAGACGGTCAATACGAGCCCAGCTGTCCATGGTTACTTAATCGCATACATGCTCCGCCGGTCATATGACTTCCCCATAGTCATCAATACAAATGCTGTTAATTCCTCCACTCTGATTGACCATGAGAATAGGCATCACTTCTCACAGGAAGCTTCTTTATACTGTGACCTAACAAATCTATTGAGGACAGGAAAAACAAGATTGTACTTGTGCATGTGCGTGTTTGTAAGCCTGGGAACATTCAAAATTTGCTTCCTCTACTTATCCTTTAAACACAATATAACAAATATTTACAAACAAACTTAAACCTTTGCGTGATTTCCTGTCCCATCCGAATCCCCACCCACATGCTCACCTTATCAAGCTTTAAAATTGATGCATAAGAACAAACAGGGATTTAGCTGCAGTATGATTTAGAACATCATAATTATACTTCTAATGATTTGGGAAATAATCTACAATGATAATTGCGTCTGGATGGAGGATGTTGTTTTCTTATACTCATCATAATATCTGTACCGATCTGGTTTGGCTTTAACAGCAAACTCTTTATGTTCTTCTTATTTATTGGGGCTGTGCTAGAAAAACTCAAGGCTTCGGTGTCTTTTAAATCACGCAAAGAGAATAACCGAGGATGCTTCATCATCTCTGTGGTTTTCAGAGATGGCAATAACAAATCCGTGCCCTTCGTTTGTCCTCCTTCCATTCCTTTTTTTCTCCTCCTCTCAAGTCGTAATTGCACTCTGGTGTTCTAAATAAATGGACACACATTCCAGGCATCCCAGTTCGTGAGAGGACAACGTTTTTTTGGAGCACAGATGGGATCGTGTTCACACGCTGATCCAGATCATCAGAGTTCTGCTTTGTTAGAATGCGTGTGTGCAGTTGCATGCATTTGAAAGCGCATTTTGACCTTTATTTTGAAACAAACTTGAAACTAATGTAACAAAAGGGCTGTCAATTTAACACTTAAGTACAGCTAAATATTTTTTTTAAAGGTACAAAATAAAAAATGTATTTAATAATTCATCTAAATATCTGTTGAATTATATTTAGTCCCCCCTGCAAATACTATGAATATACAGTTAATTTAACATAAAATAATATAACTGATCACATTTTGTATTTGAACAATTTGACAATTTTGTATTTGACCTCCAGGCAATGAATTAACATAATTATTATAATACACCAAGATTGCACAAATGTAATTTTGCTCTGTTAGCACTGTCATTTTCTTGCGCAATATGTATTTATTTATTTTAATATACATTTTGAAAAGGTAGCACAATAAAAATCACTTGGTGGCTTATAAAATATGCTATTTTATATGCTAAATTAATTGCATATTTAAGTTGCTTAAATGTACTTAATCAGACAGCCCGAGTAATGGATTTGCACAAATGTAAATTTGAATGTCACAAATGTCACTTTTTTAAAATTGGAACTGATTTCCTGTAAATAATATACATATGCATTTAATTCAGCATATAAAATAGCATGAGTTATTTATATTTACTTGATTGACAGCCCAGAGTAATGAATTAACATAATAAGACTGCACAAATTTAATTTTGCTCTGTTTGCACTGTAATTTTTGTTCTTATACTTCAAGCTTTATTCTGAGAAAGAAAAGAACAAGCAACATAATGAGAAATGAATTCCAAAGGCTGGCTAAATGTTTTAATTACAGTAATTAGTGTTTGGATGGGTAATTACATGCTTTTCACATTCTTTGTAAAAGTCTCGTATGTCTTCTGTGCCCATGCTGTCATAGCTAGGTCCCAAATGCGACTGCAGACAAAGATTCTCTTCAGCCTAAACTAATAAATAACCTCACCACAAGGAAGGAAAGCTGTTCTCTCATATTATTATCAAAGAAACAATTCCAAGTTGTTTTTCTAAGATGTTTACTTGGGTTGTTTATGGCCCAGTCTGGGTCGACGTGAAAGAGGACATGCATGTAATTCACTGTGCCAGTATGAGAGATTCATTCCCTTCCCTTCCTTTGTCACAGTGTAATAATGGAGTCGAATGGGTGATGTATGGCAGAGCTGTTTTGTTTCCTGTGCTGCCAAGGGCCCACAAACCCACATTCACAGTCTTGTACATGAGCTAAGCGTATAAATGCATTCTAAATGTAGTCCGAAATGAATAGTTGATTGATCTGGACAATGATACCCTTAATGAGAGAGACGGGAGGGAGAGCGATAGAAAGAAAAGGCCTGAAAATAAGAGCGGGGGGGAGTCGGTGTGTGTCAGAAAAAGAACGAGGGAGGGCTGGAGTCTAGAGGCCCAGACAGGCTAGAACAAGAAAGTAAAGAAAATATCTAATTGGAATCAAGTGTCCTGACAGAGTGCGTGGGCGACTGGATTCCACAGAGCGTGCTGCTTTTTCTTTGAGGGTAAAGAGTATTAGAAAATCCCCTCCATAACAATTCTTTATTTTTGGGGTGGTGTGTTAAACTTGTATAGACAGAATGCCAGGGGTGCGGCTTTAAACACAACTACAGATTTCCAGAGACACCCTCTTCTGATGACTTCAGCCTCTTAACTGGAGCACAGATTCTGGAGCGTGTGCATGTTTGTGAAGGCAAGAGCACAAGCTTTCTGGAAGGCCAGCATTCATGCGTTCCACATGCATTGATTGACCCTGCGGTCCCTGGGGCTGTATCAGTTTACCTTAATTAAATATGCAATTTTCAAGAATGTTAATTGCTGTCCTGAGAGCACGTGAGAGCTTTGCGAAGCGGCTTGGATTGATGTGTGGCTAGAGGCTATACATTAGGTTATTTTTTTAAAGATTTTGTAGCATATATGGAAGGTTGGATTGTATAGGGTATTGTCTTGTGACAGGGAAATGGATCTATAACTGGTTTAGCCGTAGATCAAACTAAACCAGTTTAGTTCGATCCATTAAGATTTTTCTGTGTTAAAGTAAACAGGTAGTCATTTGTTGCTTGACCTCCTGAGGAGTGTAAACACTGACATTTGCAACATTGTTGTGTTTGTTTGAGTAGTCTGTCTTGTCCACTTGGGCCCAATTGATGGCGAGAAAACTACTTGTTTGTCTGAACAACCTTTGATGTTTGGTGGAGCGAAAGGGGTTTGGGAAACCTTTTTGGATTTTTTTTTTTTTTTTTTTTTTTACTTTAAATACTACTACTACTACTACTACTACTACTACTACTACTACTACTACTACTAATTATTATTATTATCAATTCTGCATTTTTGCAATTTTATATAACACTAATAATAATACTATAAAAATAATAATAAAATGTAGCATAATTAATTTTTTTGTCATTATTTTAAATGACAAAAGGCATACTTGCAATAATAATAATAATAATTTATTATTATTATTATTGTTCTTGTTGTTGTTTTGCTATTCTGGATTTTTTTCTGATTTAAAATAACAACAATAAATTTAATAATAAAAATAATAGTAATAATAATAATAATTTATTATCATCATCATCATCATTTTTAAATTATTATCATCATTTTTATATTACATTGTTGTTATTTCATTATTATTATTATTAATATTGTTTTGCTGTTCTGTTTTTTTCTGATTTAAAATAACATGAATAAATTTAACAATAATAATTTTATTATAATTATTGTTTTTGTTTTGCTATTCTGGATTTTTTTCTGATTTAAAATAACACCAATAAATTTAATAATAATAATAATAATGTATCATCATCATCATTTTTACATTATTATCATCATTTTTATATTACATTGTTGTTATTATTTCATTATTATTATTATTATTATTATTATTGTTGTTGTTTTGCTGTTCTGTTTTTTTATTTAAAATAACATGAATACATTTAATAATAATAATTTTATTATTATTACTATTTTCATTTTATATTATCATCATTTCTAAATTAAATTGATACTATTTTGAAACAAAAAAAATCATTTTAATTATATGTTTATTTTTTTTTTAACTTATGACAAAGATGGCTATTATTATTGTGATTTATTATATATTTTGGGGATTTCAAAGATTCTTTCCTAACTTTCTTTGCGCTGGGGAGCAGGTGGTGTTCACTGTTTTAGGAGATGGACTGGTGAAAAGGCTTCTCATGTTACTGTGTGTTTCGCTTTAGTGAAATCAGATATCAGGGATCAAGAATCAGGAAAGTCATATTTATTTGATTTCCTGTTGATGAGCTGTTAGCGGATCACTGTCGGCACGTTTAAAGCAACCTCTGGCTTAATTGGAAACGTGACTGATTTTTTGAATCTCAAAAGGACTAGAAACAATGCATTGCTGGAACATATGGAAGGTGCCATTTGATTTGAAATATGTTAGTTGATTAGTCTCAATAGAAGTATAAATATTTACTCCTCTCTCTAACGTCCAAGTAGATGTTTTTATTTAAAAAATTTACCTGCAGAAACATATTTGACGGTTTTTCAGAAATGTATTTACAGTCACGAAATTAGGTTACATTAATAGATTTGTGATGTAGTGTTATAAAGATATTGCATTATTTGGAAATGGTGTTCGGCTGTGTTGTATTCTAGGCTTTTCTGATATGTCAGTGCTTGTCATTTCCTGCACTGACATCAGCGTTTCAGTTCGTCCTTGGTGGCACATTTTCTTATCTCCAAACAAGCTTGTGTGGTGCACATGCAGGATCCTCCAGAATGTTGATGGGACCCCCCACACATAAAGGGGCCCACCCGTACAACGGGATGGAGGTGATGGAGCCGTTTTCTGTTTCTATAAATGAACTTCAAACCTCTAAGTTCGTGTTGCACTCGGTGATTTGGTTATTAGCACAATGTAGAAGCAAGAGATCATCTTAGACATGCAAAAATGCCTGTTTCCAATGATTCATGCCTTTAAAGCCAGTCCTCATGTTACCTTAGCAATGTACAGTACATGCACACACGACTCAGGCATGCTTTTAAAGTGATAGCAGAGAGCGTTTCTCCCGCAGTCATTTGTTTCAATTAGCGTGAAGCTCTAATGCAGACCACATGCGTCAGGGCTGTGTAACGAGGTGACTGAGGGACTGTCTGGCTTTGCCACTCCTCCGCAGTCACATCTGGGGACCTTTTTACGCCATCGGCTACAAGTGCCATGCTTTTTATGCCCGCAAACTGTCCCATAATGCAGCTAGCTATTTGATAGTGCGCTAAAACAAGCTATGAATTCTCCATTTGCCCTTTTACTCAGCGGCTTATCGCGACAAAGCATTGTAAAGCAACAGCAGATGGGGTTTGTGTGTCCTTTGGAAACAGGAAAAACACATGTAGCTTAACTTCTCCGCTTTTATTTTATGTCTCCCATTCTCATAATTAGTCTCTGGAAACACCCTCACACTTTCAATAAAGTCCAAAAGTGGGGATAAAAGGATGAGGTCACTGGATAGAAAGTGATGACAATATCTTTCTGAGGAATTAAAGGGTTATTTGTAGACGTTGTGGTGTCATAAAATGAAAGTGGTTTGCGTGGAGAGGCTCAAGCGCTAAAGCTGATGTTCTCAAGTTCTCAGTGTTTGATTTTCCTGTCTGACGGGACTGAATGTCTAGTGACATGTCTAGCATTCATAAGCTAGTGCTCATGGGCTTAATGTGGAAGATGTTATGCAGAGGCATAATAAATGCCTTCACCAAAAGTATAGTAGCTATGGTCTTATCCGAGTTGCAATTCTGTTTAAAGTTATATTTATTTATATATATATATATATATATATATATATATATATATATATATATATATATATATATATATATATATATAATTTTTAAAATATTTTTTGTAAGATTTAATTATTATTTTTTAAATAATACTTTCAGCAATACGGTTCAGCAAGTATAATAATGACAATGATGATAATAATGACATTTACGTTACAAAATATTTCTATTTCAAATAAAAGTTGTTCTTTTGAACTTTCCATTCATCAATAAATCCTGAAAAAAGGGTCATAGTTTCCATTAAACTATTGACTATATAATTGGAGTGGGAATCAACAGAGGACCCATGATACAATATTACATTTACATTTACATTTAATCATTTAGCAGACGCTTTTATCCAAAGCGACGTACAAATGAGGAGAACAATAGAAGCAATCAGACCATCGAGAGAGCAACAGTATACAAGTGCCATGACAAGTCTCAGTTAGTCTAGCTCAGTACACGTAGCTAGGATATATATATATATTTTTTTATTAAATAGAATAGGTAAGTGTTAGTATTAGTTAGTCAGGTGCTGGCGAAAAAGATGTGTCTTTAGATGTTTTTTGAAAATGGCTAAAGACTCAGCTGTTCGAATTGAGATCGGGAGGTCATTCCACCAGCTGGGCACAGTCCAGGAAAAGGTCCGTGAGAGTGATTTGGTACCTCTTTGGGATGGCACCACAAGGCGTCGTTCACTTGCAGAACGCAAGCTTCTGGAGGGCGCATAAGTTTGAACTAGCAAGTTTAGGTAGGTATATTGGTGCAGTGCCAGTTGTGGTCTTGTAGGCAAACATCAGTACCTTGAATTTGATGCGAGCGGCTATTGGTAGCCAGTGTAACCTGATGAAGGTTACACTGGCTACCAGAGGGGTAACGTGAGCTTTTTTCGGCTCATTAAAGACCACTCTGGCTGCTGCATTCTGGATCAGTTGCAGAGGCTTGATAGTACACGCGGGAAGGCCCGCCAAGAGAGCATTACAATAGTCCAGTCTGGAGAGAACAAGAGCTTGGACAAGGAGTTGTGCGGCTTGCTCTGACAGGAAGGGCCTAATCTTCCTAATGTTGTATAAGGCAAATCTGCAGGACCGGGCCGTTGTAGCAATATGGTCTGTGAAGCTTAACTGATCATCGATCACAACTCCAAGGTTCCTGGCTGTCCTGGAAGGAGTTATGGTTGACGAACCCAGCTGTATAGAGAAGTTGTGGTGAAGTGATGGGTTGGCTGAGACCACGAGCAGTTCTGTCTTAGCAAGATTGAGCTGAAGGTGATGGTCCATCATCCAGCTAGAAATGTCACTCAGACAGGCTGCAATGCGAGCAGTTACCATCGGATCATCTGGTTGGAATGAGAAGTAGAGTTGAGTGTCATCAGCATAGCAGTGGTAGGAAAAGCCATGCTTCTGAATAACCGATATTATCACGAATCTTAAGCCACAATATGTTATTGGGATTTTAAACATTTTGCAATATGCTGAGTATTGCATTAGCATATATTGCGAGAAATGTTTGTGAAATTACAGTCTGAAAGAAAGATTTCAAATTATTATTTCCTGTATTTTAAGCATATAATTTATGGTAAATTTATGTGCAGTACTTGCAATATCCCAAAACAAAATATTGCAATACTATGCTGTATCGATTCCCCCCACCACCCACCCCTAATATATTATATTTTCAACATTATGTAATGTGAAATGTTTTTTTTTTTTTTTTTTGTAATACTATAATCAACTGTGCACTTTAAGTGCTTGGGCCTTAGATATTATCTAGCCATGTTTCTGAGACGCAGGGCATATGGGTTCATGGAGTGAGTAGGTTCAAGCTGCATACAAACCCTCCAGTGTGTTTGTTTAATTGATTGAAAGATTTGGAAAATTACAAAAATTCGGGCTTGGCATAAATTCATTTTATTGAAACTGATTCCAAGATCCTCCCATCGACAGAGAACTTCAAGGGAGGTTGATTCCCTGTCTTTGCATTGATCTAGTAGTTTAGGAGGACTGACTATCATAGCGTGCATCAATGCAGAGCCCCGTGAACCGGCCCCAATCACATGAGGCCCAGAAATATTCAACTGCCTCCTCTAGCTGTCATTGTTTGCTCTGGATTGAGTTACACTGTCCCTCGGGCGGGTATGCGTGTTACTGTTGGTCTCTGATCCTAATGGACGATTTCCACTCTCACTGGAGGCAGGACATGCTCACACATACACGCTCACACACTCTTACATACATACACAAACACAGGTTCAGCGAGTTGCTCTATGCCCCTAACCCTGACCAGATGTGATGTCCAAACAACGCCTTGGAAAAGTTAAAAATAGTTTGAGTGGCAGCTTACTCTTATTTCTCTACAATCCACTTCCTATAGAATAAGAAATTATGAAAATAACTAGATTTCCGGTGAATGATGCTTGACCCTGTGGGTGGTTAACAGCATATTACGTGCATTGCTAAAGTGATTAAACCAAGTTAGCATGTAGCTGTGCGTTGCTAAAGTGTTTTTTAGCATGTTGCTATACATTGCTAGGGGTTTTGAGGGGGGTTTGTGTCATAATGAGTGGCTGTGGTATTCTGAATGTTTTTTTTAGTGTGTTGCTTGTCTTGCTATGGTGGTCTAAATGATTTTTAGCATGTTGATGCAGTTCCTATGACCTTCTGAGTGTTTTTGTGTATGTATTCTATGTGGTTGCTTATAGATCTGGGCATTGACACAGATTTCTATTGACAGTTAATGGCTTTTCTGAGGTAAATGCAACATTAAGTGTCATCGTTTACAAGCTGTTTTATTGACATCTTTTCAAGGTTGAATCACCGACTGAGCGGTTTCATGAGACATGATCCATTTCAGTAAGTTATTCTATATCTTTCAGCATATCTTTTGATATTCATTCATGTCTGTTTCATGATATGACTAATAGTAAAGAGGAAAAGATGATCTTTCACATGCAGTACATGCTGCCACTTAAACTGAGACGGCTACAGCAGCCTGTGACATCACATTAAAGAATGCCAAATGATATTTATTGTTTAAAATCTGTGATAAAATTAGCAGAATTTGAAAGTTGAGTCTTTGTTTTTTATTAAAAGTGCCAAGCTTATTGTGATTTTTGGATGCCAGGTGCACTACAAATAATGATATTATGGGCCAGATTTTCTAACAGTTTGCACTAGCGCAAACCGTCTTTTGGCGTTAAAATAGTACTGTCAGGATTTACTAAAGACGCGGAAAGAATTTGCGTAGAAAAGGTGTGGACACCATTATTTTTGCGCCTGATCTTATTGAATATGCATTTGTAGGAGTTTCCCTTTCAGATGCAAAATTTCTGGGAGGAGAGTAATAAAATGAATCACGCAATGCGATTTACTAACGTTTGCGCTCGTCAAATTACTGGTATTTGCACCATTATTTAACGCCCCAAAAAATCATGTCTTAAAGCAGGTGTAATTTGCGCTGTTCTTGGTATATTGCGGTGGCCATTATGGAAATGATCTGGCTGTGTCTGTGTTCTTTAACGTGCGTATTGTTAGTAAATCACCTGCAGAATTTCCCCTCCCATCGGCACTTTTATGGAATTGTGCTCTAACGCTAATTTGCCCTGTTTAGTAAATCTGGCCCTATGTGTTTTTAACAAATTGACATGGCCCCTCTTTTACTGTTGGTCTATGCTTCCCTCGTGTTATTGTTTTGAAAAATCACAAATCCAGCCACACAGAAAAGTAATAGTACAATTTGAGATATCATTCATGTCCAAAGCACAAACGGTGCGGGCCAAGTTAACCACCAAAGTTTAAGGTCACGATGTAAGTAGTGATCAGATCATTTCTTTTTTGTGACATGCATCCAAGTGAAAGAAAAAAAATGTAGGCTTAAGTTTGTTCTGTTCATCGGTTCTTGATTGGATGCAGGCATGTATCCAGACATGTACATAAATGTGAGCTTGCAGTTGATAGTAAGAAAAGGGTCAGAGCTTAAAGGGATAGTTCACCCAAAAGTGAAAATTACCCCATGATTTACTCACCCTCAAGCCACCCTAGGTGTATATGACTTCCTTCTAACAGATGAATACAGTTATATTAAAAAGTGTCCTGGCTCTTCCAAGCTTTATAACTGGAGTTGAGATTTTGAAGTCCAATAAAGTGCATCCATCCATCATAAAAAGTACTCTACACAGATCCGGGGGGGGGTTAATAAAGGCCTTCTGAAGCGAATCGATGCATCTGTGTAAAAAATAAATAAATCCATATTTAAAACTTTATAAACCGTAATCTCTATCTTACGCTAATTAATATAAGTATCATATGTGACCCTGGACCACAAAACCAGTCATAAGGGTCCATTTTTCGAAATTGAGATTTATACATCATCTGAAAGCTGAATAAATACGTTTTCAATTGATGTGTGGTTTGTTATGATAGGACAATATTTGACCGAGATACAACTACTTGAAAATCTTGAATCTGAGGGTGCAAAAAAAAAATCAAAATATTGAGAAAATCGCCATTAAAGCTGTCCAAATGAAGTCCTTAGCAATGCATATTACTGGTCAGAAATTAAGTTTTGATATATTTACGGTAGGAAATTTACAAAATATCTTAATGGAATATGATCTTTATCCTAATGATTTTTGACATAAAAGAAAAATCGATAATTTTGACCCATACAATGTATTTTTGGCTATTGCTACAAAATATCCATGCTACTTAAGACTGGTTTTGTGGTCCAGGGTCACATATAATAGTATAACTATTATATAATAATATAATATAACTATATAATTATTAAAGGGATAGTTCACCCAAAAATGAAAATTCTGTCATCATTTACTCACCCTCAAGTAGTTCCAAACCTGTATGAATGTCTTTGTTCTGCTGAACACAAAGGAAGATATTCTGAAGAATGTGGGAAACAGAGCAGGTCTGGGGCACCATTGACTTCCATAGTATTTTTTTTTTCCTACTATGGAAGTCAATGGTGCCCCAGCCTGGTTACAAACTTTCTTCAAAATATCTTCCTTTGTGTTCGGCAGAACAAAGAAATTCATACAGGTTTGGAACTACTTGAGGGTGAGTAAATGATGACAGAATTTTCATTTTTGGGTGAACTATCCCTTTAATATAACTGATTGTATTCATCTGAAAGAAGAAAGTCATATACACCTAATATGGCTTGAGGGTGTGTAAATCATGAGGTAATTTTCATTACTGGGTGAACTATCCCTTTAAGGAGACTAAATAATTAGTGAAGTCTGGCATATATCACCAGAGAGAAGTGACTAATCAAAGAAAAGTTATTTCACAAGAAGTTCAGGTTATGACATTTTGATTAAAAATTACAAGGTCCAAAAAAACAACCATGCATGGAAGAATTAAAATGCATTTAGAAAATAGATGGGGTGAATTTCCATTTCCTGTCGACTTTAATTCTTCGATTTAAGGATTTGAACTCCCAACCCTAAATATGAGTGATATTGTAGTAATGGCAAAACCACTTATATGAAATATAGCACTATCCTAAATGGAAAATGTGTAAACAATTCTTTTTCCACAGAATAACAAGCATGTGTTGCAGAGCTTGCCAGGTCAAATGATACAGCCGTCAAATACATTTTTCTTGTATTTCGTCATGTAAATTCACATTATAACAACTACATAAAACGTTGTTATCATGTGCAACTAGATATGAGTTCATTTGGTCCATTAATGAAAGAAAATTGTTGCTTTTTATTGAAGCTGCAAGCTCACTGCTCAAGCTCAGTGCCAAGCACATTAGGTTTTAGTGGCTGTTATATGACATTTTCATCCAAGAAAAAGCATATGAATCATGCCTTTTAAGCTTCCATTTCTGCTTGAGTGGTGAAGCTATAGTGTGGCCCGCGGACGCACAGTGCACCCTCATGAAGGTGCAAGTATGTTGTTTCCCCCTCTCCAGGGTGTGTGGGATTTGCACCATGGTGAGCGTGTCATAACAGATTTGGGCGAACACTTCCTGGCGTGTCGTGTCTCAATACAAAGAGAGCAGCATCTGCAGATGTGCTATATGTGTGAGTGTGTTTGTGTCTATGTTTAAGGAACCTCCCCAAGTCTCCACCCACGCTCACTTTTTCCCAGAACACCACCCAGAATCAACCAGGTGTGTGTCTGAGTGTGATATATCATGTTCATTCCTTTCAGATGTGTGTAGTTTAGGATTCTGAGTTATGAGTTTATGTCATACTGTACATTACATCTGCTTTTTTTGTTTTATTGTTTTTTATTATTAGGATTATTTTTGATATTCCAAATGTAATATAATAAAACAATGAAAGAGCAATAATAATAATAATAATAATAATAAAAATAATAATTTATTATTATTATATTTTAATTGCACCTGCAGCAGGGCACCTTCTGCTTCAATAACAACAACAACATTATTATTATTATTATTATTATTATACATACTAATTAGTCAGATTGGAAACTATGAGATTAATGATGATTATTGTATTGTAATTACAGCTCCAGTTTTTAACAGAAAGAATAACTTTTTTTTTTTTTTTTTTTTTTTGCATGTAATATGTGAAAAAAATCCCACCCCCACCACCTAAACATTATTATTTGTCTTCAGGGTTTCTAAATGGGGTTGCAATGGGCCTTTATAAAGGAAATATACATCCATCATTCTATTTTAAGAAGGGCTCCCGTACAGAGACATCACTGTATTTGTGAATCTGTGACTTCAAAAAGTTTAAAGATCCTTGGTTCAGACAACCCAGTTACACCTCCCCACCTTTTCCTAGAATTTTTTTCCCACTTGTGTTAATCTGACTGCTTGTTGATACAAATAGTTACAGTCTCCCTCTCAAGAGTGCTTCAGTTAGCCTAAACAAATACCTGGTCTGTGGTCCTCGAGATACGTCTGCTTATGTACAATACACCTCTTAAGACATCTGTTACGAGTCCAGCCTTGTACACAGCACTGAGGAGCTTCCTGTTGCTTACCCTGTGTTTACTCTACAGCTCACCGAAGGAGGGGAATATCCTGTCACTGCATGATTTCTCACATCAATCTCCCTCTTTCTCTCATTCGGCCTCTCCAAGGGTCTAAACAACAGCAGAAACCCAAGAACTGACCCGTGAAAACTCCTTCATTTTGCCCTGCGCTGGAGCTAACAGAGGCTTTGATGGAAGTTCTTTCCCTGTCACCTGGAGAGAGGCTGATCCACTCTGTCTATATGGCACTTAACCGTGGCTCTCAGACAAACACAGAGGGTGCAGCGTGGACACGGAACATCCGTCATGGCCGACTAGCGGAAAATAGACCCCTCAAGCCCTATTACTCTCTCATCTGTCAGGAAGGAGTTAACCCCGCAAAGACTGGACATTAGGGCAAATGTTAACAGAGCGTGTAATTAATGTCATGAGTCCCCTTGACCAATGGGGCGGACTCGTGCTGTCTGTTCTCAACTAGCCAACAGGATCAGAGCGTGCAGGAATTCATTCGGTTCTCTTAATCAATAAGTAACCCTTATCAAAGGCAGATTGTATCCTACCTGCTGTTTCAGAGAAAGTAAACAGGATTAGCAGCTGTAGCAGAGAACCTTCCGTTTCCAATCCTTTTTACATGCAAGAAAACACATGCAACGCAGAAGAACTCACGAAATAGAGAAGAAACTATGTGACTCAAGAAACTGAGTCAAACTCACTGAATCAAATTAAGCATCAAAAGTGAGCTGTTGTAGTACTGGGGATTTATTTATTTATTTTTTACAGAATCCACAGTTCTTGTAGAACAGGTTAAGAGTGTTAATCAGCGTATGTAATTATGATCTAGCAAAAATATGATCTGCCATAAGCATGGAAAGAACAGACACAATCTGGCCTCAGGCATCGTAGAAACATCTGTCTGGTCCACAAATGGAAAAATCATTATGCAGCACATTCCAGGATTTAGTAAAGCATTCCTTTTACAGTAATTACAGTGATGGCAGGGTTGGACAAAATATGGAATTTAAGAATTGGCTTCTTTCAATTCACAAATTGGAATTTGAATTCGAATTGGCCACGCTCTACAGTATGTTAAATTAGTATTTGAATTGGAATGAAAGGTAGTGGAATTTACTGAAGTGCAATTCAAAGAAATTCAATAGGCTTTCTGGGAAATATGCAAATGGGAAACTGGAAGTGTTAATGCTTCATTTGAAAGAGTGCCTGTTGAGATTCAACTAATTTAATTCCACTTAAAATTCTATTTAATTTTTTTCAGCATAAAAGTAATTTAAATGACAAATGCGGATAGTTATGTACTGTAGATACTTATTAATTTTTTAAGTTAGATTTATTATTATTTATTATTATTTAAAATATAATAATTAATTGAAGAACCATTTGAATTCGATTCTGACATTAGAGAATGTTCATGAAGATGTGGATGGTACAAAGCAACAGAGGTACTTGCTATTCATTTTAATTCTAAAAGAGCATCAAGACTGTGAAATGCACAGGAAACGTTGCGAACAAGATCTGCGGGTAATTGACATGGTTTCATGACATCCAAAAAATTAGACTCATCTGCGTTTCCTGGGTCTAACCCAAACACTGATAGCGATCACAAATATGATTGCATTGGTGTACTATTCCATGTGCGGGGAGAAGGGCACTGCTTTTCCTCTCTGAGCGCTGTCTCACTGTGTGGCATCAGTCACACACACAGATGCTGGGCTTTATCTCACCTTTTGCATTAATTTCCCAGAACCTCTGGCACACAAAGTCAGCTACACCAGCCCAGTATTTCATTCTCCATTCTCCAAGATGTCTGGGTAATGTATTTAAATAGTTGACATGCTAGCTTGAGGTTTACTGATAGACGTATCAGGGAATGCTTAAAATATGTCCACATGTTTTATCTTTAGGGGTGAAGCTGGAACAAATTATCATTCCTTGTGGCAGACCTGAAGTTCTGAAGTTGAGATTTTATTGATGAATTCACAAAAGCATACCGAGAGCTTATCACTACAAGCGCTGTATTTGGCATTGGTTACGAATCCCCACTTTCCCCCTTATGTTTTCTTTCATTCCCACCTTTTTTCCATTCACATCCATCTCTGGATGCTGTGGCTGTGGACACATTCATCTCGGACCAACCGCTAATCAGTGTTGGTTGTTAAACTAGAAATATATTTTTTTCTGGGAAATATCAGTTTTGGGAATGCATTTCTATGTTTGTTCCTTTAAAAGGGGATTGTATCACAAGGAATTAAATTTAGACTTTGATATACTATGAAAAAGAGCTTTTATTGAAACTAATCAGTTTAATGCTAATGTTGCCAATGACCAGAATAACTATGATAACAGTTAAATGATGGGAGGTTTGTCAAATCTTGTGTTGTTTCTGGCTGGGTGTAACACCTACAGCTCTGTAAATTCTTCTGATGGATCCCAAAGTAAGAAACAAGTGTGTTTTGTACTAGAATAAGTTCCTTTTTTAAGCTAATGTTTATGATTGAGACTCAACCAAAGGTCCTTTCAGGAATGGTTGAGATGTGGATGGATAGATATTTTTTCTATAAAAAATTATAATATTTATATTTTTTTATATACTACCATTCAAAATTTTTTAAAGAAATGAATGCTTCTAGCAAGGATGCATTACATTGATCCAGTCATTGTCCATAGAGACTCTCCATGTCCCTCATATGTCACCGGCCAGCAGTGATGACGAAAGTCTCCTGACTCTCTTGTCAATGGCGGTTAGTGGCCCTACCACATGAGAGCATTCCTCAAACCCTGCAGTCCCACCACAAGCTCATATTTACTGCGTGTGGTAGAAGCTCCACACTGGAACCACAGAAAACACATGACCCAAACATAAACTGCGTACACAGATGCACAAACACACACACACACAATACGTGCAAAGACTCCCCATCGATAGAGTCTATCATCACACTAACAACATGCAAATTGTCTTGCTCTCCCCTTTCTGTTTTAATCTTTCTTTTTGTCTTTTTCCAAACAGACAACCCAAACCAGACCATATGGTAGAAGACTAAAGGTTTCAACATTCTCAAAGTTAATGCAAACAGATCTGTGGTTTTGCAGTGTGTGAGAATAAAGATATAGATACTACATCTGCAATCTTGAACTCTGGGCTTCATGCGGATGACATGATCCAAAAGCAAAGCTGCTTTTTACTTGTAGCCTCTGTACTGTCATCAAAATGACATTGACGACCTTGTCATGTGAAATTAGTACAAATCCTGTTCTTAGGAAATTTAATTGACCCTGGTTTAATTGGGTTTAATCGCTTTCACAGCAAATTTCCTCTCCTTTATGATGGCTGTTGGCCGTGTTATGAGATGGACATCCTTTCACATAGAGCTTTCCTTCATATAGACTTCCCATTAGCAGCCAGTAATAAGTGTGGGGAGTCGTTCCTTTGATTGTGAAGTGTCTCAGTAGTTTTTAGTGGTACTTGGCTATTATCATTCTCCGAGGTAACACGCAAAAGCCCCTTTTATGTCTTCCCTGAACTTTGGCCAGCTGGATGTGTTTAGGAGGGTTATAACGTAACAGAGGTTCAAAAGACTTCACTACCTTCCATTTACCTCTCCTGCCGTTCGTGTTGTGTTGCTTTAATATGCTTCCATAGGGGTCTGGCTCTTATAAAAGCCAGATGGTCAATGGTAACTTTCAGTCATGTTTAAAATTATCACTAAAAATGTGTCCTAACCAGGCACGAAAAGCAGTTTTCAGTTTTCTGTTGTAAATCCAAGTTTCTGTCTTAACAGCGACAAGTTAAATTTAACTTTGCTGCTCTCTTGGTTGCTCTTTCTGTGGCGTCAAGTTGATTGAGATAAATATCAAATTATGTACAGTTTGTTTATTTATGCAAGGTACTGTATATGGGTTATCAGACTTAAACAGATATTAGAGGTTTTTTTTAGTTTATCTATAGGCTATCTGTTGATGTTGGATATTTTAATGGGCATGTTAAATAATTTTTTATCAAATCTGAAAATAAATGTCCAATTTTTGTAACATTATGTAAAATGATTGATTTTTAGTTTATTTATTTAAAATTTATTCATTTTGTTTATTTTTTTATAGTCTTGGCCATTTCTTGTTTAGCAGCCATATTTTTTTTCCCTTGTGTTTTCAAGTCCTTAATTTGTTTTAGTTTTTGTGCTAGTTTACAAGAAAGCGTGCTTCATTTAAAGTGACTGAGATTGCTGCTTTGTTCAAATGTTGTTGTCTTCTTAAGTGAGGCACTTAACCCTAGGAAGATCCCTACTTTGGAGGAACTGTCCCTGTGATTAGTCCAATGTAACTTAGACCACCTCCCTGCTATCATGTAAGTAAATAATGTTCTCATGAGCCTTGCGTCACTGAAACCAGATTTCCATGGATACATGGTGGGATACTGTAAAATTTTACAGAGGTCTGGTGGTGTGACATGGGCGAGCCTGCACCTCACGTCCATTATAAAACTCTGGACCAGGCTGCCTTTGCATAAAAAAAGTCGTAAATAAATAAAAAACCTCAATTCCTTCCCCATCAGCAAACAGCAAGCCTGCAAGGAAAAGAACAAGAAAGTGGGAGAGGGAAGTCAGATACAAAACAAACTGGCTCCCAGAGCACTTTACTGGAACCACTAATACTCGCTGGCCCTCCAACGCGGCCTAGTGTTTCAGCCAAAACCCTACTCTGAGGCAGAGAGGGCCACCAATACAGTCATTATAACAATTCTGTTTCTCTTTTTCCTGGTTTACAGGCAAACAGGGTTATGTCATTCAGACTGAGAGGCCCCACTGCGCAGCTGAGAAGGTTATGGATTCTACATTTAGTTACAAATGTTGTTGACATGAGTAGAACTGGCAACCACTTCCACTAGTTCCTCTTTCAACCAACCGTGGATGTTCTTGAAATGTTCTGCTATGCTCAGAGGGATACTTAACGTATTTTTGACTATTTTTAAAGGGTTAGTCATCTCTTACTCACTGTCGTTCCAAATCCGTATGACTTTCTATCTTCTGATGTTGTTACAACACCAAAATTTCAGTAGTTACCAGTACTTCATAAAATTTGAGGTTACCATAGTAAAAACTATTGGAACTACACTCTAAGGAAAATGATACGCAAGTTGTCACTGGGGCAGTACTTTTTCAAAAAGTACACCTTTGTACCTTATTTACCCCTAAAGGTGCATGTTGATACCTTAATGTTAGTGCTTAAATTGCACATATTATTAACTTTTTAAAGGGTACCGCCCCAGTGACAGCTTTTGTACCTACTATATTTTTTGCTATTTTTTTAATTATTTGAAAATAAGAAATATTAAATGAGTTTATACGAATTATTAATGGTAATAGTAATTAAATACATTAACAAAACATTAGCATTTAGCCTTCACGTCTATTTTGACGTACATTTGTCACTCCCAAAATTTTGCATTGTGTGCTTAGCAACATGTAAAATATGACTTTTATTCTTACTTTGAATGGGTTATAATCACTGAAGCTGTCAATCACTTCAGTTTAGTGTGAGCTCACTCTTGCAAAAACTTGTTACAGTCAATGAAGCGTGCCGAACTTAATAAACTCGCTGTAACCAAAAACGTCAGTGTTTTGAGTGGTATTGTGTATAATTTAAACACGTCTGATTGGCCATTGCATTCACATGCTCAACAGACAAGTCTGTGATTGGCTACAGTGCTCAACACTTCAAAAATATTTGAAAAGAAACCCGTGAAGCTCTTTACAGTGTTCACACAAAAATACATGGTGTAAGGCAGTGCCTGCTATCATCATATTTTTTAAATTTCAGTATCGGCTTGGTACACTTTTGACAACACTACTTTATCGAGTGTCCAAGCTGCTCTCTTCCATACAGTGAATGTCAGTGGTGACAATGATTGCCAAAAAGACCATAATAGATAAAAACTTAAAAAATTAATCAATTTGACTACATTTCAAGTCTGTGATAGCTTTGTGCACAGTCAAATTTAAGTTGAAAATCATGTTTAACAGCTGTAGTCACCATTCACACTCCTTGTATGGAAACACTGCTTTGACCTTCCGCTAATGATATATGTTTTGCGTACTATGGAAGAATGAAAATCATATGGTTTTGGAAATGACATGAGGGTGAATAAATGCTGACAGAAGTTTAATTTCTGCGTGAACTATCCCTTTAAGCCCTAAGACTTCATCATGAGATAAGGAGGCCCAGACATGTTCTCTGACATGCTCAATGGCTGAAATTCTTGAAGAGCAGATTGATGGAGTGAGATACTTTAGATTCAAAGTGGTTTCATGCGGTACAGTACGCTGAGCCTCTGGATCGGAGCTGATATGCTGTTGTCTGGTCAGACAATGCCCTGAAGTGAGATGGATCTATGCTAATCGCCAAACCTAACAGCACTGACAGCGAGAAGAATGAAGACTGAAGAACAGGCTCCCTCATAGCACCAAGAGTTCTTCATCTGCGCTCGGGAGAGGGAGTGAGAGGGAGAAAGCGTGCTGTGTATTTACTCAGGTGTGTTCCTGTTCTTGGCAACTGTGCTATAACAATATTGAAAACAGGCTGCTGAGCTTCATGTACAACCTGAACGAGGGTATGATGTTTCAGTCCAATCTCAGGAGCTCCCCCTCCTCACTAAAACATTTCTTTATCCCAAAATGCAAGTCATGGAATGCCTGGCGATTCGAGTGAGTGCCTCAAGACAATACAGTCTTTAATTTTTTGTAGTCAGTGCCAAATTTTCCTTTTGATCATGAATCTGTTTGAGAGTTGAGTTTGTCTTTAAACATTTACATTCATTTGTTTAACAGATACTTTCATTCAAAGTGGCTAACAAATGAGAAACATAAGCAGTTTGCCTTATTTACTTGACTAGATTGAACTGTATAAATGAGTCGTTCACCGGTTCTTTTCAGTGAACTGAATGATTCCTTTGTGAATCTGACTGATTTGTCAATCTCGCTGACTCTCTCAAGATTATCAGTAAATAATCACTTAAAAGGGATGTCATTTATTCACCCTCATGTCATTCCAAATCTGTTTGCATGTTTTTTGTTTTGCAGATATTTTGAAGAATGTTGTTAACAAACCCATTTTCTTTCATTGTATTGTTTGTCCATATAATAAAAGTCAATGGGAATCGAAACTGCTTGATTAACAACTTTCTTTAAAATATCTTATGTTCTACAGAAGAAAGAAATGCATGCAAGTTTGCAATGAAATGAGGGTGAGTACATGATGACAGAATTTAGATTTTTGAAATTTTGGTCTGTTCCTCACACAAAGCTATGACTTGGAATATGGGATACAAGTTACATGGAACACTTCCATGACATTTTCTCAATGTTAACAGAAATAAAAATGTCTATTCTGAAAAGGTTCTATTCGTTCACTCCACAGAAGACAAAAGGAGGTAAGAATGATGAACAGTAACGGTTAGTATGTAATGATGGAATTTTTATTTTTGGATGCACTGTTCCTTTAATTGCACAAATGTATAACCATCCCACTGTTACCTACAACTACTAGCAGATCAATTATGACTTTTAGACTTTAAAGATTGTACATTTCCATGATTCCAAGTTTCATGATTGTAAATTGAGATGATTATAAATTTATCTTTTACAGCATCAGTTTTTGATATTGGGATCCGCTGCAGTGTAGGGATACAACTGTTTAACAGTCATACAGAATGCCACATTTTATCCAATGACATCATTTTCTGGATGAAACTTCAATCGCTTAGGGTCTGTAGAGTTGCATGCCCCACACAATGTGCCTGCAGTGTGCCAATGAAAATACATGTTTGTTCTGCTTCTCCTCAGAGCTATCCAGACCATTACCAATGCTTTTGGATAGATTTTTTCCAGGAGACGTTTTTCCAGGAGGTCTTACTTCTAAAAGGAAGCACACAGTGCGTTGTGTACTCACTTTAAAATGTAAAGCAGTCTCACATGGCCAAATACGCATATAGAACTCTTGCCAAGAGTGAATATATAATATTCAAAGTGCAGAAAACTGGCTCACTTTTAATTGTTTCATGATATCGGTTATGTATTAGCTTGTTTTGATTGATCAAGACACTTTATTAAGTTAATAACCCCGCTAAGCCTGAAATTTCTGTCAGATGCTTGGAGACATGTCAGACTTCACCCAGCAGAGATGGAATGTGGAGAAGACAGACTGGGTCAGGGTGTGTCTTCATATCGGGACATGTTTGTGTGTGCAAGCTGTGAGTAAGGCCATGTCTTCTGTCTGGTCCTTGATGAGGACCTCTGCTGGTATGTAGACCTTGCCCCATGGACTGTTCATGGGCTTGCTATGTGAGACTGGAACTGTGGCTTCTTTTCTCCAGTGGCCTCCAGGCTCCATAAGGAGATACAGACATTCCAAATACTTGCTTTGCAAGTTAGGGAGATAGTTTAGGAAAGGAGAGCTAGAGAAAACTTGTCAAGAGCCCACAGAAGCAATTATTGCATTATGAGTCACTAGTGTTAGAGGTAACACACATAATATATATTTTTTCAAGTAACATGTTTACGTTTGCACCATAATATCCAAGTTACTGTTTCAAATAACTAACATGAATTACACATTTTTCAGCAGAATTTTTAAACATATACAGTTTATTTGTTTTATTGAAATGTATGTATCTATGGACACAATAAAATGCTATTTTCCTTAACATATGTTTTTAACATAAGTAATGCAATTTTTCTAAGGCAATACTTAAAAGTAAATATTACATTTTAACTTTTCAAAAGTAAAAAATATATTGTTGTGCATTTTTGATAAAAAAGAGTGTAATGTCATTAACCTGTTCATGAGTAACACAATATTGTAACATTAATTTGTCAAGTCAAATTTATCTGTAGTATTTATCGCCCTACACAAGTACACTATATGTATGCAGATTAAGTTTTCATATATTCAATATATATATATATATATATATATATATATATATATATAAGAGCTGAGCTGAGCAATAAAATAGTTGAATTTTTTCAACAAAATGTAAAAAATAAAATCAGGAAGTTTCAAATCAAGCAGAGATTTGTTATGTAGCATATATGTGTAAATTGCGCGATGTCTAATTTCTGATATTTTATGCAAAAACCACTGTCAGTGACTAGTTTTAAATAATTTCATAACTCTTTTTTTAATAATTCATTATATTTGCAATGACAGCTAGTGGTTGAAATTGGTACTGCGGTATAAATTCTAAATATTGTTTATTATACATTGGTTGTCAGATTGAAGACACACAACATAAACGAGTGCAACTGACAACGGAAGACGAACCGTACACTGTAAACTGATGAGCTGATTTATCTGCGTTTTAATATGCCTGTGGTCATAGAGCTTGTTAGTTGGAGGCCGAGGCTTTATAGGTCGGGTAGAATCTGCGATTATTGACCCAGTTCATTTGCTCACTTCCATGGCTGCAGTATGCTGTGTTTTCTGCAAACTGGCAACCCTGGGTGTTGAAATATTACGGGGTAAACTGTAAGTGGGTGGAATCACACAGACCAAAACAAAAACAGACATTCCGACACAGAAAGCACATTTTCAAAATAAAACAACTGGCTGTAGCACTGTTTTTCAGAGAAACAAGTATGTGATCTTAGCATGTTTCCTGAATATCTGCAAATGTAATATGCCATTTTTATGCTTTAGTACAATCAAAAAATGACCTACAGCATGTTTAAAGTCTGAATTGCTAAACTTGTCTTCAGTACAGTTAGGGATTTGATTCTTTAATGTGTGTAGTTGGCAGGGAGGCGACACTAGTTCTCTCCAGGCCAAATTGACTCTGACGTTAGGGAGGATATTCCTCATCTGTTGGCCATTGTTGGAGATAATGGGAGCCATATTACATCAACACTACATCATAGGCAGCCTTTGACCCCATCTTATTTCCAGTGATGCCGCTCTGTGGCACTCCCAAGACGGCAATCATGCGTGGAGCTCAATGGGATATACTTTCACCTCAAACCCACCAGCTCAGAGTTGGCAGAGGCTCTGCATATGAACACAGAATGACTAGAAAGTTGGGGCAAAAGCAGAGGATTTGGGGTGGACACACTCGATGCAAAAATACACCACATGTTAGCAACTGAGGGCAAATTAACCGGAAAGCTTTATTAAACATGGGCATAGCCGTTATGTCTGTGACCATGAGCTTTTATAGCACCAGAGCCTGTAGAGGCTATACTCAATGGCCTGTGTAATCTATCAAATGACTTATGTCAGCCATAACCAGGGCTTTTGCGGAAATTGGCTCACTTGCTTTCCTTCCAGACTGGAAACTGTGGAACTGTCGATCTGTTTTGTATTTTTTTCTTAACGAGGCATGTTTACAAGGTTTGTTTACAATGATAGAATCAAAGCGCTGCTGCAATACAGAGAGTCTGTCTGTGGTCGGTTGTGGTTATCGTATGCAGATTTTGCGAGCCACTCTGAAATTCCAATAGGTCAGGCTTATAAGCTGCCAAATAATTTTAGTCAGATCTATTTCACATAATAGCTTTGAAGATATCTGAGTAAAATCACAACATCTGTAAACGGAAACAGAGTTTGGTATTAAGATATTCCACAAATTGAAATATTTCTGTAACGCAACTGATAGAACATGCCGCTAACAATGTTAAGGTCAAAAGTTCAATTCCAAGGGAATATAATGACGGAAATGTTTAGCTTGAATGCACTTTGTTACTTTGGATGAAATGGAATTGTACAGCACAACAAATTTCTCTTGAATAGAATTTTATAACATGGATTTTTGAAGTCTTTGTTGTGTTCACTGAAGTTTATTCAGCTGCATATATATAACCATGTTACTTTAAATCCATGATGTTATGCTTTATAACTTATTAGAAGGTGCTCTGGAATACTTGATTTGGATTGGTTTGTTGCAGCATTCTGAAAGTCAAATTAAAAAAGATATTTGTCCATTTTCCTAGTAAACAATTTCATCCTAGTTTTTAATAATTTAAATTGTGTTATTTTAGAATTTAATATATTATTGTTATTTTTGATAAAATATTTTGAAATGATTAAAAAGTAATAAAACTAATTTATTTATTTATTTACCACTAAAATGTTCTCACTTATTGGAAAAGAAGACTTAATGTGAACATTCTTCTCTTCATCCGTGTATTCATCATGGAGGTCCCTGTTAGTTATTAGCATTTACTGAGTACAGAGAAAGCGAGACCTCAAAGTGTTGTGTGCGTACCCCCCAGACCGCAAAAGTTATTAGTTGTGTTAGACGGTGTCTATAATGGTTTAAGCACCAGGGGCCTCCGAAAGAGCCGTTTTGCTGTTAATTAGAGGGCAGTGATTTAGCCCTGTGGAGCGGCAGGCCACCAGTGTACTCACTTCCCCTCATCTTCACACTCGTAGTCACGGCTCCTCCTGAGCGATGAGTCAGGCCTGCATGCGCGGCCCATGCCAGACAGGAAGCCCCATCTGCCCTGCGCCCAGGCTCATCATTTGCCAACGGTGCATGGCCTGATTTCAGGTGAAACTGATTAAGTGAAACAACAAAGGTTCTTCAGCAAACCCCCGCTGACTGAATGCTTGATCTTTATATCTTTCGTGCATCTTTATACTCTCACACATGCTGAACAGTTTCAGGATTCATCTCGTTTCCTGTGCAAATTGGTTATAAAATTTGGTCTCATCTTCACCTAAGTCAGAGGTTCTCAGACTGTTTCAGGTGGTAGATTAACTCAAATTCATAATTTTATTTAAAAAGCGGTGTAGGATTTACTTCAAAAGTACAATTAAAGGATTCATATACTTTCAAACACTTGCTACTCTAATCTACGTGCATCAGTGTTCATGCATAATGCTGACATAAACACATTTGAAAAAAGATCGCAGTGATATTGTTGTGGAGTACAGGTGGTTTATATGATTTCTCCCATCCTAGATGTGGTCAGTTACCACAGATGATTCACTGCCTGTCAGCATGGGTCGATTTTAATCATTGTTATATGTTTTAGGTCTTCCATATGTGTCCTGAGGACCTGCATGCCCCTCTATCTCTCTGCTGTTTACGCTAAAGGAAAAACCATCATCAGATTAGAGTGGTCTGCCTCATCTCAACTGATTCCACATTACTGCAGAAGTCACTTTTAAAGGATTTCCTTGAGCCATCAGATGCAGGTGCTCTTCAAAGATCAAAAGAGACCAAAAGTAAGCCCGCTCAGATCGTGATCTCAAATAGCCTGGTTTTATCCTGTCATGTACATTGTAAAAATGCTTTCTGTCTCCAGCTGTGATTTGAATTCGTAGAACATGAATTTCCTCCACATGTTGTTCTGGCTCACAGACCGGTCCTCTTGTGGATACAGAGAATGACTGTCATTTGACCTCTTTTCATCAAACGAATGTCAGGCTGATTCCAGTTAACGTAACAGGAACTGGAGTTTAAGTTATTATTTTTACTGCACTATAGCTATAAATTATGATGAAATCTTGTGTTTGGATGTGACTTGTTTGAATGATAATGGCAGGAATGTTTTGCCAACCAGCATCCGCAATAGGCAAAATCATAGATAAAATAGAAGTGGTAAAACAGAAACGCAGGCTATATGTTTCTTAACAACCTCTATATGAGGAGTGTGTATGTATGTATTTATTTATTATTTTTACAGATTTATAAAATTCTGTTTATAAAAATTAAAAATATAAAAATTCTGTTTATAAAATTCACAGATTGAAAGTGTATGGAAACCCATTAACCTTATGCTTAAATCAACAAGTAAACAAATGTTTGCATATATTTTCTATATTTTTTTAGGGATGGAGTTATTTGAAGTCTTTTCAAGTGCATTTTTGATACATTTTTTAATATGTATATTTTTTACTTTACTTGAAAAGTAATTAATCTGACAATTAGTCCAAAACATCCTGTGTAAATAGTGCAAGTAAAAAAATGAATACTGTACACTATGGCTGGGTATTGACACACATTTCACAATTTATATTGATTCATTTAGATATGTATCAGTTATAGTACATGTCAGTTTTTCTCAAGAAAAAAATCTCTCTCAATTAATACTGTAAACTACAAAGGAAACCATGACAATTAATATATTACTGTAATATTAAAGGTTAAAATTAATAAATTATTTGTATTCAAAAAATTAAATTGCACATTTTGCACATTGCACAATTACAGTTTTTGTAATAATTATGTTTATAATAACTTTAAACTGTACTCCAGTTAGTTTTTTTTATATATAAACATTTAAACGGTGGCTGTCAAAAAACTTTGAAACTAAATATTGAAAAAAAGAAAAATTAATATATTGGTTCATAAAAACGAGAATCGATTAATATTGAGACCCAGCCCTACTGTACACACCATTTAGATTATTTATTTATTTATTTATTTATTTATTTTCAGAACTACCTGCTCAAATCTACTATAATTTGAAAATGGTCTACTATAATGGAAAATGGAAAGACGCAATTACGTATCATTTGCCCACTTCCACCAAACCCAGTAAGTGAGCCATGGCAAAGTCCAGCAACTCGAACCACTGAGCAAACACAAATTACAGTTTAGACTTTCTGTTGGACTCTGTTTCCATAGTTTCTCACAGTGTTTCATTGAAGAAACCTTTTTAATAAACTCAATAAATAAAGATTTAACTGTAGTGTTGTAGACCAAGTCATGTCAAGCCTATGAAATCTGGACAGGAACTTGGATTCTCTCTTCCTCCTGGCATATTCTAGAGCACATATTGCCAGCCGTCCCATAGTCACACCCTGCTGACTGACTCTAACCACCACCGTCCTTTCCATGTTGATGTCAGCGTTTGGAGAACGTTACTACAGTGTTATCCTCTGGGTGCGTGCAATGTCTTAGGGGCCCTTTTATGATGAGTGGGATCTCCCAGAAATCAGTGCGCTTTATAGCTTTTATATTGACTAAATCTATTTAGCTCTAAATCCCTTGTTGAGAACGAGCCAAGAGTGCCTGGATAATCCTATAATCTTTGAGAGGTGGAAAAATACACCACCATTATCTGGGGAACAGTTGCATAATTATAATTTGTTGCAGATATTAACGATTGCATTACATTGCTGATTATGTCATAAGACTCTTCTCTGATTATGAAACCAAACCCACAATATAAGATATTTTGAGCTTTCAGAAATTTGGACTCGGTAAGATTTTTTAATGGCTTTGAAAGAAGTCTCTTATGCTCACAAAGGCTGCATTTTTAATCAAAAATGCAGTAAAACAGTATTACTGTGCAATATTTACAACTAAATAATAACTTTTATTTCAAAAATAAAAATAAAATTGGATTTTCTGCAGCCATTAGTCCAGTCTTCAGTGTCACATGATGCTTCAGAAATCATTCTAATATGCTGATTTGATGCTCAATATAGTTGTACTGCCCAGTATTTTTGTGGAAACCTTGATTCCTTTTTTCCAGGAATCTTTAAAGAAAAGAACAGCATTGATTTGAACATTAAAAATAAAAGACCGTCTTTACTGTCACCGTTGATCAATTTTATAGGTCCTCTCTTTAAAATAAATTCATAAACTAAAATCTTGGTGATCCAACTTTTGAATGGTAGTGTAGTGTCAAAATCCAAAATGGATTTTGAGTGCCACTTCCAAAAAAGTCTACAGTATGACTATGGGAATACACACTACTGAATACATGTATGGTTTACAATATACTTTGTAACATAACTGACTATCTAATTAAATGCAGTACAGTCTTCAAGGGTAAATATGATATAGGTAGAAGAATATGTGAGGTCAGAAAACAATCGTTTAAGTGAAACCATGTCCTGGGCCGCACCATCTGGTGTTCTATGAGGGGGGAACCCCACACTGCTGGTCTGCTTTTTGCTCCATGGCCGCTCAGTAACACCACTCTGGACCACAGTCATTAATCTTTGTGCTTTTAGGTTAGGGCCTCCTGCTGAGTCCAATAAACATAATGCAAAGCAAACACATAGTAAAGTTAGGTTGTAAAGCATGAGAATTTGTTTTTCTGAGTAGACCATGTCTTGTTAGGTGCTTTGTTGACAGGAGAAATCATGAACACGGACAAGGTATGAAGAAATATGGTCAATAAGGTTCTCTTTATTAACATTAGTTAATGCATTAAGTATCATGAAACAACAATAAGCAACACATATTTTTGCAGCATTTATTACACTAGGTAGATGCTAATTTAGAAATATGTCCCCCCCCCCAAATATGATTAACTAAATGTTAATTTGTACGACTTAAAAAGTAAAATAAATACTATACACTACTATTCAAAAGTATGGGGTTGTTAAGATGTTTCTGAGAGAAGTCTCTTATGATCACCAAGGCATTTATTTGATCAAAAATACAGTAAAAACAGAAGTATTGTGAAATATAATTACTATTTAAAATAACTGTTTTCTATTTTGATGCTCAAAAATATTTCTTAATATTATTGTCAAGGCTAAAAATCGGTTTGCTGCTTATTTTGTGGAAAACATCATACAATTTTTTTCAGGATTATTTGATAAACACAAAGTTCACAATCAATTTAATGCATCTTTACCGAATAAACAACATATTAATTTCTTCTTACTGACCCCAAACTTTTAAAACAGTAGTGTATGTAGAAATAAAAGTAAAAGTATTACTCATTGTCAGTTCATGTTAGGTATTGCAACTAATGTTGACATATAAAACCTTATTGTAAAGTGCTTCCAATTCTTTCACATTTTCATGAAATAATGTGATAGCACGTTTGTGTAAATTATTTTTTGCCTGTTTTCGGGCTGGTTTTCCAGGCCTCATCTAATGCCTCTAAAGCACTTTCCATCTCATTGCCTTCCTAAAGATTAAATAACAACTATGTATATGGTGATTGATTGAAAGAGAAGTGTTATTTGCCATTCATGCGACAATATAAACCCTCCCACAAAAACATTTTCATTCTGTGTTTTTACTGCTCATTGAATTTTCAGTTCAGTGGTTCAGTACAAATTTAAATATAGGTTGAACCATTGAGCAAAAAAAGCATTAAGACTCTCCACACCCCAGCCTGAATCGAGCCTAGAGGTATATGGATGTCTCACTGTTAGATATGAACAATGCTGTCTGTCATACCCAAGCTTAAGGAACATATTCCTATTGATGCGAGGAGTCATACAGTGCCCTCGACCCATTCCTGATTCAGAGAAGTGCCATTTTCATGACTGAGTGCTCTTTAGTGTCAGATAATGGCTGTTCTTAGATCAGAGGGTAGAAAAGATAAACGAGTGGATTTTCTGGTTGGGTTGACTCGAACACCTCCTTCTCTTGACCTCTGATTTGTGTTAAGTGAATGTACGGTGAGAACTGACACTGGATGTCACACATGAGCGTCTCCACTTGGTGTGTTTTTCCAGAGACAAGCAAACACGGAGGTGGAAAGACGTTCTGGAATGGGGCTTTTCAAAGTTAAGACGCTGCGATGCAGCCTAGGCTGACAAACTAGATCCAGAAGGAAGAGATAAATGCCTTCTTTCCTTGTTCTGACATGTATTCCCATTGATAGAAGGATTGTGTGAATGTGAAATAGCATAGTGTACACAGCAAAGGCTTTACCCGTTAGCGTCTACTGTACGAGGCACACCCAAGCTAGGCATTGACTTTCCTGTCATTTCTGTTTGACTTATGGAGGGATACTTATAAAAAATGTTTTCTTCACTTCTTTCTGCTGTGGTTTTTGGTCGAAGCCTTGATTCTCCAGAGCTTAAGTCACAGATTCTTTGAGAAAACTCTTATACAAGATCTTCCCAGTCTTTGGGTGTTCATCAAACTCTGATTTCTCGAGGTGGTCCAGGTGGTCCTTCGTTTGCGAGAGAGTCTACCGTTTGAACTCGGTCGGAAGGGTCTTTGTTCCCTTTCTTATTGTCATTCACATATATTGTCTGTGGTTGTTTTGTCAAATTCCTCTGTACTTCTGTCAAACATTCCTCTCCCCTCCATTGCCTACTCTTTTACTTGTTTCTCATTAAAAGTTCAGGGGGAGACAGACGGAGAGGAGAGGGGGAAAAAAGCTTGTTTGGTGCTGGCCTGGGGGCCTCGTGCTCTGTTGTGGGAAGCAGCGTGAATGATTAATGGAGGGAGGTCTCACTCAGGGGGAGATGACACCCACGTTTACAGAGGAATTGAGGTATTGTAATGCGCATTGATGTCAGAACGTGAAATGGAAAGTATGGTGCCCTTTTGGAATGGAGGAGAGAGACTCAGGTGACAGGACGAGAGGAGAAGAGTTTAAACGCAGTGAGAACTCTCTTTATGGCTCTGGCTGGACCGCTTCCCGACCTCCTGTGTCTCTTCATGAAACAGAGCAGACCTTCCTTACATGAAAAGCCGCAGTGACAGCACCTGGTTGTTATTTGGCCTAATGGACTGGGAGCTTTACTCACCAACGAGCAAATCAACTTGGGGGGGCTTGTTGCTTTGTTGCGCACTCACCCGCTACCTCTTCCATCTCTCCCTTGTTTTCATCTTTCTCTCTCTTTTTCTTACCAAGGTTATTATAGTTTTGCAAATTGCTTCTTTTCTTTTTTTTTTACTACTATTTTTGCGTTCATGTTATGTTTTAGTTTAGGTTTAATCAGTTTCAGCAAACCAATCAGCCACTTGTGCAAAAATACATAAAAGCCGGAGGAAATCGTTTAGGTTGTCCAGTTTTGGCTGGTTGCCATGAACTCGTTAGTCCCTGCTGGTAGATGTTGCAACTACTCTTTTTCCATATATATATATATATTTATTTCCAAGCCACATATACATTGTTAATATGTATTCATTACTTATTTTTTAATTATTTATATATATATATATATATATATATATATATATATATATATATATATATATATATATACACTGCTGTTCAAAAGTTTGGGATCAGTAAGATTTTTTTTATGTTTTTTAAAGCTTCTTATGCTCATCGAGGCTTTATTTGATCAAAAATACAGAAAAAAAATAATTTTGTGAAATGTTATTGCAATTTAAAATAACAGTTTTCTATTTTAATATACTTTATATTTTATTCATTATTCCTTATAATTTGATTTCCTCTGAGGCAAAGCTGAATTTTCAGCATTACTCTAGTCTTCAGTGTCACATGATCTTTCAGAAATCATTCTAATATGCTGATTTATAATCATTATTAGAAACAGTTGTGCTGCTTAATATTTTTTGGAACGTGATACTTTTTTCAGGATTCTCTGATAAATAAAACATTAAAAAGAACGGTGTTTAATCAAAATATAAATTTTGTGTTACAATATACACTACTATTTAAAAGTTTGGGGTCAGTAAAAAAAAGTCTTTCTTTTTCTAAAGAAATTAATACTTTTATTCAGCAAGGATGTGTTAAATGCATAAAAAGTGAAAGTAAAGACTTATTGTTAGAAAAGATTTCTATTTTGAATAAATGCTGTTCTTTTTAACTTTTTATTCATCAAAGAACAAAAAAAGGTATAACAGGTTTCAAAAAAATATTAAGCAGCACATTTTCAACACTGATAATAAATCAGCATATTAGCATGATTTCTGAAGGATCATGTGACACTGAAGATTGGAGTAATGGCTGATGAAAATTCAATTATATATAAAATAGGAAACAATATTAGAAATTGCAATAATATTTCACAATATTACTGTTTTTTTTCTGTATTTTTGATCAAATAAATACAGCCTTGATGAGCATAAGAGACTCCATTGAAAAACATTAACAGCATTTTGGGGGCCTGAAATGCAAACTTTTGAAAACAGTACAGTTATCTTCTCTGTGTAAACTACAAAAACACAAATTTGTGAAAATGGTGGCATCATGCACGTGCATATTATGTGTTCAGTCTATAGGCATGTGCGCAATTGCGTGGTGTTTCTTTCAAAGTGTTGCATACCCTTTTTTTTACTTTGCATTAATTATTATTGTTTTCAAATGAAGTTTTCATCTCTTAGTCTTCACTTTTAGTATCTAATAATAATTTTATTGATATGCTGTATCTCTACCTGTCTTTCCCCTGTAAGCTGTGCAGTCTACATGTTGTAATGTACCCATGTGGTACATTTTCTCCAAGCGAGATATGAGGCACGGTGCACAGGATGCACATATAGACCACCTCCTTCCCTCGACTGCTGACGGGCAGCAGCCCAGAGCATACGCATGCACAGATAAATGCTTCCACTAACAGTCCTCTCACACGAGACTTGCTGTTTTGAAGTGTGTCTGTGAGTTCAGAGAATCCCTAACTTCACTTTTTCCTTCCACCCTGTCTCTTCCCTCTCCTCTTGTGTTTTTGGGGTCTGTGGAGAATGCTGACATGAGATTTCCTGCCAGTGTGTTTTCCTGTTCAGAGCACTATTACTTCATTCAGAATGTTTTTTTTTTGGCAATGTGCTCATCCATCATCAGATTCCTTGAGGACGGAGCTCTTTGTGGACGTACAGCTCATATGTCTTCAAATCTGAACGGTCCAGTCGATTATTCCGTAACCTCGTTGTCCCCTCCCATATCCTGGGAGAGACCGTGCCTCTTTCCATTGTAAAGTGGTTTAGATTACACTGCCTCATTGTTGATTTCTGCCTCTTTCATCCTCCGTAACTAAAATGACAAACACATTTCTCTTTAAACTTGCAGAACACAGTTCATTTGTCATATCTCGCTCACATCTCTCTCTCTCCAGGCCTGCTGTGAAGATACAGCGGCTCAAAGGGGGAACGGCTTTGCTCTGCAGACTGGGGCCTCCTAACAAGGTATCTGTGTATCTAATATTCAACATGTGTTTTAATGTTTCCACTGGAGGTCTTCGTAAAAATATTTTTTTCCTCATCAAAACACGAACTTGCGAAAGTGAAAACAGGAGAGGAGCAAAAACAAAGGTCTGACTGTAAAACCCTGAAAACTTCCAGCTCAGCATTCGCTCCTTTAAATCAAAGTGCCGCCGTTGAGACCAAACAGTGAGTCAGACACTGGAGGTAACACAATTTCCATGCAAATTCGCCATGCTTAATAAATCCAAGTTGTCAAAAAACCACCCTTCGCGAGTGTTGATGGCCTTGCTCGCACGCCTCCTCCGAAACTGTCTTTCCATTCGCCTTCTCGCCGTCTCTCTCTCTCTCTCTCTCTCTCTCTCTCTCTCTCTCTCTTTCTCTCTCTGTTTAACAGTTGAAACTTGAAGAAAAGGATCAATAAAACATTAAGTTTCATCACTTTTTCCATTCTTTAATTTTCACCACAAAGCTGACATGTTTTAAGAGGTGCAACCTAATATTGCCTGAACTCCAGGACCCACCACAAAGATCTCTGGGTAACGGCAAGGGGAGGAAGTGCACAGACAGGAAGACGGGTGTGTATGGAAAAGCACACTCCACTTGGCTGCAGCAGCACGCCCTTAAGTAACAACATATGGCAGCGGAGGAATTCTTCTGATTGACGGTCGCATGAATGTCACCCTGTCGCTGTGGACACATGTCCATGTTGGAGGACTGATAAGACTAGCCGTACCTAATTCCTTTCCATGTTCTCATCTTGGAGAAGGCATCACAATGGGTATGATTCATGGGGTAATTCCGACAGCTACTGACTTGGCTCCCGCTCACATTTGGGAAGAATGTGACCTCACAATACTGTTCTTTCAAAGGCCTATCCCTGTCTGTTCTTCTCCCAGACCCGGCCTGAAGCATGCCTCTGTTCCTGAAGAGGGAGAGAGGGAAGAGGGGAGAAATCGAGGGAGAGAAATAGTGGAGAGAGTGAAACTGTGTGTGTGTGTGTGTGTGTGTGTGTGTGTGTGTCTTTCCCTAATAGCCAGTCCGGAGGAAGGCAGGTCATTGTCATTCCAGGGCAAAAGCAAGCATGGACAGCATTATTCTTCTCGCTCACTGTCTGTACATGACATAGGTCTACATATAACAGACCTCATCTGTACAGCTGCATCACAAGCAGCTCAACTGTTGAATCAGAAATAACTATTACAGTTAAGACAATAGAGTTTGTGCAAAATTCATAATTGAAGAATTGGGTGCTTTGAATTGAAGTGTGAATTTGAATTGGCCACACCCCACAGGAAGCTAAATTGGAATGACAGAAAGAGGATATTAGTGAATTAAAATATACTGTATTTGCAATAATATATTCAATTTCTGCTAAAAGAAAAGCAATATTTTTATATTACTCCTTTTGTTGTTCGTATGTAAAGCCTATACATCTTTTAGAAACTATAACTTTTCAGAGAAAAAGCCATCATTCAGAATTTGTGTTGATGAACCTTAAATTATTAATATTATTTTCTGGAATTTAAAAAATTTGCAACCCATGATGACAGTTACACTTGTGTACTTTCAGTCCAATTAGTGCTACTAATTACTGTAGCTCTCCTGAATTAGAAAGACAGTTATTTTATAGTTATTATTAGTATTACTTTTTATTATTTAAACTGGAGTGCAGATAGCATCTGTATTTTTCTTTTAGATCAGAAGATCTTAAGACATCTTGGACATGTCTTGGAAAAGCACTTGGTGCATAAGAATTAGAGAAAAACAGAGTGTTTTATAATTACTTATAGAATATGTATGTATCTTCGACTTCAGACATCAATAGATTGGAAATATGAAAATGAGAGTTTATACAGACTGAGTTCCCTCTCTCCCTATGTATAGTTATCATTAGGGGTGGGACAATAAATCGATATGGCGATATATCGCGATTCTTCTCCATGCGATACGAGAATCGATATCTGATACCAAATATAGATATTTTAATTAATACAATAAGGTGCTCTAAATAGATTTCCCTGTTCACAGCGTCTAAAAATGCATGGAAATCGCGGCCGCGCCTTTTCCAGCTTCTTTCCAAAAGCGCTCTGACTCTGAGCAAGTTCCATGAACCGCGTTCTCTATGAAGATGGGGAAGCACGAGGAACCGAAGGATAAACAGATTTCCAGCCACTGTATTAGCTTTACTGCTATATATATATGTTTATGGAGATAACAGCTATCAGCGTGGACCATAGGCACCGATCATGTTATTATTGCAGAGCACATATTCAGTTCATGAGTAGCCTATAACCTCTCTGCTCAGATCGCAGGTGGATTTCCCTCACTATATGAGTGAGAGGGAGCGCCACCGGTGAGTCCAGTTTTATTTGAACAAAACTGGATGCTCTCCCTCTCTCTCAGATATTACAAGTGTGTGTTATGCAGTGTGAACAGTGGGAAACATAAATCTGCACCTATGGCATGGAGGACGAAACAAAACCTTGTCAGAGCCACAATGCAGCGCGAAGTGTGCCTACTCAAAGAAAGTAGCCTACTCCAGGTAAATTTTTAAATGTACCAGGTTTATATTATATCTATCTATCTATCTATCTAGTTTTTTTTCTGTTTGATAAGCAGTTAAATGTGTTCGTTTACACACAGAGAAAAAGAAAAGTGTAAGCTTTTTATAAGTCCAAGAATAAAATAATTAATTTAGCCCAGGACTCTGAACCGGTTCAAGGAACGAAAACGAAAACCGGAAACGAACAAAATTTTGACAGGAACAGAACCAGAACCAGAAACGAAATCAAATTTTATAGTTCCGAACAGAATCAAAAAATTGAAATGGCCATTAACCGGTTAATAACGTTATTTTATCGTTCCATTTAATATTTGAAATTTGCTGTCAACCAATCAGGAATTCAAGTAGTAGGCTATGCCCTTGCAACGCGTGAAATGCCCGCCCGCACTCAGCTGTGAACTCGTCATAGGTAAGTCGCAATGGCAATGCACCGGCGTTAGAGTTTATCCGAGGATAGTGTACGATGGATTCAATCAACAGACCACACGCACCTGCAGCGCTTCTGTGAACGGAGAAAACAGAATAAAACTATAGGCTTACATAAAAAGGAATAGGCTATGTATACACGAAATATATTTAATTTAAATCATTGACAGATTAACAAAACGAAAGAAAAAAAGAGCTGAGTTTTGGTTTATTGTGACACGATCCAAAGTTCACGGAAAGGAAAACGACAGCAGAAAGTAGTTTTCTTTACTTTGCAAAAGCTTGACAGTTCTGAATGTCTTGCTTCTATCTGTATACCAGTATGGCTATAGCGCCGGTGTTCTGACGATTTGTGCTACCCGCTCAGATTGTGCTGCCTCCCATTAAAAAGATAGGTAGCATAAATCAATAGCGAAAAATGCTTCCTATCAGATTGTGCTACCAGCATCTTATTCATGTGGTTTGAGGCTTTTTTTAATGTCCATACCTACCCCTACCCTAAACCTACCCGTCCACACCTACCCTTACCATAAACTTACCCTTAAATCAATGCAAATATATTATTGGTGGCACAATCTGATAGGTAGCATGTTTCGTCGATACACCGGCGCTTGACGCGCACACAGACAACATATTTTTTGTGATACTGCAGCCTGTTCATTATCAAAATTCATTATCAAAATACAGTTAAAGAACCATATAATAAGTAGCACTGCTCCGTTGTACAATCTGTTGCATTCAGCGTGACCACTATGCTGATATGCGAAGGATGATGATCGATGAGAGTGAAGCACAAAGCCTATTTCATAAATAATAATATTTTAGCATCCAGATACGTCGCGAATATGAAAACATTTGGATTCGTGCCGAATGAGAGAGGTAGGCATCAGTTTCACCTTAAATTAATTAGTTTTTGGCTTTACATTTATCTAGCCTAAATGCTTTAAATCGCCTTAACTTTAGAGGATTTGTTGTGGAGAGAAGGGAACTTTTTTTACCGGCATTTTAGCCTACATTATTTCTGAATGTAATCATAAAATGCAACGTGAGCCTATCTTTTTTTCCTCTCAAAACACAATTTTATAAGAGCGTTTAACAATGCAGCAAACATTTTTAAATATCTTGAAAAAATACTTAAATGTCATTAAAGCGTTAGCAGATTTTTTCTTTTGTTTAGTAGGCTACATTTGGCCAAAATCTATAAAAGACAATGCTGTTTTGGCTATGATTAAGCGGGTTAAGATACCAGATTTGTTGTTTTTTTCTTTTTCTTTTTTTGAGTAAAGAAAACGCTGCACATTATTATTATTATTATTATTATTATATTATTATTATTATTATAGGCAAAGAATTAAAAAAATAAAAATAACGTTATTAACCGGTTTCAGAACGATAATAATACATGAGGAACCCAGGAACAGAAACGTTAAAATATCGATTCTGCTCTGAGTGAACCGATTGGATTTTTTTTTCGTTTTCAAGCCCTGATTTAGCCTACTCAACATGTTAAAATTGATTTACAGAACTTTTTTTTGCTGTTTTCTAACAGTTTGGACTTGAATAAAGAAAGAAAACTTGCACTTAACTTTTTCACAGGCATTTTGTTTAGACAGATATCGTGATGTATCATTATAGGATTTTCTAGAAATATATTGATTATCGCAGAATCGCTGTATCGTGATATTATCGTTATCGTGAGCCATGTATCGTGATTATATCGTATCGTGAGATACCCTGCGATTCCCACCCCTAGTTATCATGTATTGTTAAAACATACAGACCCTAATGTGCACAAAAAAATTTTTGTAGTAGAATTTAAATATCTTGACCCTGGATATTAGCCATATACAAACCATAAAATAGCCAGTCTCCAAACATCTGTCTCAATCTCAGGCTGAAATTCATAGCTAGTAGAGACCCCCAGCGCTGGATCTTCACATCCAGTTGAAGTCATGGAGCGTCAGCTAACGGTCTGAGTTGAATCAAGCGTGTTCGATATCACCATTGTGCCAAATAGGGCACAATGTACTGTTCATATTAAGGAATTTTCCATATTAATTTCTCACAGGTGCTTTACCTGTATTTTGAGTTATGCATTGCATTTTTTTTAGGGTTAATGTCCATAAACTTCACAGAAAATGTCATAGCAAAAACTTATCAGCACCTTTTTTTTTAGTTTTTCTACAGATTTTTTTCTTACTGTGTGAGAGAAAGAGAGAAGGCAGGAGGAGATGTGATGCTGTAGACTTTCCTCATCATGGGCCACCAACCTACTCACCACAAGCCTTCATTGGTAAATGCATGCTTTTCAAACACATCACAGATACATACATAAAAAACAATAGACTCTCCAGCCTGTCACTCACTAACTGGGTCACTCAAAACAGCTGGACAGACTTTTGTCTGGTGTTCACCCACACATCTCCTATGGCAGGCCAAAACCACCACGTGGTTTGTCATCCATCTCTACGCCAACTGTGCATGTTAGATCTCAAAGCAGTCATCCATCTCTTTCTTATTAGGCGTCTCACCATACAAACAGCTCTGAGTCATGTCCTAAACTTCTTATGATACTCCATTCAAATTGTTTATACAGATTTATTCCAAAATCATCATGTTAAATAGCAACTCTACAAGTGAGCACCTTCAATCAGCACTAGACCAAACAACTAATTTTTTAAGACAGAGCCAAATGGAAATATATATTGCATAGACATTTAAGTCATTTGTTTTTTCCCCTACATTTTGCTGCAACAAAAGAATGAGGCATTTTGGGGCAGACAATGCATTGGCAGGGGAAGAAAGGTTGAGGGAATTGTTAAAAATGGGCTCCTGGGCAATCTCTCAATTCTTCCATGAGCACACATCCCTTGGCTTTGAAACGTTTTAATCAAGACATCACACTCTTATTTGCTCTGTTTAGCCACTTCGCTAAGTGCTAAGTAAGTTGATTTCCTGGAATTGTCTCCTTTTGTAAGTCAAAGAAAACTGGCCCTTAGTCATAAAAAGCAAGATAGTCAAAACAACCGTAATTAAAAATAAGATCCTTCAGAAATGGCCAGGCTTTTTTTTTGGCAGCCAAACAGTATAAACTTGACTCGTTTAAATGCATTAATGGTAATAAATTATCAAACTGAAGTGTCTGTTTGCTATATAGTTGTAAAATAGTAAATGAGCTGTTTTCAATTAGCATAAATTCAAGACTTCACTGTTATACTTTGATTTGCAGACGATCTGGGCTCCTAGACGTCCGTTGAGGGTGGAAGAATTTGGAATTGTTGGAAGTCTCAAAAAAGCATGTCGGCTTTTCAGAAGTGATGATTTCAAGATCCGCCAATTCATTCTTATCGGGGCCAAGAATGAATGTTTGATATCTGGATATCTTTAACTTGAGTTACACTGTGTTGCTTGGAGTTACAGCATATCTGATTACTGGTGTTAATGACAGCCTTGAAACTGATGTTCTGATACATCGTGAAATAAAATAAAAGCTGTTATGTATTTTATAATCCTGTATAGCATTGCATGAACTTGCTGTTTAGAGGGAAAGTGATTCACTTAAAAGGCTACAGTGAATGTTATTCCTTACAGGACGCTTTTATTAGCATTGTTGCATTACTATAAAATACTATAAATAGCTTTAAAGACATTGTGAGGAGTTTTACACATGATCTGGTTCCATGAGAGTTTCTTTCTGTCTTTAAATCTTGGTCAAGTGCATGAGAGTAACCTACTGGAATCAGGACAGAGTAGCTGTTGGTTCGACAAGAAAGTAGACTAGACATCTATTTTTACAAAAATAGAGCTTGGTTTATTTCCAAGCACAGTAAACGTGAGTCAAAAAACCATCAGTCTAATGACTCTCAAGAGGCAGGTCCAACACCAGAGCGGTCCAGAACAGCCCAGGAGGTCAGATAGCAAAACCATCTAGTCAGTTTCGTGGAGCTGTACAGATATAAACCCAATAATAGGAGCAGATGACGTCGTTTAATACCCTGAATGTTTTTTTGTTTAATTCTTGAGAAAATATTGTCTGAGCTTGTTAAATGTCTACATCAGTGTGTTTTATAGGATCCCTAAAGTAGCCATAATTGCTTGTAATGCAACACACAGTAGAGCTGGCAAATGCATATGAACAACACTTCTGCAATAGCAATGGTTTTCTTTATATGCACAATAAAATATGTGTATGTAGTCCCGTATTTCCCGTATAGACGCAACAAAAAGAAATATATGATTTGCACTTAAAATGTTGAATCTAACGTTTTAACATCATTGCTGTTACTATTTACAAATCCAAACAATGTCACTGTTTAATTTTACAATGTGGTTAGCATGTCCAATGAAACAGCATGGCATAAAGCAACTGTTGTTAAGCATCCAGAAAAAGACACACCGCACTCAAAAAAAAAAAAAAAGTTAGGGCCTGGGACTGCAGCATTAGCTAACTTCCCCGTGATTAGCCATCTTGAATTCCTCATAATAGTGTTTCTGTCATCATAGCTTCTCAGACATTTCCTTGAAGATTTCTATCTGCAATGCAAACACTCCCCGGCAAATATCACGCTAATCACCATGATTCCAGCATGTGCCTCATTTTCCGCTGGGAGTAATGTATCTGGAGCATAATGCACAAATGAAAACAATCAAATCATCTATTGAGGTAAGAGGAAAATCATGTTCAGGAGGCCATGCTGGTAAAACCACAGATTAAAGATGCTTAATTGTATGCTGGGTGTGCATACAACTAAGTAAATGCACTGCAAAAATGTCTTTATCTCTTAAGCAGTGTTACTTTTCAAGTGAAATCATTGTTTATTTATTTATTTTTGCAATATGTGTCATTGTGCTTTTACGGAAGAAAAAAAACAATAAAATAAAATAAAAATAATTAAATCAGTATTTTGTAGTTTTACTGAATTAATATGGAAACAACCTTTACCTGAAAAGCAAAATTACATAAGAAGATAAAAACATTATTGAGAAATTAGTTGTATAGATAATTGTACTGGAACGCAAGACAAAGACATTTGAATAATTTTTCAAATGTACTATTATTCCGCATTGAATGCAGTGCAAGTTTGGCAGTAAGTGCATTTTCAGCAGCACTGCACATTTTTAAAGCTCACATGATTCACAGATTGCACATCTGTGGAGTCGATCAGTACTGCAGTCGCTGGATCAGTGTGTAATCACAAAACCTTCCTCAAGAACAGGAAGACAGTAGATGCTGAAGCCTTTCCTGTCAATGAAAGTACATATTGTAGACAATGAAACAAGGAAGCATAAATTGGGAGCACCTAATATGAAGTTGGGTAGAACTTCCCTTAGAGTTAGTATCTGTACTTAAATGAGGAGTTATAATGGGTATGAGGATTGAGAGATCCACCTCTCATTGTTTGAAGGAGAAAAAAACAGCGTTAACAAGATTAATTGATATTCGCACGTAGAAAGACCAAATAGGAAAGATGTCCATATTAGAAGTCTTGTAATTACTTTCCTAGGCCATGCATTTGAGTAACTGAACTATATCTATATGCATATTTTAATCTGGCCGTGATTATTGGTTTAAGAGCAGGCCTGTGTGTTTAGATATTGGTTGATGAGATTTTTCTTTAATGCATTCCTAATTGTTTTACTCTGTACGTGTTAATTTGATTCCTCCATAGATTTATGTCAGTTTCCAGATGGGCTGGCTACCAATGAGGCAGACTTGCCCCAGAGCAATTCCTCAAGTGAAGCAAGACCACAAAGGCAAGGGCAAAGGTCATCATGTGGTTCAAGAAGTACCTTCATTTTCCATCATGTTTGAAGGCTGGAATTAAAGGAATAGTTCACCCAAAAAATGAAAACTCGACCTCAGGCCATCCAAGATGTAGATTAGTTTGTTTTTCATCTGAATAGTGGAGAAATTTAGCATTATCATCACTATCTCATCAAATGATGTCCATCATTAAGGCATTTTAACTAAAAAAAAATATCATAGTTTCTGGCCAAAATACAAGTCTATAATCCATAATAATGCTTGACAGAAGAAAAAAAAGTCCATCTCCTGTTTTTCACTAACATCATAATCCTTGTATTTGTTTAGAACTGTTTTTGACTGTTTTCAGTTGTAACCAGTGCTTGATCTTTGCATATTTCTCTTCTTATTCAGAGGAAATTACTTTTTACTGGAGAAAGCAATATTATGGATAGGGGGTTTATATTTTAGCTGGGATATAACGGTTTGAAGTTAAAAATGTCTTGATAGATTTATTACAAACACAGCTTTTTGCTTCAAAAGACACTAATTAATAGACTAGAGTTGTGCTTTTTTCAGCTGTTTGAGCTCTCATTCTGATGGAACCCATTCACTGCAGAGTATCCATTGGTAAGCAAGTCATGTAATGCGAATTCTTTCCTGAATCTGTTCGGATGAAGAAACAAACTCATCTGAACCCATATATCATTTTTGAGTGAGGATAGTTATGTTTGTGTGAATAATAATGTTCTTTCTCAGATATGGGTCCATCTGTCACTCTTTAATCAGCTTAAGCTCAAAGAGGCTTCAGCGCCTCTTGTCTGCACTCTATTGCAGTTTCTGCTTTAAACACTTTCAACCATACCACTGTTTAGCACTAGCATTACAGTCTTCACTGTCTGTGGCCTAAAACCTTGAATGGCATTTAAATGAATGTAGGGGAATCACCTCAGTATTTCACAATAAATTATTTAATCTTATTTACCTTAATGGTAGTGGAAGCTGATTGGTGCCCATCAGTGGGTCAGTGTGCCAGCATCAGTGGGATGATGGCCCATCTGTGGATGTTTCTACATCTGCACACTCTTAATACTGTAATCCAGCATCACACACATATTACACCCACACTGTTCAGTGTTTAGCCGAAACGAAGTGGACTGTGTGCAGTGATTGGTGCTCTTATATGGATTTCTGACCACAATTCAAGAAGACATTGAACGTGAGGTGAATTTTTTTAGTCTTTTGAAAGCATTTTTTTTTACCTTTATTGGATTTCTGTTATGTTGTGTTGTGTAGAAAATACTTTTGTTACTCTGAGTTTGATGTGTTTGGTCAGGTGTTGCAGTAAGGATAATGTTGTGATTATAGAGATGGTTTGGCCGCCACACATGGTCTCACCCACAGCAAGTGTGTGCTAATGGGTTTACGTTACGCTAATAAATCACCATCATCCATAAACTGGTTGTGAGAGTATGTTTACGAGGCTTTAACAGCTCCTCACCTGTGCCAGCATCTCTCATTTAGCCGCCCTGCAAGCTAGCATGCCTGGCACTCTTCATATAAATCCGACACAGTCATGGGTTTAGTGAATACTGAGGATTGTTTCTGGGTCTGTTTTATGCACATGTTGTCAGTAACTGTTGATTTCACATTTTCACATCAAATACCATTGCATATTTTCCTCAATAAATGAAGCAAAGTCCTGCCGTTCAAAGTTTGAAGTAGGTAAGATTTTTATTACAGTAAAAACAGTAATATTGTAAAACATTATTGCAACTTAAAATAATTGTTTGCTTTTAGCATATTTTAAATGTGATTTATTGTGATGGCAAAACTGAATTTTTATTAGTTTTTAGTGTCACATGGTTCTTCAGAAATAATTCTAACATGCTTGTTTGTTGTTCAAGAAACATATCAATATTGTAAACAGTTGTGCTGCTTAATATATTTTTTGCAAACAATTATATTTTTGAGCATTTATTTGAAATAAGAGTATTCATTTCTTTAAAAAAAATCTTACTGACCCCAAACGTTTGAACTGGAGTGAATATTCTTTTCTGTATCTATACAGTTTCTATATTCAAATCATTTATCTCTATACAATGGACATTTTTGTCCCTTTGTTATTGTTGACAAAATCAAAATCTTTTTTTCTGTTTCTGTGCTAAAATATTTTTAGTTCATATTTCTACTTTTCAGGTTTGTACTGGAGATTTAACATGAATCAGGGTGTAACCATTTCAGTGACATAAATGCAAAGTGATTCAGCCAAAATCCTGGAAACTTGTTCTAAAATCTTTGCTTTGCATGAAAACATTTTACCTGGATAAATCTGCCCCCACAGTGTCTCTACACTTTTGAGAAACAACAGCTCAGTTAATCAGAGCATGTCATGTTGTATTTGGCTGACTTTCAACAAGTTGTAGGGTGGTGCTGGTGGTTTTGTTCCTAAACAGTGAAACTAATCAGCTCTCTTGTCTTGTCTATCTTGAATGTGCACAGAGAGGTGGATTCTCAGTTTCTCTCTCAGCGATAACTGCTTCCTTGGTTCTTATGTTGTATCATGGATAAAACATATCACTGATAGTAAAAACGTGTAAAAAGACCAGAATGGTAAATTCTGTGATGACCCTTTTTGTTCTTATTCTATTTTTTTTATTTTAGCTTTCTAGCAAGCAATGCAAGTTGAAAAAACTTTGTGAATCATGATCTTATCCACATTTATTCACACTTTAGAGACCTGAAAGATTTCCCTGAGAGAACCCAAAGCAGCACAATAAAGTATTTCCCATGTCACAAACCAGACAAGTGGATTTCTTGCTACATTGAGCAGTGCCTGCTGCTTTCGCTGACAGGCCAGGTAGTCCTGGGTCAGATAATGCCTTTGAGAGACACAGACACAATAGTTCAAAGGAACAGCGCTGGCATTTGATCCATTGTCCTGACAGGCCTTTGGAGACCACCACCCACAGAGCATCATCTTACCCGGGTGGAAAGCCAGAGAGCGCGGCTTGCTCTGGATTAATTCATTAAATGCAGGTGAGCCGTATCGGTGGACTGTAGTGGGCGACAATCAGCCGAGCCATTGTTTCGTGATCTTTGATGAGGTTTTGTGTGGTTCTTGATGACTTCTAGGGTTGGTATGCACGTTACTTTCCTCTCAGGCTTTGGTCAGAGTTATGTCATATGGCTTGAATGAGTGAATCAGGTTAGATCTGAGTACTTGTATCTATCTTGCATGCGTCTCTGGCTGTCTTCAGCCGAGCTCAATCATTCTCCACGATGCTTTGATGTGATTTGATGGAAGGTCTGTTTGTCTGTGTGGTCCTGGTTGGAAAGCATGACCCAGACTGATGTCATGGGTTATCAGATCAGAACTTTTAAATCCACCCTTCTCTCTTTATTTTCTCTCATCAGGCTCTCAGGGAGATTAAGCAATCTGCCGGTTGTCACGAACAATGATCATATGACAGGATTAGCCACCCAACAATCATGACTGAACAGCTTCTGTTTATTTCCAGAGCAGTTACCTCTTCATTAATAATGCACGGTACACACGCACTTACAAACCTCACTGTTTGCTTTAACAATCTTGTCTCACAACTTAGATTCCTGTCAAACATGTAGCAATTAATAAAATGTAATCCTGCTTTCACTGGAAGTGTTCACGTGATATTTATCAGATGTTCTTTAAATGTAATCATAGTCTATTGTATTGGTGTGAATGTTATACAGGAAAAAAAATGTCAAAGTAAAAAATGAGAGAAAGATGATTCTGGATGGTAGGCCATATAATGAGACAGGATTAAAATAATAACTATTCAATACAATGAATTACTACTAGTGGAAATCATTTAGGCCTAAATCATTGCTAAACTTGTTACAGAAATGCATGGCTATAGGATTCTAAATTCTGATTGGATAAGCCTTGAAAATAGCCAATAAATGTGCACCTTTGACAGCATATCAACTGAATTCCTGTACTATATTCCAAATTCTGTATTTGCGGCTGTAAATATCTTGCAGTTAGGCTAATGAACTACAGTGCTGTAATTTTTGTTTTATTTTGATTGTTATTGAGAAACATTCACTTTTGAAGTGTTTATTTCTATTGGCACTGCTATATATATATATACGTATATACTTTAAATTATTTACTTTAAAAATTTACTTTTCAGTGTTTTAGTAGATGGTGCAAAAAAGACTATGCACTTACTGCTTTGTGTTCATGATGTTTTAGTTGTATTTATTGCCTAAGCACTTAACAATATTGTTGTTGCTACATGTTGCAATTTAAAAAGAGATCTGGTTCTACCAGTACCTGAGCAATAATATTTCCACTGCAAATGTGTCACTCTCTCTTTTTTTGTTTGTGTTTCTTTGCCTTAAAAAAGTCTGTGTCATTGTATGCATGACAGGGTTATCCTGAATTTGCATTTAGAGTTGAGAAATAAATTCCCATGACATCAATGAGGTCTTTCTCAAAAATATTTTTATTTTTTTTCTAGTAAAAAGATTCGACATGTTTTGTCATGTATTTTTGTCTACTTCTTTTTCACTTTTAGATGAAAAAAAAGACAAAATTATATTCAGTAAATAATAAATAACACTATATTCAGGGACACACAGGTTTTTAGATTTTTAGTTTATTTATTTTACCTTGCAACAAGACATTTTATATTATTATTATTTTTATAATATATTTTTTGTTTACGTACTTTATTTATTTATTTATTTTACAGTGTACAGGCTGATGCTCTATGGCCTTTCTGAGTTTTTGAGTCTCAGTGGCTGTGTGAATTGCGTGATTTATGGGGTTCAGACAGAGGGCAGATCTTTATCTGCTGGATGGGATACTTTGGCCATTGAACAGGAAGGATAACTGTTGACTCAGCAAAAATCTCTAAACAGCGTGAAAGCAGTTTAAATACATGCACATACCCGCAGACTTCCAAACCCCCCCTCCCCCAAAAAACACCTCAGGCACGAGCCGTTGAGGTCATGGGTAAATAGACGTTTTGAGAGGTATGGGTTTGTGGGTAATTGGACTGACAGTGGAGTGGAGTCAGGGCTGCTGATGTTTATTTACCTCTTTTGTTGTGCCATGAGCAGGGACAATGAAACGCTCTGGCCCGGGCCCATGATGACATCTCCTCTTGTGCTGTCAGGGCCCGGATGCGATGAGCTTCTGCAATCCAAACTTCCTCTTTGCCAAATATTTCCTGGGATTCTTCTGCTACGTCAGCCTGAATGAAGGTACAGGCTGAATCTGGGTATGGGATGAGGTCATGGATGACCTGAGAAGCAAAAAAAAAAAAAAGTCTGAACTTGTTAAGCTGAAGTCATTGTTGTCTTTATAGAAGGTGCAGTGACTGTATAAACAAAGCTTCTCTCTTTTAAAAACACGCTAAGTTGCTAATGTGTTTTTAAATGTTTTTCATGGTGGAGTTTTACTTAGAGCAGGTAGAGCTACTTTTGGGCGTCTCAAGCATTTAACACTCTAGTGTTTTTGTTCTCTCCATTCTGTTGTTTTGTAAGTCAAGATCACACGCCCTTATCAAAACACAACTTTCAGATCTTTGCTGCCCTTTGGCATTCTGCTCCGGTCGTTAGCATGCAGTGTTGGTGCTCATGGGCCATTTCTGTGATGCAATGGAGGGCTGTGCTCTTCCAAGGAGAGTAACTTCCCTTCTCTAGCACATTCCTGAGTGTAGCTGCAGGCAAGGGTTGATCTCAAACCATATGCATCCATTACAAGAGAGAAATATCATCAAAGCCTGTGTGACGCAACACTGCCAATCAATGTCTTGACAATCATTACACCCCAAGCTCATTTACACACTTTGAAAAAGATTTACAGGTTTGTTTAACGTCACTTTATGCAGTGAACCCAAAGGTGTAATACATTTTTTTTTATAGCAGAATTAATGCAAACTTGTTTAACTATGTTTAACTTGTTTAAACACATTCAAATTCTACTGTAAAGCAGCTCTATAAAGACAATAGTGTCATTATTCAGCTCAAGTCAGTTCAGTGTTGTTATAGTTCACTTCAATAACTGTAGTTTCAATTGTGAAATAAGTTCAGTTCAGCAGCTCTACAGAAGGCGATATTGTCATTATTCAGCTCAAGTCAGTTCAGTGTTAATTCAGTTCCGTTCAATAACAGTGCCTATGTTGCAAAATTATAAACAAATTTGATTTAGCTGTAAAGCTCAATTCAGTTCAAGTTTTGTTCTTATCTGACAGTGTCAGTGCAGTCTAATCGATAACATTATTCATTACCTTCAAAACCCCAGCTAAGCAAGCCAAAAGCAACTGTGTTAAGGAACCCAAAATCAATCGGCTGACAAAACCTAATGTAACATTTATTAATCATTTATTTTAAATGAAATGGATCACACCATCATGTATCCTTACTACTACAGTACTAATTATAATTACCACAATAATTGTACTAATTAGATATATTACACTTACAATACTTTTTTATTGTTTTTGTATATTTTTTACTATATAAAGTGTTATTAGCTAGTGTAGTTAACAAACTTAATACATCCATGTCTATAGGTGTCAGTATAAAGTCCAGAACTACTGTGAAAAAAAGCCAGTAAAACATGAACAAAAACCTACTGTTTTCGTCTTTAATATTATTTTTTGCATAAAAAAGGGAACCACATGCTCTACTAAAATGATAATTTATCAAGAGAACAGTATTGATTTTTTTTGTGCGTCTACCAACATTTTTTAAAAAAAAATTAAAGCTAGTATTGCATTTACAAGAGGCAACAGCAGTTTAGTATCTTGCTTTCTAAAATATAATTTAATCTGCTCTAGAAAGAGGAGTTTTCATAGTCACCACACCTTGAAGATCAGATTTTATCAGTGATTTTATCACTTCCTGTATAGTGCACGGAAATGATTACAAAAGGCATGCAATAAGGTTGGAATGGGGAACATTTTGGGTGAACTACTGCAGAATCAGGACTATAAATCGGTTGTTTGCCAAGGTAAAATTGGCAAAAAGTTATCAAATTGCTGACACGTCGTGTGGTTGGTTTTGTGCAGTGAATGACTGGTTTTGCCTGTAGGCTCACTGACAGATGCTGTATAAAAGATTGAAATGCTGTGAGGATGCAGCGTTTGCCTGAGAACACGTCATTGGCAGCATCAGTGATCCTGAACTAATTCGGACAAGAGCCGGAACGGGAGACAGCAACCCAAGCACCACTCGCTTAACCCTCCATCTCTCCGTTTCAACATTACACCGGAAGAGCGAGAGCTGATTGTTAGAAACCGACTGTTGCCGTTTACGCTGCTGTTGGCCTTGGATTCCCATAGGCTTAGAGGTCACCACAACCAAACAGCAGGGGTGTAAGAATGATCCTAATGTTGCTTCTTGAAGGAGGAATAAAAGATGGCTTCAGGGGGATCGGGTTTCAGCTGGGGTCAAGGCAAGTGGAGGACCTTTGGCAACTTGAGTATGTAGCAGCTTGCCGCTGTCTACCGTAGGATATCATACCCATGAGACGCCAACTGGGCGGAACAGGAAAAAGATCACAAGTGGTGCCTCCTTCAGAAACGGTGATTTAAATTTCCCCGGGTGTTTGGCTTTTATTAGCTAAAGAGATTTGTTTTATCCTGTACCAGACAGGTGCCAAACATGGAAACATTCATATTTTTTTCAATATTTCTTTGTTTAAAAATCACTTTAAAAGTAGCAATTCTTAATTATCTTTGCTCTTCTTCATCATTTGATTCATATCTGCGGTCTTAATCAATATAAAATGCACAAAAACATATATTAAATTTAAATTATGCACAAGGCAAATAGTTTTAATTATTATTACTATTTTTATTTTTATGTTTGGTGGCCTGTTTTTGCCTAAACAATGTAAAAAATAAAGATAATTGTGAGGATTTCCCCCCTGTGATACAAAGCCACAACTGTGAGATATAAAATATAAAGTAAATTGCAGGATACAAATTCACACTAAGGGATATTAAAGTTACAATTATGATAAAGTAAATGCCTACATAAAAGCCATATATTGTGAAATACATAGTGTATATTGTACAAAGGGTATTTTGTGAGATACTCTTTTATTTATTTCACTCTGAGGCCAAAATGGGCTTCAGTGCTAATCAGTCTAATTTAAATGGAAAGGAAGTGTGTTTGTGCTGAAAACAATGACAGTTACTATAATCGAAATATGTTGCAGTGCTATTTCAGTGCATTTAGCTGAACTGTTTATTGAATTTGCCCTATAGACTTACCAACTAAACAAACAAAGCTTAAACAAGCTCGCTGAGATGCAAGTCCTGTCTAAGCAAGCAAGCAAATAAAGAGATCTGTCTGGGTTTTGATTATAAGTCGAGCATGAATAAACCTCATGGCTATTCTTGGTCATTTGAAAAGGCCATTCAGTGTCAGGAAATGAAACAGTACTATTCCCTCATAAGCTAATTGGCTGGATTGCAGGTGTCTAGTTTCCTATAACCGTTTCTCCAGCACAATAAATGTCAGTTCCCTTGGTTACAGGGCCTATTGGCAAGCTGAGGATCCGTGTTTGTTTCTGATGAGGTGGAGAAGTGCACTTTTCTGTATCAGGTGTAGGTGCTCTATTCCCAGTTTTGTGATTAAGTTTGTGTTCCTGTGCTGAAATATATTGTCACGATGCTTATTTGTGCTGCAGGGACCCAGCAGGACACCACAAGCCTGAGAAGTGGTTCTCACGGCTTTTGGCAGCCGATCGCAGGACGTTCATTAGCCTCTGTCAACATGCATATTGTGTGTGTGAGTGTGTGCATGTGTGTTTGTGTTCTTTCAAGCACCGGCTTTGTGCTTTGTTAGTGGTTTGTTGCTCCAGTGAGTTTATATGATGGTACTTTGAGACTCTAGTTGGCAACATAATAGATTCTGAGGTCGGCTTGGATGTTTCTCTGATATTTATTTTATAAAGCAAGAATTTAATATAGAGTACATTTTGGACTAAATTTGGCCAGTTATTTTTATTTTTTTCAAATATAGTTCCAAAAGAAGTTCCACACTTGTGTACTCGGGTTTAGAAAAAGCAGAGTGATAGAAATGTGAAATGTTGGAACACTGTTCAGCCAATCAGATTGGAGGTCCAGAAGTAACTGTATTTTTGTAATAAACAAATTCAAGACATTTTAAACAATTGCTTCCAGTTAAAAATACAGGTCCCCTATCCATGATATTGCTTTCTCCAAGGAAAAGTCATCTCGTCTGAATCAGGAGAGAAATTGTACAGATCGAGCACCATTTACAAGCAAAAACAATTCTAAACAATTATGTTGGTGGGTTTTGTTGTGAGAGGACAACAGTAGATGAGCTTTTTCATTGGAGGAAGCATTATCATGGATTATGGGCTGGTATTTTGGTCAGAAGCAAGGGTTTAAGTTAAAACGCCTTAATGATGGATTTGTTTCTTACAAACACAGCTTTTCACTTCACAAGACGTTAATGGATTGACTGGAGTCGTGTGGATTACTTGTGGATTATTGTTTTTGTTATCAACAGTTTTTTATTTTATTTTTTTCACACATAACACAACATGACATCCAAAATATAACAAAACAAAACAACAGACACATACTCAACATCTCAAGGTCCAATCAAAAGGGAGGGAGAGCGGGAAGGACAATAAAAACACAAAAGTCACTCCTTTATACAATCACGTATATCCATCAAAAAACACTGCCAAGCATCAATGGTCGAGGGCCTGGCCCCACCGACTCGCGCCGTTGTACATTCAAATGTCACTATTTGCAGACTTGTGGATTATTGTGATGTTTTTATCAGTTGCTTGAACTCTCATTTTGACGGCACCCATTCACTTCATTGGTGAGCAAAGTAATTAAATGCAAAATTTTCTCAAATCTGTTCTGATGAAGAAACAATCTCATCTACATCTTGGATCGCCTGAGAGTAAATTTTCAGCAAATTTCCATTTTTGGGTGAACTATTCCTTTATCTCTGATCATGTTTTAAAATTAAAGCTTTTTTATTTCAGAGAAACCATTTGAAGTGGTTTATGCTTTCTTTCTTTCTTGTTTAAAGTAATGTCTTTATTTTAAGGGTAAAAATATGATTAGAAAAGTGTAAAACAGGTGGATAAATAATTACATTAGTCGCTGCAGGTTTCCAACTTCACACAGCTGCCTGTAATCCATCTGGGGACATTACACCATGTCCGACAGCAAAAAAAGAGAGAGAGGAGGGGTAGTCACATGATAACTCTCACTCTTTTGCTGCTTTCTCTCATGTACATTTCACACACTGACCCACAAAACACTGTCACACAAGCTGAACTGAGTATTAATATTTTAAACACAATTTTATTACGCTTTCTGATTCATGAATGAATACAGCTAAAGGGATAGTTCACTCAAAAATGAAAATTCTGTCGTCATTTACTGATTCGGTTGTTCCAAACCTGTGTGACTTATTTTCATCTGTAAAATAAAGGAAGATATTTTGAAGACAACAATGAATAGCATTGACTTTTTACTGTAAGGATTAAAAAAAAAAAAAAAAAAAATGTAAAAAAATCTTTCTTGTTTAACAAAATAAAAAAGTCATACAGGTTCCAAATGACATGATTTCATTCATTATAGAAGTGAATATTCACACGTTTAGTTTTTTATTGGCTTCAGCATCTCTCTGTTTTTTGTTTTGTTTTTTGGTGCCTTAGGTCTCATGGAGCCCATGGCAAACCCACTTGGTGTGAGTAAACACATTCCTCAGCTGCACAGCGTGCCACAAGATTAGTTCTGACTTTGGAGAATGATTTTAAGAGGGAAACTCTGTCTCAAGGAGAAGATTTGTGTATGAGGTAAGCCATGAGCCATGTGTGCCTTTCATGAAATGCATATGTTTGCCCAAAACAAAAATCATCAGTATTAGAAGTTCGGCCCACAGAGCAGACACAACAATTAAACCGGATTTAGCCATCATAGCGGATGTATGCGTGGAATGTGACATTGTCATGATGCTATATCATGTGAGAATGAGTTGAATGATGAGAAATTCCAGTAACAACTGTCCATAATTAATTCAACTTTTTGTTTTATTAAAGGGACAATTCACCCAAAATGAAAATGATTGGGTAATTCCAAACATGTAGAAGTTTTTAGTCCATACAATGAAAGTCAGTGGGATCAAATGCTGTTTTGGACCCCACTGACTTTCATTGTATGGAAAAAAAGCAGTTGAAGCATTATTAAAAATATCTTCTTTTGTGTTCCCCAGAAGAAAGTCATTCATACGTGTTTGGAATGACCCAATAATTTTCCTTTTTTGGTTGAGCTATCCCTTTAGATAGCTCTGTGCAAATAGCTCAATACTGTTTTTGAGGTTATGAACTTGTGTGGTTGAACTTTGGATGTTTCAGGGTTGAAGATCAGACTGAAACAGAGATTTTCTTTGATTTAGAAGGAGCAGTCAGGTTTAGGCTCTTCAAGGCCTGTCAGAAAGCCTCCTAGTTTTTATTCATGCGCTCTTTTCAGCCTTTGTCCCATCAAGCGAGTGGACTTGTGGATTAGATCCACCTCGTGTCAGTAATATCATCAGGAAAAACTCATGACACCATGGGCCATTTGTTCAAAAAGGAGGGAATTTAAAGAATAGCACTTTTAGCCATCTGCTCTTTCTGCTTGTCTTTCTTTGAAGAGGAGGTGTCTTCCTCCATCACTTCCCCTTCTAGTGATCAATATGGGCCATCCAATCAATTGCCACACTCAATTAAACCTTTATAATTCCTTTCAAGCAACATACTTCTAAAGAAGCGTGAACTAAAAAAGCAGCCCATCCAAATTACACTCTAGTAGCTCTTTTATTGGGCTGCCATACAATAGAGCTTGACGGAAAACAGTCCTCATGTTTTGGAAAATAGGTCAGGCTGTATTGAAAAGGACTTGTCTGCCAGGCAGCCGGTGTAATCCGGTGTGGACGGACTCATTGTCTGAACTGCTGCTTGCCATATTTGATGTCCTATTGTTTCCTCTCCTCTTCTAATCTGCCCATTCTCAAAGTGTTGCAATTAATTTAGGCTGATTTCTATGGCAACTCAGGCGCGAGGGCCATTAAAGGATTTTAAAGGGGCGTGAAGGTTTACTTTGCATTGCATTGCGCAAGTACAAGTCAAGATACTCCATATAAAGTATGTAGTGTTTGAAGTTATGATTTTTTTTTTCACCATTGTGACGTTATATCTCACAATCATTTACTTCATATCTTATAATTGTGATTTTATCATAATTGTGACTACATCGCACAATTATGAATTAATATCATTTAACATTAACACTTAATCATTATGATAAATGTGATTGTCACACAATTGTGACTAAATCTTATAATTGTGACATTACATGTCTGAATACACTCATAATTGTGATTTTATATCTTATAACTGACTTTATATTTCACAATCATGAGTATCTCATAATTGTGACTACAGCTCACAATTATGCATTTAAACGCACAACTGCAACTTCATATCTAATAATTATGACTTATGACATTTTTTACAATTATTACTTTATGTCTCATGATTGTGACTTTACATCTCACAGGTATACATTTATACTATACAATTATGACTTTATATTTCATAATTATGACTAAATGTTTCACAATTTTGACTTTATATCTCACAAAATTGTGACTATATCTCACAATTATGACTTCAGTAATTGTGACTTTAGATCTTAAAATGACTTTATAACATTGACTTTTTCTCATAACTGTGACAGTATTTCATAATTGTGAATTATATCCCATAATTATGACTTTCACACAACTGTGATTTTACATCTGTTATTTATACTCACAATTGTGACTTAATATCTCATAATTGTAATTGTATAATTGTATCATAATTCTGACTACATTGCACAATTATGAATTAATATAATTTAACATTAAAATGTAATTATCATAAATGTGACTATATCACACAATTATACCTTTAATTCTAATAATTGTGACTTTACATATCTAAATACACTCACAATTGTGATTTTATATCTTGTAACTATGACTATATTTCACGATTATGAATACATCATAATTGTGACTACAGTTCACAATTATGCATTTAAACTCACAACTGTGACTTCATATCTCATGATTATGACTTCATATTTCACAATCATGACTTTATAGACTTTGTCATGATTGTGACTTTACATCTCACATGTATGCATTTATACTTTTCTTTTGTATCTCATAATTGTGACTATATCTTACATTTGTACACACAATTGCGACTTAATATCTTGTGCGTTTTGTGCATTTATATTCACAATTATGACTTCAATAAATGTGACTTTAGACCTCAAAATGACAATATCTCAGAATAGTGACTTTACATGTCAGTTGGTAATTGAGACCATGTCTCATAACACTTTGTTTCTCACAGTTGTGTCCACAGTCCTGTACGTCTCGCAGTTGTGACTTAATTTCTCAAAATGGTTATTTTATTGTAATTGTGACTTTACATCTCACAATTGAGACCTTATTTATTATTTGTTTACTCGGTGTACAGTTCTTATGGTTGTTTTTGTATTATGTTATGAAAAGGTGCATTAGAAAGATCATGAGATTGACAGTGAAGATGGACAAATTACCATGTTTTGACAATAAATTCATGGGGCTTCATTTACATTCTCTCCTCCCTCTTTGAACTAATGCGTTTGCCACAATAGGACTTTTGACCAGACCGCAGCTCCCCCTGGTTACCACAGAAACCATAGAGACCCTTCTCTGCTCATCTGGGCCCTCTCCCTTGTTTTCCTCTCTCTGCTTCCTGTCCTCTGTAAATTATACTGACTGAAATATTTTACATCTGATTTGAGAAAAAAGGCAAAGTCAAGCTAAGCCTTTTTATCTTTGCCAGTGAATCCTTGATAACAGTGGACCTGCGTCTTAAAGCAGGAACCGGTGGTCATAAACACCATTCCCATGGGAAAGTTTGTAGAAAGCCTCAGTTTATCTTTTCCTTCAGCGCAAAACGTTCCCACTGCAGCTCATAATGCCATTAAATGTGTGTGTGGGGAGAGTTGGGCTAAAGAAAGGGTTTGGGACACGTCAGGAACCCTGAGCAACCCACATCCTGTAAATCAGGTCTTCGTGAGCCACATCTCTCCACAAACACACACACACTTTTTCATTCTTTCGCTCGTTTTCTCTCTGCATAAAAGCGAGGGGAGAATAAAAGAAACGCACAATGCTGACATGCACGAGACGAGTGGCCCCTTCTATAAAAAGATAAACAGGGGACCAACCAAAAAAAGGGAGGGAGAAAGAGAGAGATTAACTCATGTCATCATCTTTACACACTGAGAGCCAATCAGCTCATTTTAAAGACAAATTAATTGGGTTTTCTTTTAACCACACTGGGCGTGGGAAAAGCACGGTTTCTTATAAAAAGAGGCAAATAAACTATTCCTTGCCTTTAACACAAAGCCAAATAGAGGCAGGATGCTAGTGTATACAGTTTCTAACTCTCATTTTCTGCTTAGTACATTGTTTCTCTACATATGATAAAATAAAATAAAATAAATATCTGTAATTATTTCTATAAATTATTTTACATTTATATTAAATGTATAGTTTATATTTTTAATGTTTTATATATTATATATTTACAATTAAAATATGAATAATAATATAATATAATATAATATGAATATTAATATAATAATAATAATTTTATTGTTTTTTATTTTTTATTGTAAAATATTTTTACTGTTACTGTTACACTCTCTACTGTTACACATTTTGGTTAGATCATTAGGATTATGAATATTAATTGATGGATTTTATAGAAGCTTTATATAGGACCACCTCTTAACCCTGGTAAAATTACTGTAATGCACAGCCTCTCGTTAATTATCACTTCAATTGACCCAATATTCTGAGACTTACAGCTGTAGCAAAGAGCGCAGCAGTTGTTTCACACACACATCTGAATAGCTTAGTTGCTCTTTTTAAATGCAAGTTGAAAAATATCTCATTGCTCATTCTCATAAAAAAAAAAAATGTACCACCCCCACTCATTCACACACACAGTCCAGCAGCCCTATATCCTCACTGCAGCTAAACTTTGGTGGTCTCCAGCCTTCAGTGGATAATTGATTATGGGATTGAAGCCACAGGGCTTTAAAGGGGGAGAGGTGAACGAGGTTTCCAAGGTCAACGCCACCCTCCTTCTTCTCTGCCTCCTTTCTCTCAATTATTTGGACAGGGTCTTCAATGCGATGGTCATTAAGGTTCAGCCACCAGGGGAAACTCCAAATATTTGGCCGTACTTGCTACAACTTTGGAGTCAGGAGCGCTGCAAAACATGAGGATGTTGTTTAGGTGCGTCTTAGTAGTTTCTGGTTCACAGGCAAGGAGAAAGCAGACTTCTGAAGAAAACACAGCCGGTTAAGCCATACAAAACATGCTTTGGCCTCATCATTGATTTTTTTTCTTCATATGCTCCTTATTTTGCAGCTTTTATGTGGATGTTGTTTAATGCACTTTGTATTTACCCCTGTCACGTTCAATGACATTTGCATCGAGCACTTTTCAAAATATTGTGTTAAGAAGATTTTTTTTTTTAACAGAGAGTCATTTACAGGAACAGAATTCCAGAAAAAAAGAGTCACGTGTTCATTTAATCCTCCGAATCACAACATGGCAGATAAACAGCTGCTTACCTCACTCCTGCAAAAATCTGTCCACCATCCCTCCACCGCACAGACTCCAATTTTATTTCTATAATTGCGTCCAGGAGGGGAACTTGAGAGCACGAGTTGAGTCTTGTGCTTAAGCCTTTGTGAACTTGTGAATGATCATTTGAAGGATAGTCTCGCACTAGTCATGCTAATTATTCTCTTGGTGAACAGTATTGGTTAGTTGCTTGCTCAAGGCCAAAGTGTACTGGCATCTCAGTAACTCTCTCATTTTTGGATTATGCGTCAGTGGGAAAGCATGCTAGAAATCAAAATCTTTAACCGTCATGCAGTGTTGCCAGATCTCACTAGATCGGTATCGCTGGTCTGTCAAAACAAACACATAAGTGACTCACCTCACCAAAATAGGCTTTCACAACTGAAAATAAGCCCATTTTATTTGTTCGTTTTTCACAATGCACAGTTTCAAAGCAGCTTTATAGAAAACTATGATGTTAATGTTTAGAACATCCTAAAATCTTCATGCATTTTAGTTGCATTTAGTACCGGACGATAATATTGTTTACACTTTGCAGCAAAACAAGAAATTGAGCATTTGTGATTTGCTTGCTTGATAAATACTTGCTTGATAGTATTTATTCCGCCCTACACAAGTATACTGTATGTACACGGGCAAAGTTGAATCAAACTTTATATATAGAGCTGTGCAATTTATATAGTTTACAAATTAGATTTACTATAGTATATATTGCTTTACGTGTATGTATGCTGGAAAATTATGTTGTACTATATATCCAACTTTTAGTATATCACTGGGCGCTAATATACACTGACCAAAATTATAAACGCAACACTTTTGTTTTTGCCCCCATTTTTCATGAGCTGAACTCAAAGATCTAAGACTTTTTCTATGTACACAAAAGGCCTATTTCTCTCAAATATTGTTCACAAATCTGTCTAAATCTGTGTTAGTGAGCACTTCTCCTTTGCCGAGATAATCCATCCACCTCACAGGTGTGGCATATCAAGATGCTGATTAGACAGCATGATTATTGCACAGGTGTGCCTTAGGCTGGCCACAATAAAAGGCCACTCTAAAATGTGCAATTTTATCACACAGCACAATGCCACAGATGTCGCAAGTTTTGAGGGAGCGTGCAATTGGCATGCTGACTACAGGAATGTCCACCAGAGCTGTTGCCCGTTAATTGAATGTTCATTTCTCTACCATAAGCCGTCTCCAAAGGCGTTTCAGAGAATTTGGCAGTACATCCAACCGGCCTCACAACCGCAGACCATGTGCAACCACACCAGCCCAGGACCTCCACATCCAGCATCTTCACCTCCAAGATCGTCTGAGACCAGCCACCCGGACAGCTGCTGCAACAATCGGTTTGCATAGCCAAAGAATTTCTGCACATACTGTCAGAAAGCGTCTCAGGGAAGCTCATCTGCATGCTCGTCGTCCTCATCGGGGTCTCGACCTGACTGCAGTTCGTCGTCGTAACCGACTTGAGTGGGCAAATGCTCACATTCGATGGCGTCTGGCACTTTGGAGAGGTGTTCTCTTCACGGATTAATCCCGGTTTTCACTGTACAGGGCAGATGGCAGACAGCGTGTATGGCGTCGTGTGGGTGAGCGGTTTGCTGATGTCAACGTTGTGGATCGAGTGGCCCATGGTGGCGGTGGGGTTATGGTCAGTGTTGGGCACGTTACTTTAAAAAAGTAATTAATTATAGTTACTAGTTACTTCTCACAAATAGTAATTGAGTTAGTAACTGAGTTACATCCTTATAAAAGTAACTAATTACCAGGGAAAGTAACTATTGCTTTACTTTTTTTTTTTTTTTTTTATGTTAAAATGTCAAATAACTTGGATGCCCCCAATAGTAAATGTTAAATGAATGAAATGGACACTAAATAGAATAAATTATTATTATAAAACATTGTACATTAATCGACACTATTTATCTACTGACACTTAGCATCAGTCAGTCAAGCATTAAAATAGGATATTATGATAATTTAGCATTATATGATGGTAGAACTTTAGTAATTAGAATAACCAAGTATGAATTCATATTTGTCATGTTGACTGAACTTAGGACTGGTGCTTAAGATATTGTTTGTCATATTGTGTTTCTATAAAAAAAGGGGGGAAAAATTGATAAGATAACAAAACTACTACGAATTATACCACTAATAACAATATAAAACACACTAAGGATTAATGAGCTGCTGTGTTCATGAATATTAATCAGGTTGTCTGCGTTTGCTCGAATTGATTCGCTGAAATCAAAACAGGGATGATAATAGGTGAGCGCCGGCCAATGAGATTGTCGTTTGCGCATTAACTCCGCCCACTAACAGAGAACCCGGCAGTTCTTAAAAGCTGAAGAATTCCAAAAGAAACTCTTTTGGAAACTATTTTGACACAAAAACACAATAAAGAATATCGTTTACATGTAGCACGTCAATTCTGCAGGTTATGAAAGACTCTCTCGCTCTGTATCTGTGTGTGTTTGTGTGTGTGTGTGTGTGTGTGTGTGTGTGTGTGTGTGTGTGTGTGTATCTGTGTGTGTGTGTGTGTGTGTGTGAGAGAGAGAGAGACAAAGCTACGGCGAGCCGTGCGCCTTCACACTAGAGTTTACAGTACGACAAATACAGCTACACTGCGCATCCATTCAGATTAACTGAAAAACCGTTTATTTATAACGCCGTTATTCCCATCACTGGTTATGGTATGGGCAGGCTTATGTTATGGACAACGAACACAGGTGCATTTTATTAATGGCATTTTGAATGCACAGAGATACCGTGATGAGATCCTGAGGCCCATTGTTGTGCCATTCATCCACGAACATCACCTCATGTTGCAGCATGATAATGCACGGCCCAATGTTGCAAGGATCTGTACACAATTCCTGGAAGCTGAAAACATCCCAGTTCTTGCATGGCCAGCATACTCACCGGACATGTCACCCATTGAGCATGTTTGAGATGCTATGGATCGGCGTATATGACAGTGTGTTCCAGTTCCTGCCAATATCCAGCAACTTCGCACAGCCATTGAAGAGGAGTGGACCAACATTCCACAGGCCACAATCAACAACCTGATCAACTCTATGCGAAGGAGATGTGTTGCACTGCGTGAGGCAAATGGTGGTCACACCAGATACTGACTGGTTTTCGGACCCCCCCCCCCCAATACAGTAAAACTGCACATTTTAGAGTGGCCTTTTATTGTGGCCAGCCTAAGGCACACCTGTGCAATAATCATGCTGTCTAATCAGCATCTTGATATGCCACACCTGTGAGGTGGATGGATTATCTCGGCAAAGGAGAAGTGCTCACTAACACAGATTTAGACAGATTTGTGAACAATATTCACAATAGAGAAATAGGCCTAGAAAAAGTCTTAGATCTTTGAGTTCAGCTCATGAAAAATGGGGGCAAAAACAAAAGTTTTGCGTTTATAATTTTGGTCAGTGTAGTTCACAACTGTGATATTATTTATGTATTTATTTATAATAACAGCTAAAGGTTGCTAATAATTATAGAACAAGCAACACTGGCATTTTATACAAATATATCCACGTTGTTTGGTTTTGTCTTTTTATTTATTCTCTTGTTTGTTGTCGCTATTTTAAACAAATATTATGTATAATCGTCATTTGATTAAACTTAATGCAAACTGGTGATCATCTGTTTCCATACATATGGTTGTTATTTAGGCAAATGCCTAGAAAAAAAGGCAATTAAGGAATCCATTGCCTATAGTTGTGGAGGCCTGGGAGGGTTGCGAAAGAACCTGACTGTAAATATGAATAAGACTCAACCAATTAGATTTGCTAAACCCAAAAGGGGGCGTGTCCATACAAACCAGCTTGCTCCGTGACAGTGAACAGGAGAGCGGCCCAGGGAAACACGAGCAACACAGGAAATGTTCAATATGTTGGAGAGTGTTAAAAAACGTGCTGCAGCTTTCTTTAGCGAGGAGCCCTTTCTGACAGTGCTGAAACTCACTGTTGTTCTTGGCTGGGAGTCTGGGCCCTCTCCCGGATCTACCTCTCTCTTTCTCTCTCTCTCATGCTCTGTGGCAGCGAGTGCAGTCAAAACCAAAAGAAAACATGCTTCGAAAGAGAAAAGTTGGGAAATAATAGAAGGGGATAGTACCCCTCTCCTCATTTGCCATGAAGAATGTATTTATTGCATGTATTTAGGACCAGTGCCTAAGAGAATCTCATTATATAAGATATATAGCCAACCCCATAAAATGATTAACATTATTTCATTATTTGCGTGCAGAATGTGTTACGTTAGCTCATTACGAGAGAAATTAGTGTGAAATAATCTCATCTGAAATATGAGCTCTTGGCAAAAGCTTTTGCATGAAAATGTTTGACAGCGCAAGAGAGCGTTCAGTTTGCAGCTGTTCTCAAATGGCGTTTGAATATCATGTAAAAGAAATTAAGGGGAAAATTGGTTTTGCTACAAATATTTGATTAAGGTATCATGCCATATCTGTTTTGCTGAGCGGTAAATGAAAAGCATTTGTGTGGTTCTTCAGTAACACGACCCAAAAAATGGAATGCCAAGTTGCAAAACTCGCCTCTCCCTCTCCTTCCCTCAACTCTGATAGCAGAACATCTGCACGCTAGTGACACTCTGTGGCAACCGTAGGGAATCCTCCATCTTCTTTGCACAGATACAGCTTAAAATACAAAATGTAAACTAAATACAGTACAATTTGGTCATCCAAATGAGTTTGAATGACTCTCAGAGATCTGTCAGAGGTGTTTCCACCAGGTTTCCTGAAATGAGACCCCAGTAGTGTTGTAGTTCTTTAACAGTCTGGGATGTGAACGTGTGTACTGGATTTGGGAATCTGGAAGGGGGATGAAAGGAAAAAGAAGTCAAGCTTTAACTCAAAGTCTTTAAAAGATGATCAAAACCATTAAAAGTTTAAGAGCTATCGCAGCCTTGAAGGAACACACTCTGCCTCTGTTGTCTGCTGACAAATGCCATGTTTCCTTAATAGCAACTTCACTGCCATTATTGCGAAAGTGGCTGCTTGATGAAGATTGAACTGCAAGATGGCTGAAGTAAATGTTTGTGCCACTAGTAATGACAGAATGTGCAGTAGTTGCTTTATTTTGTTTTTTGTTTTATTTTGTGTTTTATTTTAATTTTATTTTTGCTCATTTTAAATTTATATATTTCATTGCGGTATCGTATAATCCTGTTATTGGGCATGAAAATATCATTATACTGTAAAATACAGAACATGATGAGTAATTATTTTATGGCAAATCTTATTCCCTCTGACCTGCTCTGCTGATTAGAAACATTTATAGTACCAGTTGCTCTTTTTACGAGCCTGGAAAAGCAACTTCTACCTGCCAAGAAAAGTGAATGACGCACATAAAAGCCACTGTGCAATTGTTTCTCAAAAATGTAATATATGGGTATAAAATAGTTTTCAGTATACATCTTCTTTCAGTCAAGACTAGTAGAGTTGAAATCATGAAAATGCACTCCAGTACATTCTCAGCATAGCAGTTGACTCTCTCTATTGTGTGGTTTTCATTGGGTTCCTGTAAAATCCCAATTGTCAGTGTACATAAAAGAGTTGTTTCAACTTCTTTGCATGGTTATGACTAGGCCTACAAGGAATCTGTGCACACAGAACTCCTTTATACATCCCTTGCCCCTTATGTGTTTATTAAACATTTTGGCTTATTTGATTACTTTTTCAGCCACCAGTTGGGATATATACGAGTCAACATTTGAAGTGGATCAAAAACCTTTCATCACAGTTGTCCTAAAGCCTAAAACCAAAATGCGTTCTTGTCTTAGGACAACTTTTTGATCCACTTCAAATGTTGACTAGTATATTAACCTTTTCTCAGCTGTGTTTAACATGTCTTTCCATTTCTAAATAAGTTCCACAGAACGTTCCACAAAATCAGCAGTAAATGTAAGAAGCAATATGCAGATTCTTGTCTTGGCCTAGCTGTAATGGATGCTTAGTCATGCAACACAGTTACTGCACAGCAACCATGTCATCCTTTATTGTGCACAAATGTTTTTGCTTAAATACATATATAAATATCAGTGAAGCCTTTGATCAACGGGCTTAACAACTGGCTCTTAAAAAAAGTACTGGAGCATGGTGACCTTTTCTTCTGCATGGAGTGCTTGATACAGTGCTGACAGTTCTTTCTGCTCCTACTGTGCTCAAAGGCACTGGTGATAATTAAAACATTATGATTTGTGCTTGCAGGCATTTTATTGGCCCTGAAATATAAAGGTTATACAAAAGCAATCCTCTAACAGCAATACTTTTTTGTGTTTTATGAATGTACAGTATATTCCTTGTACTGTAATCCTTCCTTGCAGTTGTATGACCTGTAAAGTTGTATTGATTATTTTGGTCAAAATACAGTAAAACATTAATGTTATGAAATATTACAATTTTTTTTTTTAGTTTATTTTAATAGTTAAAAATGTAATTTATTCCAGACTTTACTGTCACTTTTTAATTAATTTAATGCATCCTTGCTGAATAAAATTAATTTCTTGAATTTTTTTTTCGAATGGTAGCATCTCAAATTATTGTATTTCAGTGCAAAAACTTGCGATTTACTTAACTACCTACAGTCCAGTTTAGCCAGATGTGCTAAAATACCACATTCAAATTAAGTCATTGTCATTTATTTTGATGTAAACATGCCTGCTTTGTGTACTTACGCTCATTATAGAGTGCACCTTATTCACAAAATAAAACCTGGTGCAATTAGCACTGAGCTATTGCTAAATATGGAATTTTGTTTAAACTAGATTTTTTTTGTGTTCATTTTCTCAATAATAACTCAAGAAATATCAAATGAAAGCGAAGAACATTATAACCAGACAAATTGTGTTCATTCTTAGTAACTTCCTAGGGTATCAGGTGATCCAGAATGCTTGGCATTAGCAGCAAAGCTTAGCAAAACACAGCAACTTTGTTGATTTCACAGTTGTACCGTAACTACTAAAGTTTATCATATAGTTTCATATAGTGCTAAATGAACTGTAATTTTTTCTACATACACATTGGTAAGGTCAGCTATGCTCTTAATTTTATTCACACATCTCTTTGAGGGCAGAGCAGTGTCCTTAGTACTTTCCATATGAAAGGCTCTTAATTGAAACTAGCATTCATCTCAAGTATTCATCTGAGCCAAAGCATAAAGCCTCATCCTGTTCTCTTTCAGGCCACTGCTAAGCAACAACCTGCAGAGGATTTATTTTTTTACTGCTAGAAGGGTTTCGGTGAGAGAGGCTTGCATAATGATGCTTTGAGGTGGTCTGTTTTCCTTTCGATGAAGGTTTAGGTGATAGAGGTGAAAAGGCTATGTTTATATCTCTGTGATCCTCAGACTTTTTGTTTCTTCTGGGACTGAGAGTGTCAGAAGGGCTTTTGGTGAATATCAGGGAATGGGGAGGAAGTAGAGATGGACATGGCAAAGCATGCGGATAACCGACATTCCAGACGCGAAAACACCATTGGTGTTGTACAAAGGTTCCTGTGTTGCTCCTGCTTCCAGACGGATGAGAACGACCGCTTGGAGTACAATCAGGAAAAGCCACAGAATCCCAAGGCTGTCGTGGATGAAGAGAACATCCATATTGTTGTTGAAAATTTGGGAATAGACAACCCTGGATTTAGCCTTTCTGAAGTTGAGCACTGCGGTCCACCTCAACAGATCACCATGGGCCGTTCTGCTAGTTCTGTGTCCATGTGCCAAAGAGCAGCTCTGAAGAAGAAACTCGCACCACTTTCCTCTTTACCGCTTCAGTCTAGAGCGATCCAGAACAGTGAGGACGAATCTACTGTCGAGTCTCTTCTGTATGGTTCTGGCAGCACTAATATTGGAGATGGTGGTTTTCTCACTCCACCAGTCATTAACCTCATACCTCCGACACCTTCCGACGTAATAGATGATGACCAGTTCTTTGACATAAACTCAGAAGAAGAGAGTCTGCAGCAAACCTCAGGCAGCGAAGGAGTAGACAGTATTGGCAGTGCTGCTATGGGAGAGCAAGAGAGTGAGGAAGAAGACCAAGACTTGGAGTCTGAAGGTAATCATAAGACCAAAGATGAAGAACATCCACAGGAGGAGCCTCCAGAGGAAGAAACAGCCAAGAAGAAGAAGAGCATAGATAAGTCTACAATCCACTTTCTGCGTAGCACCTTTCATGTGCCCCCACTTCCTGAATACCCACGAAAAAGTAAGAGGCTTCAGCGATGTGATGAGGCCACTGGCACGTTCGAACATGATTGGAGAGTAGTTTTGCTTTAATCATGATAAATTCTGAAATAGTCACATGTGTTTGCATTGTCAGGAAGCCTCAATACTGGAATCAGTTTGCTGCAGTTCACTGAACATAATCTGGGTGAGTCTGCTTTGATTTGTGATGAATCTAGTCTTCAGTGCCGGAAACTATGCTAGTTTTTGAGGACCTATGCATATATTTTTTTAATATACCTGTATAGTATTCCATACATAGTGATTCGTTTTTGTTGTAATTACTGTAAACAGTCAGTATTTTATTAGTCTATTTTACATATTTACCTGTTGTGATATTGTAGAAGCTTGGCAAATATTGCGAAGCTGATGTCTTATATGACACTTTTTATGAATATTGTACAAAACAGGGGGAGAAATTATTTTCTTTCCCATGTGAAAGTAGGTGTATACATTAACCTTCAGAAAATGTTCATCTTCAACCTTGAGAGGTAATATTAAATTAAATATGATATTTTTATGGGCTTGCAAATCGAGTTATTTTAAATATTACTCAAAATACAAAAACTATTGCAAATTAAAAAATATATTTTTTTTACTACAATTAATAGAATATCAATATTAATAGCAAAAGTTCAATTGATTATCAAACTTTTGACATTGCATTATTTAAAATTATTGAATACTGCTGTAAAGGGCAAAATCGCTGATCAGGCTGAAATCCATATATATATATTTTTAATCTAAAAAAATCTTAAATTTTTTTTAAACAATTTTTTTTTTTTAATTAGTTGTGTTTAAGGTAGTTTTGATAAAAGGCACATTTATATATTAAACAATAGTTTATCAAATAGTTATAATATTTAATATATTTATCTAATAGCTCTAATAACAAAAAATGGGGTTGTGTTTCTAATGTTTATAAAAAACTCATGGAACACTAAAGTACACTGTTTTGTGGAATGTGCTGTTTCATTAGAGATTCTCTGATAGAGAGAGAGGGAATAAAAAAAAAAGAGAATTTAACCTAATAACAGAAGAATTATGGTGCATATACTGTACATCTACAAATATTTCAAGGTTAATAGGTAACCTTTGATTCCACAATTTTTTTTCGATGAGGCAGAAATCTAAGACAGTCTAAATTGTTCATCATCTGTGTATTTTTTCTGAAATGCTGAAAACTTTCGTGACTCATTCATTTTTTGACGATTTTACTCATGTCCTCATCCAGGTGTGGTTTTCTATAGAAAGGGCAGAGGGTGTGGGTGGACATGCCACTGTGCAGGTCTCGTCATGCACAAAGCAACTCCTCACAGCAAAGATATTTAGACCCTTTATTGAAGTGAGCTGTTGTTCCTTACTGAAAACTAAGGTGTTTATTGTTTGATCTAGAGAAACGACACCCACTGAGGCGCCGTTCTGTGACCAAGGGCTAATCTGTTTAGGACAATGGTGTCTATGCTGTCGCGAAAAGCGGCTTTTGTAGATATTTATCCCAAGATTCCCCAGTGTGAAGCCATATGACCTGTTCCCAAGCATTGTATTCCAGTTAGAAAGCTTGACACAGTTGTTCCAGACATCTTGAAGAAGTTGCCACGAATGAGTCTTTCTCAATGTTTGTTATTCTTTTTTTCTGTTGTTGTTGTTTTACTACACCATTGGTGCTGACAACACAGGTGCGTTTTGCGGTGCAGCCCTAAATCGATTAACAGTTGAATGTATTTCTTCATAATTCACTCTTCTGAAAGTTCAGTGAGTTTGGTTCAGAGGAAACTATTCTCTGGTGCTGTGTTTCACACTGGTCCAGAGTACAGTGGGGCCCTGTGGAAACAGCTGGCAGGGCGGAAAGACCTAGATACTTCCCACAATCTCAAAGGCCTCTCTCGCTCTGATCCTCCAAATATCTGTACCTCTACCTCTCTAGGCCATGTGGTTTTCCATTAATCCATTTGTCAATTTACTGGCTGTTTGCAGGGAGGAGAATGTGTTGGACTGCAGCATATGCGTGTTATTCTCCTGCAGCGAGATCTTGTTGTTGGTTCCCTCAGATCTTGACCTGTGTTAAGTCCTTGGCTTTACTGAGTTTTCCCTGCAGTCTCGGGGCAGTCTCTGCACATATCCTCTTCCTGTTCACTGTCTAGAACGACCAGAGGCTGTCAGAGGGCTGACTGCCCCACATAGACCGTGTGAAGTGGCCCAGTTTCTATAAAGCCTCCTGTCCTTTGCTGGATCATTTTGGCTCTGTCTGGGAACTAAACAAGCTGAGACACTGTTTCGTTTTTTTCATAATTACGATCTTAATAGATGTAGTTGATAGAGCTTAAGTTAAGTGCAAGTTTTGAAGGAAAAAAAAAATCTTGTTTGGACAGTTTCACACAATTAGTCTAGGAAGTTGAACCAATTCTGAATGTCAGTTTAAAGGTCAAATTAATCTCACAATTGAATTGCTCTAGAAGGAAGTCACTCTCCTTTCCTCTTGCTTGTCAAGTCACATTTATTGTCATTTCAAAAGTATAAAATGAAATACATTTTAGCAAGTTTGCAGTGCAACTTTTATAATCAAAGATGGTGCCGCAGATGGCAGCTACAGTGCTTTGCTCTTCAGTGTGTATAATGTTCTGTACATTGCCTATTTGTATATTTGTATATTATTCTTTTATTATCTGTGTCCTGCCCTGTTGCTGTCATTCTGTTGCACTGTGGAGCTTCTGTCACTATAGCAAATTCCTCGTATGTGTAAACATACCTGGCCAATAAAGCTCATTCTCATTCTCATTCAACTTATAGAGATGACAATGAAGACTTGAGTCAACAATCATTGTCATTTTTTTTCATTGCAGTCAGAAAAATTATTTTGCTGGTTGTTCAGTGTACTTAAGTGTACCCCCGTAAGTTCCCCTTGTTGTGCTTTCTGTCATCACCATGCATGACTTAAAGTACAAAAAATGTTTAGCATTTAGCATGCTATTGCTAGCTAGTATTTAACTGTAAGAGATTCAGTTGTGGTCGATATATCTAATTTTATTGGGCTTTGCCTAATTCGGTTTCCACCAAAAGAGATGTTTGAGTTGAGTTTAAATGGTAATTTTATGTTAAGAAAACTAATTTCCCACCACTGTCCGCAATTGAATTAACTTTAGCCAAAGAATTACTACTTATTCACACAGTCAGCCCTATTTGCCTTGCTCAACAGCCGTCACAGTATTACTGCTTTTGGAAAGCAAAAAAAAAGTTTTCAAAGGATCATGGCTGAATGGTAAATGATTGAACATAACTAAATCTTAAAATTCTCCAATGAACAGATACATAGGCCCCGATTAACCAACATCCTAATTGAAGGATATTAAGTTGCAGACTATTAAGTTGTATGTGTTTTGGTCATAATTTAGGTGATAAATAATTGCGCAACAACAACATATGCAAATGGGACCTTGACAAAGCTATGCAAATAATGCACTGGCAACAGTAGCAGAAATGATAATAATAAAATTGTGGTGCAGAGGACTGGTATTAGTAAAAAATGGCATGAGCTGATTGCATATTTATATTTCAGCAGAACAAATTTTACATATTGCTAACATCATTTTTTGGTTATGGAGAAGTGCATCCACACTGCTGACATGTGTACCCGCTGTAGCTTATCCCCATTAAATAGATTCTGAAATAGTCAGAATGTGTCATTGTAGACGTGCTAATTCAATGTTCTGTAAGTGTCAGGGCATTGAGGAGCTTTAAGGAAAAAAAACTGTTGCAAAGTCTGTCAAATCTCTGTGTTGGCTATCTAGTATGCCTTTTTTTACGGGTCGAGAGTTCATTGGAGGGATGGATGGGGTCTTATGTGATGCTCTAGGTCCTATTCACACACTGTTTGTGGCAAATGTCTGATATGGGAGGGAGTGAGGTTCCAATAATTCTCTCAGCTGTTTTTACAAGGCATTGCAGGGCCTTGCGGTCTGAATCATTGCAGTTTCCAAACCATGTTGTTAGGATGCTTACAATTGTTTCTCTGTAGAATGTGGTGAGAACGGGTGGGGGGGATGTTTGCCCTCCTCAGTCACCGCACAAAGAGATGCTGCTGTGCTTTTTTGGCTAGTGAGGTGGTACAAGTGATGTGCAGACCCAGAAACGTCTCCATCCTGACTGTCTCTACAGAAGACCCATTGATGTGCTATGGGAGGTGGTCATTGCAGTGTCAGTTTGTTTTGTCAACATTTCGAGACAAATTGTTGTTAACACAGCAGTCTACTAGATGCTCCATTCTGTGTGATGACTCATCGTTGTCGCTGATGAGGCCCACCGCTGCGATGTCATCCCTGAACTTGATGATGCGGTTTGTACTATGTTTGACAGTGCAGTCATTAGGGTCAACAACAGCCCCATGGGGTTCCAGTGCTCAGCATGATGGTGCCAGACCTCGAATATCTGAGGTCTCCCAGTAAGGAAATCCAGATATAGAGGGAGGTGTTATTGTTGTGCAAGATCAGTTTATCTGTGACGTTTTAAGATTGTGTTGGTTGTGCAGAATATGTATTGCACAACTGATGAATCTATAGGCCCAAAAAACAGATCTCTATGATATACCATTCCACCATGTTCCACATAATATTTAACTATTGAATTGATATAAGCCAGTAATATTCCTCCGGCAATGTACAGTACAAACCTGGCACTGATGCCAAACACATACTGTTCCCTGTTATGCAGAACCAACAGGGATCAGAGAGTGGACTTTTGACAGGACTTAAGACCATCATTTCAGTGTGTCAATTCCCAGCACTTGTTTGTTCTTCCTGCTTTTTTTTATGAAGGAAAGGGAGGCAGTTCAGAAAGCAGTGCGGTTATGGGAATGTTAGAATGTCTGCTGTCTGTGGGAAAACATAGCATGTCACTGGTCACTAAAGTATGCCACTGGCCAGACAGTCCCTGACTTGTCCTTTTCACTGTCAGCCTAGTTTTGCAATATCCCACAGTATCGCAGTGTGGTTTGCTGTGTGTTGGCATGTATTTACAGAGTGTGCAGATAAGGCTCATGATAAATCAGTGATGACTGATGCTACAGAGCCCGTGTAAAAACAATCATAGTGAAAAGAAAATGCTTTCATTCCTTCCTCAACATTATTAGCTCAAGCATTAGCACTAGCATACAGAGATTAAGTAGCTGTTTCCGGCTGACATTATTAATTTGACACAAATTCCAACCAAGCTTTCAAGTGTGTTCCACAGAGCACAATACACCAAATATGGAGCTCTGGGTTGTCCAGACTTGAGTTTGGGACCAATTTTTCCCATGTTAGCTTGAAGTTCTACATGTTTTGTTTCCCAGAGATGGACTCAATGACCCAGACAGAGTTAGGTCTTCTCCGGATCCAAAAGTTCTTTCCCATCAGCTCAGAGGGCATCTGTCAAATGTGCTGACATCTTGATGATGTGTTGTTTTACTCATTTAGATGACCTGAGCAACAAGGATGCCAGCAGCCATGAGTTGCTAAAGGAAGAGTTGAGGCTACTACCGTTGAGCAGTAAGATAAGCATGTTAACTCACCAAAAGGTAAAATCACTCAGCATTACCTTTACAAATTGTATCTGTTTAATATAACTCATTAACATAATCCAGATTTCACATGGAATATATCATTTAAAAGGGTTTTACCTGTATGAATGCTCTTGTTTGTCATCCTGTCACAGAAACCAGCCACTAGGTCCTGTAGTTTGGGTGATACGGTGCCAAGAAGTCATACCTTTCACTCCACATGTCAAGGAAGAGATGAAATCCTTGAAGATGAGGAATCCCCACGTCAAAGGAGGATAACTGTTGGTAAAGACGTGATGTGACCTTATATTGTGACCCATTGCCAGAATTACAAAGGCTGTGTAGAGGCTTCCCACTAGACATTTTATCTAGTGTAACCAGAAAGGCTTTCTTGGTTAAATAGCTTAACCAAAACCAATCTTTCCTGGTAAAAAGGATTCTTAAGATGGTCCACCAGCTAGACCTGTAATTTTTCCTCTTCCCAGCATCGTACATTCCTCAGTCCAAGGACCATACTGGAAAAAGTGTAGTGAAGGTAAGGCCATTTTTTGTGCGTAAGACTGTGAAAAATATTCTATTTTTTATTTTCTGCTTCAGTTTCTCAAGTAGTTTTGGTTTTGATGATAATGCAGTTTTGTTCATTCACATTATGTAAGATGCCTCAGAGCATGTCTCATGATTTTTGAATCTGAGTCAAGTCAATAAACATAGCAGGCTTTAATTTTGAACATACACTTATTTTTATAACCCCACTGACCTTCTGAAATGTCAAAATCAGTAAAATAGCATAGGCAGTGGAAAAATATAGCCATTTTGTAAAAGTGCATGCAGTTTCACACTTGAAAGTTGAAAATACCCCTCATTTTAATGTGCAATCAGAGCATCCACAGCTGTAGGGTGTACACAAGTACACTCATGCTGTGTCTTTCATAGAGTGCAGAAAATTCTACATGGTTAAAAAAACTGTCAGTCTTTTAAGGTGGAATGTCCTAAATTGGTCTTTTTTGTGTGGACACGTCTTTCATTGCGTTAATTCTCTGTGAACGTGCAGGGGTATGTTCATGAAGATTTATTTCAAGTTATGTGTATACATGCATGCATGTTGAGAACTTCATTTGTATGTGTTTGTCTGTATCTGTCTGTATTTAGTGGGATTCTAATGGGTACAGAGCCAAACCTTTAGCAGAGCTGAACACGGAGGAGGTTTGCCAGTGGTTTAGTAATATTGGTCTTCAGAAATGCCTGCCCTTCATTAGAGGTAAAGTACAGTTTGCACATTTGTTTTTGTCATATTCCCACCCTTTTTAAATGTTTAAATTTGCCAAATATTCAAAGAGACAAATGCATAGCCGCAAACCAATAACTTAGATTATGTATTACTCATTTGCACTTTTAAGTTATTGCATCAACTTAAGAAGTATTTCCATGCATCAACTTAAAAAGAGAGGAAAAGCAACATTTACTAGCTAATACAACACCATAGAGACTTTTACCATTTCCAGCTAATGATTTGCAAGGCCTATTTGTAACACATTCAAACCAATAAAGAGCTATTTTATAGATCCATTAGTGTTATTTATCATAAGCAACAGTTTGAAGAGATGTTAATAACAATGTTGTGGCTTTGGGTGGATCAAACCTTACAGAGGCAGAGTTCAGTGGATCTCACATCACTTCTATTGATCTCAACACCCTCGAAATCCTTCAAGTGTCCAATCTGGAGGAGAGAGAGAGGCTGCTGTCTGCCATTTACCATGAGTTACACCCGCCAAACTCCACCACCCAAAGACTCGACTCCCTCCTTGGTACCATAACACAACCATGAACTGTTTGAGTCCACATCTAAGTACTTTGACTGCAAACTTCTGGTACCAAACTTGTTTTCTTTCCCTCAAAAGAAAGGTTTGGTCCACACAATGTTGAGAAATTCACAGCAGCTTTGGTGTCCATGACCAAGTCAAAATCTTCTCCTCAAGTTAGCAACATCAACATTAACCGATGTTCATTCAAATTCAGGTAGATCGTCCTCTTATGTAGAATGTAAAACACTGCATAATCACAAATCATTACCAAAATGACATTTTCATAACAGTATTTACAGGTTGACCTGAATATCTACCCTGTTCTCTCTCACAGACAGAAAGAACAAAATGCAAGATTTCAGAAGAACTCACATCTCATTGAAATCACAGTCAATGGTAAAATTCTGTCCATGCGATTTTGTTCCATGTAACATTTCAGCATGACATTTTTTAAAATTAATTTTAAAGTTTTACAAATGCCTATATCTGTCTGTTATTTTGATTTAGTGTCAGATCGAACAGTTAATTTAAGGACACCCAAAGAGACAAGTGTGGGAAAAGTGGTGGAGTCCTGTCTGAGGATGCTGGGAATTAATGAAGACAAAGATCACTTCAACCTGAAAAGCACTGAAGGTTTTGTATATAAAAAGCAAAAAGGAATAAAATATCTATGTGCATATGTCTTTGTATCATGTAAAATAGAATACTTGTATATTACTTACAGTAAAGCAGATTATAAAATAATGATGGATATTTGCCTAGCATGTCCATTAGTGTGTTCTTTGGGATAATGCAAACACACACATACACACATAAAAACCTAGGAGAGTATGTATTAAAAATGTGTCAAATCAATCTGACTTACGCTCAATTTATTGGATTATTTTTAGGGCTTTTTCATTTGTCGTCTTTGGAAAAGATCAGCCATTTAGTCTTGCGTTTGGAGAGAATCATATATGGCTTGTGGCTTGTAAGTGCTCTGGAATTTACACAGTGAATTTACTTTTACATACCGTCTCTATTTTTCCATGTTTTTCAGATGAGTTCTCCCCTGAGCAGCAGATTGGAGATTTGCCTGGCTCAGAGACGAGACTAATGGAGCTTCACTTATATAGGAAGGTAGACAGAATTGCATGTTTTAGCTGAGTATTTCAATGTAGTAAAAAATACAAACATAACTGTCTTAGGAGATAAACTTATTTAATTTAAGATTCAACTTTTGCCTCTCAAAACTTGTAGGAAACACAGAAAGCGGGTCCTTATTCATCAGATAACAACATTATTTGTACCACTGACAATATTCAGAGCATAAATCTGCTAAACAACACTGGGAAGATTCAAGAGCTAAATCAACAGGTGGCCTCCCTTCAAAACGTCATCGTACAGGTAAATACATCCTGTCTTCTGTTTCACCATTGTAAATAAACACTGGGGCTGGTTGTCACACAGGGAACTATAGTTTTTTTTTTTAAAGTGCCCCTATTATGCCATTTCTAAGGTTGCTAATATTGTTTTATGAGTGTCCTAAAACAGGTTTACATGCATCCAAGGTCAAAAAACACTTTAGTTTTCTCAAAAAATAGCTTTAATTTTACCTCATTTCTAAATGATTCCTAAACGACTTGTGCGAAGCAGTTCGAAGAAGCAGTCTCTCTAAACCCCTCCTTTCCGTGAGCCCTCGCTGCTGTGATTGGTCAGATGGCGCAGTCCTTTGTGATTGGTCTACTGCGTACAGCGCGAATGACAGCCCATGGGCGGACATTATGCAAATATGTTACTTCGTGACGTACAGCCGAAACAGAATAAGATTCGAATTCCTAACGACTCGTTTAGGCGATTGCAAGCCGACTCTTAACTTTATTTATCGTGCACTGTCGGCTTCACAACTTTGCAGAATGTTTATGTTCACATACTGCTACATGACACACTGCATGAAAGGTAATATTCGAAAAGGCATATTAGGGGCACTTTAAGCTAAAAGTCAAATTATGCAAATCCTTATTTTCACTAGTAATGGATTTCTTGTTGGTTTCTAATTCAAAACCCTCTTAAATAAGAAGAATTATTGTGAATTTTGTCATAAAACTTATTTTTTTTTTAGAATTGTGTCTACTTTTAGAGCATGTCATCACAGGGTCTGTGTGTGTTCAATGAACTGTATCCTTTTTTTTCCTGGGCAGTGGAAATGTTCAATAGCTTTTTTTGTAGCCGAAATTTAGAGGTATGTTCTTACGCAGAAATAGACTTGCAAAAATAAACCTACCCTAAGGGAAAAAATGTGACAACTAACTCTGTTTTCCAATATTGCTTTTAGCTGATCTGTGTCTGTTTGATAACCAGGTTCAGGAGCTTTACCATGGTCTGGTAGCCTTCTGTTCAGAGCTGAAGAAGATGGAGGGGGAGATGGATGCAGTGCAAACAGACAGCTTTGAAGTGAAGAGGCTTCTCAGTGAGGCCCAGGACAATTTGCAGAGGAAAAGACAGAGCCTTCAAATGCTCAGGGACAATCTTAACACTGCACCAGTGCAGAAGAATAAGTAAGTATATGTCCTTACCATAAATGTAAATAGAATAAATCAGAATAGAATGTGCTGGAGGTTAATACAGAGCCGTTGGGTAATTATATGGGATTATCATAGGGAATAGGAAGAGGGAAAGGAACTGTTCATTAATGCATTGCTCTTTATGGATAATGATGTGTTCCGTCTTCCAAAAGGAGAGGCTGGAAGAACTGATGATCAGAGCTGGTTTTGGATGCCCTTAGTGCAATTTACTTGTAGAGAGTGTACAGTACATCCTGTGATTTTTGATGCTCTGTTTACAGTTTATTTTTCTGTGGTGTCAGTGCTGAAGGTCATTTGGATGAGGATTATGGGTAGTCCACAAATCTTTCCTAATTTCCTGAAGTGCTGAGAAAGCTGCTCCCTAGTCCACCTTATGATTGGACCCATCATGCCAATGTTTAATGTCATTTCTTAACATCTTCATGGTTCTGACAATGTTTAAAGGGGACCTAACGCACACAGTTTCACCCAATCTCATGTTAATCTTGAGTACCTATAGAGTAGTACTGCATCCTTCATATCTCCAAAAAGTCTTTAGTTTTGTCATATTTATAAAAGAAAGATACAGATTTACGATTCTCTCCGAAAAAAGCCGAGCTCCTGGAGGCGTGCCGTGTGGGCGGAGCTAAAGAGTGACGAGCACTTGCGCCGATCGCCAACAAAACACAGACATTTGATGCCGTTTCACTTACCATCTGCAGTTCTGAATCATGACCGGGATCTTTTAGAGCTGGGACCGCTCCATCTTTCAGTATTAAACGATGTGCAAATCCAACGTCGAATTGGGCCTTGTTTATAAAACGTTCGTCAACAAAACACTTGAGAAACTCCATTGCTGCCCCGGAAAAACAAACTATATCCACTGTTCACGTAACGGTGGGTTTTTTGGGAAGCTGAACATGGTTATCTTTCCCTCACAACCAAAAACACACTTCTTTAGAGACATTCTTCCCGAGCGATTCCCGTGCTACCAGCCTGCCGATTGAAGCGCGTTGATGGGCGCGCTCTCGCTCTCACTCTGGTCGATGCGTGTACGGGCGCGCTCTTCCGGGAGAAATGCCCATATAAGGAGTTCCACTGTCGTTTACGTCATCAAGAACAACGATCGAAAAAAACTCTCCGAAACTTGTACGAATCCGGAAGTGAGATTTTTAGCACAGAAATACTCTGTTATTCGTCCAAATTTTTTTTTTGAAACTTTGTCCATGCTTAGCATGAGAATCCAACTCTTTAACAGTGTAAACAACTCTGAATGCATGAAACAGCATTGTACCCCCCCTTTAAAGGAATAGCAGTTTGCCCCAAAATGACAATTTTGTCATTATTTACTCACCGTTATGATGTTTCATGTTTTTTTTTAATTGAACACAAAAGCGGAATTTTTTAAGGATCAGCCTTATCATATGAAAACAGTTACCTCTGCAAAATGGGAATCCGTACCTGTTTAATTTATGAGGTGTGCAAATAAAGAGAGGGTGTTTGAGGAAAAAGCCGGTGTGGGTCTCACCCAGTAGTTTCCTGCTTTTTCTCAGCATTACAGCCTTTGATTTATTCTGACATCTTTTCGAGCTGAACAGATTGAAAGCAGGAATGGATAAGGGTGTGAGAAAATAGCATCATGAATCAATATGTCCAAGTCCTCATTAATTACCTGATAAGCCACTTAAGTTGAAGGCTTATTGTTTTTTGTTACGTTATGTCCTTCAAGTGCTTGGCCATTTCCCCAGCAGAAATGCAAACAAATCTTTCAAGTTTCAGGGTTTTTGGATGACATTAATCTAAGATATTTGGGTCTGAGAACATGAGAGGTTTAGACCGCTTACATTTATTTAAGATCGAGCCGCAGAATAATAAAAAAGCCTAATCTTTGATATAAAGTGACAGAATATTGGAAGTCTGTTGGAAGATGAGCTTCCTAATCCAAGACAAAGCTTACAGGAATAGTTCTCTAAAAATAAACATTTAGTCATAATTTACTCCCATGTTGTTCCAAACCCTTATGGCTTTCTGTTTTAAGAATATAAGAGGTTAATTTTTAGGAGAATATTGAAAACTCTTTTGTATGTAAAGAGGGACTTTCAAGGTCCAAACTGCTTGAAACAATAAATGTATCATAAAACTGGTCCATATAACTTGTGCGCTATATTCCAAGTCTTCTGAAGCCATACAGTAGCTATGTGTGAAGAACAGACCAAAATTTAAGTCATTTTGGGGATAAAAATTCTCAGAATTGACATTTTTAAGGGAACTATTCCTTTAAGAGAGCTCAAGGGAGCAGCTTGTGTTTGTTTACTCCTCAGGCCATCAGAGGTCCGACTTTTGGAGAAGATGAGGCTAAACTGCCAGGTGTTTAAAGACGAGATCACACTAGTCCACTTCAATCGACAGGTGGCTCACCTGCATGAAGTTCTGGAGAAGACGCAGGCCAAGGTGAGACTGGAACCCCCAATCTAGTTTTTCAGAGTTTCCTAGTGCAGTATGAAATGATGTAGTGCTGACATGTGAACGCAGGCCAGTAGTTATTATTTTAGACCACATTTTAATGAGGCTGAACATATGGTACTAATGTGAGCATTACAGTCTTGGCTTTTCCCAATATGCAAGCACTTTGTTGGACATACAAAAACATTTGGGGAAAAATGAACACAGTTAATCGACATGAAGTCCTAAAGCTTTTCTTGCAACGTATAAGTTACCTCTTTCAAACTTTTTAAACAAATCTTCATGGGAAGCAAATTAATTGTCATTTCGCAATGATAGTCACCACGCCAGTGAGTCATTGGCTCCAACGCCACTTGTTTTTCAAAAGCCAGGATGACACGAAACGCTAGTGTAAAACTATCCGCGATGTGGCCGTACCTGTGATTCTTTCCCACCTCTGTGCTCTTAAAGCGGCTCTTTCATCTCATCGGTAGAGACCTAACGAGGTGCCATGAAAGGACACATGCCGACCGGGGCTTTGCAAGAAAAGAGCGTGTCACGTTGCTGCCCTCAGGCCACAGTCTTTAGGTGCTGAGTTGGTGGGAAAGAAGCAGTGGCGCTAATGTTTATCATATGACCTAATCAGGGGAAAGGCGCAGGTCAGGACACAGAGCAGTCTGGGAACTAATACAAGCCTAGGACCTAATAAGGAGCAGGCTGACATTTATTTTTCCTAGATTATCTGACAATAAGGAAATATTTCATCATCGCCTCTAATCTCCACGATCCGTCACGACTGCAGTGCATCAGAAAAGACAGAAAGAGGGTGGGGAGGAGTTGTTGAAATAGAGCGAAAAGTAACGAGGCGGCAAACGGGGGGTCTCAAACTGAAAACAGGGATTTGGGGGAAAACCCCTCTAAATAATATGGCCCAAACCTTTTCTAATCTTCTCTTTTTTATTTCAATTGCAATACACTTAATTTGCCTTCAGGCCAGAGATGCAGTCGTGGTTGCAGACTCGGATTAGGTTTCACTATTCTCATGGGAAAGGTGGTCGAGATACTGTGATTGCGGCCAAGCACGAGAGCTCCCAGTAGTTGGGCTCACTTTGATTGTTCCCTCTTCCCGATGTCTTGGCGGTCACCGTGTTGAGCTGCACTGGCGGCTAAGAGGCCCAGTGGCTAATAGTTGTGGCGGCATTTGGCTCTCTTATGGTTTATAGTCCATCTTGAGGTTGCCATTTTACTGCATGCAACACTACACTTCAGGGCCCTGCAAATCCGTTATTGTAACTGACAGTGCCTCACTTATATCATTAATACCAGCCACGCTTTTCTAACCGAGTCCGGAAGCCTTTCTCATGCGAAACACAATCCTACAATCCGGGGCTTGGCACGGCTTCCTCTCCCATCTCATAAGAGTTAGGGGATTTCTGAAGGTGTGCCCGTTTCTCAACTGATTGTTCTTAGCGCAGCAACTCCCAATCCTCTACAGTTTAAAAGACAGTTGCCAAGTTATATTCTGTATTTCCATAGTTCAGCTTGCTCTTCTGTTTGCTCTGTGGCCAGTAGCTATTCCCTCACCTCGCTCCATCACCAGGTTAGGATGACATTATGAGAAAATGAAAGTTGACCAAAATGATTAATTCTTAAGTACCTGCCCTTATGCTACTTCTCTTAAGTAATTGAGCAAGGCCCGAGCTATGTGGCCTGCCCTAGGGAATCCAAACAGTGGGGTGATAAGGGCTCCTAAGCATTTCTGCAGGGGGGTTTCCTGTGTGAGTGAGCCGTCTGGTGCCCCTGTCTGGGGAGAGGCTCAGTAGCCTTGGCCGCAGGGCTTTCACACGCTAGGAGACTCGAGCCCTCACCTCGGTTTTCTATTGCGTGTTCAGAGGAACCTGATCACTCTGCATCTATCTTTTCACTCATTTCCTGTATTCAGTCTTTGTCTCAGCTATTGGTTTGGGGGTGTGGGTTTATGTGATCCTGCATGTTTACCAGTGATGGACTCATTAGTCATCATGAGTCATGACACGTTTTGGCCCCTTCAGTGACCTGTTTTACAGCTCATTTTGTATATACATTTATACTGTATTTTAAATATATTAAATTAGACCTGTTTTATGCCTTATAAGAATCAGATACGTCTGAAAAAAGGTCAGAAAAAAAAAGAGTTTAATGGCTGGTACACTGTAAAAATAATTTGTAGTTAAAGAGTTTTGGAGTATGTTTTACAAGAAATTAAACATTTTCTACTTCAAAATTTCACATTAAGTTCAGTGTGTTACTTTTCCATTTCTTTGAGTAATTGTTTGTGAAATTTGATAGCAATTTCTGACTGGAAATTGTTTCTACACCCGTTTTTTTTTTTAATTTATAGAATGTTCTCTCCTAATTCACACGCCATTAGTATGTGTGACGACAACTTAATTTTAAATCCCGCTTACTCCACAAATAATAAAACTAATTTTCTCTACGGCAGTCAGATGATGGAGGCTGTCAACTTTAACACTTCACACCTTTAAAAGTGTTGTTTCAAAGACAGATCCTTTGGCTCTCCACTTCTGTTATTATAAAATGGGAGCAGTGTCTCATTGAGGTGAGCCGCCAGCTATTCACTGCTTTTGATGCTTGTCAAACTGTTTTTTTTTTTCTTTTCCTGCAGGAGAAAGCCGAGAGGAAGAGCCTTACTCTGACTCAGCTGGTCTCTTTGCAGTCTCCTGTCATGCTGGTGGCCACCCAAGTGAAAGCAGACCCAGACGGTCATTACGGTTTCTCTGCGCACTGGGTAGAGGGCCAGGGTCTGATGGTGGTACACAGTGAGGGTGCTAATCTCTGCCTGAATGACAGGTAATTGTCAGCACAATTTATTTAAAAACATATTTTAATGAATGTTTGAATCTATATTATTAATCTTTTTAACATATTTTCAAGCTTTTCTTTACCTGCACCTAAATGTTACAGAAACCTTTAAAGGAACAATTCACCCAAAAATGTAAACTGGAACACCATTTTTGAGTGATCTATTCTTTCCATCAACCGTAACCTTTGGGTCATAGTCTTAAAAACAACTGAAATGTGAAAGAATGTGAGATCAAAGAGGTCATTTCAGTGCAGTAGATGTTTTGATGAATTAAGCCTCTAATTGGCCTTTCATAAAACATGCCAAGAGACATCCCAAATTTTCCAGCCTTTAAGAGCAGAGAGGATCACAGAGGTTCCATCAGCTCTTGTGTTTTTCCCCTGTTGCTATGGAAATTTGTAGGAGACAGGGAGCATAACAGGAAAACACTGAAATGTAAAACTTGGACGACTACGCACAAGGAACAGATAAAAACATACTGAATAATACATGGCCATGCAGATTAAATATTCCATTTGTGAGCTAGGTTTTTTACAGAACGCATAACTATATACATGCAAACACATGTACGAGGAACAAAGGGAGGGAGGGGCAAAACATAAGAATTGAAAAGTGGGATCTGAGTAACATGCATGTATTTGGTAGTTAATTGCCAAACCTCTGGCAAAACTCTTTTCACAGTCAATGAACAAATATAAAGGCAAAAGTAATTTTCCTATTTTCAGGAACACATCTCATTAAATAAAAGCTAATGAATGCAAAAAAATGAACAGGCTTAACAAAAAATGTTATGTGATCCATTACATTTTTATCCATTAATAATTTTTTACCAATGCTGCTTCCATATATACAGTAGATACAGTCAGGTACATTTATATTTGGACACATGCACAATTTTTATTATTTTAGCTACTGACCAAAACATATTCAAGTAACAGTAATATAATGAATATGGCCTTAAAGTGCACACTCTGAGCTTTAATTTGAGGGTATTCTCATCAAAATTGGAGGAAAGTTGAAGGAATTACAACTCAAAAGCTGTTTCATGGACAGGCGTGGGCTAGTCTTTCATTATTTCTACATCAATTAAGCAGGCAAAATGCCTGGAGTTGATTATAATTGTGCCATTTGCATTTGGAAGCTGTTGCTGTGAAAGCACATCATGCAGTCAAAGGATCTCTCCATACAAGTGAAACAGACAATTGTTAGGCTTCAAAAACAAAACAAATCCATTAGAGAGATAGCAGGAACATTAGGAGTGGCCAAATCAACAGTTTGGTACATTCGGAGAAAAAATGCACTAGTGAGCTCAGCAACATAAAAAGGCTTGGACGTCCACGGAGGACAACAGTGGTGGATGATCGGAGGATCCTCTCCATGGTAAAGAAAAACCCTTTCACAACATCCAGCCAATCGAAGAACACTCTCCAGAAGGTAAACGTGTCACTGTCAAAGTCTACAATCAAGAGAAGACTTCACAAGAGCAAATACAGAGGGTTCATCACAAGGTGCAAACAAGGCCAGATTAAACTTTGCCAAAAAAAACATTTAAAAACCACTTCTGGAAAATCATTCTTTGGACGCCTGAAATTAAGTTCAACCTGTACCAGAATGACAGGAAGAAAAAACGTATGGAGAAGGCTTAGAACAGCTCATGATCCAAAGCATGCAACATTATCTGTGAAACATGGTGGAGCACTGTGATGGCATGAGCATACATGGCTTCCAGTGGGACTGGGTTACTGATGTTTAGTGATGACGTGACAGAAGACAGAAGGAACCGGATGAATTCTGAAGTGCACAGGGATACTCTGTCCAGATTCAGTCAAGTGGAGCAAAGTTTATTGGACGGCGCTTCATAGTACAAATGGACGATGACCCAAAACATACAGCAAAAGCAACCCAGGAGTTTTTGAAGGTAAAAAAGTGGGATATTCTGCAATGGCAAAGTCAATCTCCTGATCTCAACCCGATTGAGCATGCATTTCACTTGCTGAAGACAAAACTAAAGGCAAAGACCCACAAACAAACAACAACTGAAGTCAGCTGCAGTAAAGACCTGGCAAAGCATCACAAAGAAGGAAACCCAGTCTCTGGAGATGTCCATGAGTTCCAGACTTAAGGCAGTCATTGCCTGCAAAGGATTCTCAACAAAATATTAAAAATAAATATTTTATTTATGATTATATTTATTTGTCCAATTACATTTCAGCCCCTGAAAATGGGGGGACGGTGTGTAAAAATGGTTGTAATTCCTAAGCATTTTATGTTATATTTTTGTTCAATCCCTTGAGATAAAGCTTAAAGTCTGCACTTCATATATATATATATATATATATATGATACACACACACACATAAAATATATATTGATGTATGTATGTGTGTGTTTCATGTCTTTAAAACTCAACAAAAAAAAATTACCTATCAAGATGTCAAAGTTGTCAAGATTTGGATTTTGTGTTCTCCCTATATCAAAAACTGTATTACTAGACTTTTGGTACTTTTGTTAAGAAACTGCTAAGTTGGTAAAAGGTGATAGTACCCAATGTTCCCTTTATAAAATAGGTACATGGCGCCCGCTAGCACTGCTGTCAGTGTTGTTGTTCTGAGAATGTGAGTGTCTGTTTCAGGTTGGTGGAGGTAAACGGAGTGAATGTCTTGGGGAGCAGTGAGGATGAGTTGGAGTTGATGCTTAAGACACACACTGCCCATATCGTTGTTCTTCGCCAGCTGGCCCAAGAACTTCCACAGGAAGACCCATCTGCCCCCACTTCAGACAGACCTCAGCTCTGAGGGATCACCAGGACATACAAATGCTGCAGAAACACCAAGCAATGTAAACCAACTAAACACTGTCCAGATTAACACTTTATTCCCTGTCTTACTGGAGGAACACACTCAGACACACCTGACATGGTCATATCTTATGTTTTATCCCACTTATTACCTTAATGACATTTGTCTTGTAAGAGAAGAGGGTTATATGTTCACTCTGCATTACAGTCTCTGGGTCATTTCAGGGCAGTTTCATTTTTGGGTGTGTATGACTTCATGTTTTTGGGTTGATACAAATGTAATAGCCATAGTCTCAATTAATGGGTGGGTCAGTCAAAAACCGCTCTTAAAAATGGCAATTGCATGGGAAAAAGGCATTTTGAATTCTAAATTGCATTTAACCATGAAGGTCACGTTGGCAAAATAAATCAATGTCATAACTTTCTCTTTGTACACTTTTTGAAAAAGCAGCTGTGGTGAAATTTGAGGCAACTTCCTGTAAGACTGACATTAATGAAAATACAGATATCAAAGATGAACTTTTTTAAAATGGGTAAATATTAATTTCCATGACAGTGCCTCATGTCAAAGATTGACCCAAGTATCATCATGAAGTGATGTAGTGAAAGTATTAACCACTTGCTTTTATTAGGATGTTAAAGGATTTTTATATAAATTTGTTGTCACACTTTATTTTAAGGTCCAATTCTCGCTATTAACAAACCATTAACTATGATTTTTGCCTTAAACTCCTAATTTGCTGATTATTAGTAATTAGTAAGGTAGTTGTTAAATTTAGGTATTGGGTGGATTATGGATGTAGAATACAGGTGCATCTCAATAAATTAGAATGTCGTGAAAAAGTTCATGTTTTCTTGTAACTTATTTCAAAAAGTGAAACTTTCATATATTTTAGATTCATTACATGTAAAATAAAACATTTCAAAAGTTTTTTTTGTTTTAATTTTGATGATTAGAGCTTACAGCTCATGAAAGTCAAAAATCAGTATCTCAAAATATTAGAATATTTACATTTGAGTTTCAATAAATGACCATCCATACAGTATACATTCTGGGTATCTCTTGTTCTTTGAAACCACAATAATGGGGAAGACTGCTGACTTGGCAATGATCCAGAAGACGAACATTGACACCCTCCACAAAGAGGGTAAGTCACAGAAGGTCATTACTGAAAGGTGTGGCTGTTTACAGAGTGCTGTATCAAAGCATATTAAATGCAAAGTTGACTGGAAGGAAGAATTTGGGTAGGAAAAGGTGCACAAGCAACAGGGATGACCGCAAGCTTGAGAATACAGTCAAGCAAAGCTGATGCAAACACTTGGGAGAGCTTCACAAGGAGTGGACTGAGGCTGGAGTCAGTGCATCAAGAGTCACCACGCTCAGACGTCTTCAGGAAAAGGGCTACCAAGCCACTTCTGAACCAGAGACAACGTCAGAAGCATCTTACCTGGGCTGTGGAGAAAAAACTGGACTGTTGCTCAGTGGTCCAAAGTCCTCTTTTCAGATGAAAGTAAATTGTGCATTTCATTTGGAAATCAAGGTCCCAGAGTCTGGAGGAAGAGTCGAGAGGCACAGAATCCATGTTGCTTGAAGTCCAGTGTGAAGTTTCCACAGTTAGTGATGATTTGGGCTGCCATGTCATCTGCTGGTGTTGGTCCACTGTGTTTTCTGAAGTCCACAGTCAACGCAGCCATCTACCAGGAAATTTTAGAGCACTTCATGCTTCCTTCTGCTGACAAGCTTTATGGAGATGCTGATTTCATTTTATAGCAGGACTTGGCACATGCCCACACTGCCAAAGGTACCAAAAGCTGGTTCAATGACCATGGTGTTACTGTGCTTGATTGGCCAGCAAACTCGCCTGACCTGAACCCCATAGAGAATCTAAGGGATTCTCAATTCTAACGAATTGAGGCAGTAATTAAAGCAAAAGGAGCCCCTACCAAGTATTGAGTACATATACAGTAAATGAACATACTTTCCAGAAGGCCAACAATTCACTAAAAATGTTTTATTTACTTATGAAGTATTCTAATTTGTTGAGATAGTGAATTGGTGGGTTTTTGTTAAATGTGAGCCTAAATCATCACAATTAAAAGAACCAAAGACTTAAACTACTTCAGTCTGTGTGCATTGAATTTATTTAATACACGAGTTTCACAATTTGAGTTGAATTACTGAAATAAATGAACTTTTCCACGACATTCTAATTTATTGAGATGCACCTGTATGGTCATGCAGAATATGTGCTTCATAAGTACTAATAAACAGCCAATATGTTAAAACTAGGCATGCTAATAAGCAACTAGTTAATAGTGAGAATTGGTCCCTATACTAAGGTGTTACTGAATTTGTAAATTATGAGCTTCATGAAGGGAATTGTGTTCAGGTATGGAATATTCTGTCAGGAAGGATGCAGTCTTTGTTATATACCCTGACCTGACATTTTTTGTAGTGTTTGCAATAGATTTAATAAAAAAATCAGTGTTGGAGGACACACACACACGCACACACACACACACTAAAGTGTGACAGATGTGTTGGTTTAGCCCCACATCTCGCCTCTGTGGACCCCGTGTATCCGGTCTTGTGGTTGAACCTTGTGGGTTTCATTGTAAGCCTATTAATGAGAGACTGGGCATTCTAGCTGGCATGTGGGACCCACAAATGTAGGGAGGTGACCTGACCCATGACCTCTTGACCTCTGTGGTGGAATAATGTGGTCATGTGAATCTAACTGTGGGAGTTGAAGAAAGTCTCGAGGAAAGGAATTGTGCTATTGCTGACGTAGTGGAAGAGAATTACACTCTGTATAAGTACTGTATGTTCAAGTACAGTGCGTGATTCATTTGCCATTGTTCAGACTGTGTTCACAGTGTTTTTCTCACAGGCAACTGAAATGTACAGAATGTCGCATGAACACTAATCTAAGGTACAACGAATACATTCATCAAAACCGCCACATCTGTCATCAAACAAATGTGCCTTTGGTGAATCGGCCCATGGGAAGTATAAAACAATCAACAGGAAGTGTCCATCCAAAGCTAATACGATAAAGATAAAATATGATTTAGCTGCACAAACTGTTCACACAAGGGAGGGCAATCCAAACACACTTTCATAAACAGTGCTCCTGGCAAGGAAAGAAAGACATTGTGGGATTCTCAGTAGCCTACGCCCTTCCCCACCCTCTCCAGTCATGACATGTCTCATAAAAATGCTTTCTTTATTTTCTTCTTGATAAAGAAAAACAACCAATACACCAAAATAAAAACAAGCATAAGAATAATGAAGAGAAGATTGATTTATAATACAAAAACCATAGTTGTGCAAGAGTCAAAAATGCAAGAAAATTAAATAAAAAAGGAACTGTGTGGAAAATAATATTAAATATCTGTATCAGTTGCTAAATATTAAGAAAGCGAATACAGTTCTCTCATCACTTGAGGGCAAAACATGTTTCTGATTCCTGTGGGTTTTTTCTTTGTTTTCTCTCACAGCAAAACAAATTGATAACAAACCCACCTAAAAATAATAATTAATAATCTCTTGTGTGTAATTCATTAAGTAAATACTGCAGTATATGCAAATACTTAATCATTATTGTGCTGAGTGACAGTGCTGTTCAACTAAAACACGAAAATATGTTATTGTATGTTAACACTTTACAATAATACGACTATTCATTGTTAGTTCATGTTAGCGCAGGGTTATTAAATTATATTATCTATTAATAATAGATCTATTAATAAATGTTAAAATTAACATGAACTACAATTAACAAATGCTCTAGAAGTATATTTCATAATTTATTCATGCTAACTAATGCGGTTAATTAATGTTAACAAATGGAACCTTATTGGTAGTTTTTTTTTTTTTTTTTTTATATATATATATATATATATTTATTCATTAAATGTTTCTTTTTATATATATATATATGTGTAAAGTAAGCACATTCAAACATGAATTCTGCTAATGGTGCTATTTCTCATTTTTCTTACACTGCAGTTCTTGAAATGTATCCAGACCTGTCATCTGTGTATGGAAGACCTGAGGATGCCACAGCATGAATATTCCCATCATCACAGCAGGAATTGCTCCAGCGCACTGACTGTCAGACATAGCTGCTAAAGTTTATGGAGCAGAAACATTTGCCACATGCAGACGTATAGCGCATTTCTGAGGGATCGCCTTCCCTCTGGCCAAAAACCTCCATATATGCATTCTGTTAGGATCTAAAGCCAGTAAAAATAGTTTGGCCTCTTTTAGAGGGAAAAAGTTTCTCTTAACAAACGGAGCGGGCAGCTCGGCATTTCAGAGTTGTTTTTTTGGGGGGTGTTGAAGCAAAGTGAGGGTGGCTGTGGCTTTTCGGGGCTTTAACTTAACAGCCAGTGCAATATGTCTAGAGGACACCGACTGGTATGTGTGTGTACCGCATTCAAAGACTATATCAGCTCAGTCTACAGGGCCGCTGACGTATCGTTTAACATGGACACGTTTATCCTTGTAATGTATACGATGTGTATTGTTAGTGTCAGTTGATATTTAAATATAAACCCAGAGCATTTCGACCTTACGGTGTGTGTACAGAGTTAAACAGCTGCAGCCAATCGATCCAAGTACACACAATTTAGCCATCTATCCTTTCACTCCCTCTTTACATCCGAATGAGTCATTCAAGGCAAGGACATTTAGATATCTGCCAAGTTCCATAATAACCTGCAGTGACAGTCTCCATTTACTCCAAACATCACTGGATAGACTCAGGACTATCGCCCAAAATGGGTCACTAAAGATGATGGAAAGGAGTCGGTTATTAACAACATATGCTGTTTTAGCATATATGCATTTTTGGACGGTACTTACAGGAGGAAGATGTTCTAGTTGTGCACTCTTGCATTGCGCTTGTTGGCTGACCCTCGAATTGTACAGTAACACCCCTGGGCGTCTGTTCTGTTTTGGTATTGTAGATATGACCAACTCCAGCTTTCCAGATAAGCAGAAGCAGACATCTGTCTCTCTCTCTGATCTCAGCACTTCCAGGTTCATCTCTCTCCCATCTGCCCCCCATAACATGAGCCCCACTCCTGCCCACCCGACATTTAAAGAGCTCCTGGCATTTGTTTGAAGTTAGCATAGGCATTAGCTCTGGCTTCCTGCTTCAAATCCCTATGCAGACCCAATAAAAGGTCTGTAGGTTGAAAATTCACTAAAGTAGATTACTGTCTGTACAGAAATGTAATACAAACAAACTTGGCAT